>CM053587.1:162139936-162170755 GCA_028646515.1 Pseudochirops corinnae | reverse complement strand
TTTTGGAGGGGGCAATTGGGGTTAAGTGACTTGCCCGAGGTCACAGGCCAGTTTTTTTGTGCTAAGTGCCTGAGGCCAGATTTGAACCTAGGTCCTCCCGACTTCAGGACTTACCAGTCCTGCACTCACTGCACCACCTAGCCACACTTTTGCTTTTTTTTTTTTTTTTTTTTTTGAGACAGCAATTGGGGTTAAATGATTTGCCCAAGGTCAGAGTCCAGTTTTTTTATATAACCCAGAGAATTCTGGGTTATTATACAATCATCATGATGTTTGTCTGGAAATAGGGTTATTTGGAGAATCTCATTATGTTTAAGGAATCTCTTTTCCATTTGTATTTTTTGAAAGACTTCATGGATCATATAGATCAAAGATTTAAACCTGGAAAAAATTTAGTACTCATCTTTTCCACATGCCCCAGTTCTGCAGGTGAGAGAAGTAAAGCAAATTGCTTCCAAATCCAAATTGAAATCTAAATCCCCTAGTCTTTCAATTCTACCCCACTACCTAGTATATCTTTTATGACAATGTTAAATAGCTTTGTTAAGCATATCTTCTATTTTATGCCTGGTTTATATTGTTAAATGGGAGACCAGGTAAGGAGGCATTTATAATATATGAAAAGGGGTCACGAGGTGTAAGAAAGAAGGATGATTTTATCACATCAATTGTTTCTAATTAACAAATAATAAAAACAGTAATATTTTTGTATTTTCAACACTTTTTTAGTCAGTAACAAAACTATGACTCTCTATGAGGAGGAAAAAAAGGCTAAAAGGCTACATTTTCCTCTCCTGTCACATCATCAAAGATATTTTGATCTCACTAAAATATGTGGGCATTATTTCATCTAAATGGTGATAAAATTATTTTTTCAGTGTAATTTTGAGATGCCTGACATTCAGGGATTAGTTGTTGGATGAGATTATGTAGTTTTGTATTTGTGGAGTGATGATTAATTACCTAGTATGTAGTTCCTTATACACACACACACACACACACACACATATTGCTTTTTGGAGGGAGGAAGCCAGGGCAATTGGGGCTAAGTGACTTGCCCAAGGTCACATGGCTAGTAAGTGTTAAGTGTCTGAGGCTGGATTTGAATTCAGGTACTACGGATTCCAGGGCCAGTGCTCTATTCACTGCGCCATCTAGCCACCTCTGGTTCATTATATTTTAGACTTAATGTGAGTGCGTTTTAAAATTATTTCATTTTAAAAGATTCAAGGACTCAAAATAAATATTCTATGGACTTAAAAAATGACAACAAATATATACCAATACAATATTCCCCCTCCCCCCCAAAAAATCTTCAGCCATATCCTTGATGAATGAATGGATGGATAAATGAAAAAGTTGATATTAAGAACATATGGTATATACTTTGACTGTAGTGAGCACTGGATATACAAAGACAAAAGTATGTCCTTACTTTCCAGAAGATTTCAATTAAATAGGGGAGACAATGCTTGTAGGAGATTTTAGCTACAAGTGAAATCAAAACTCAAGTGGAAATGATCATGCAGGGGAGGAAGAGATGATATTGTATAATGGCAGTGATAAATACATTTCCATTGATGTTGAGGAACTTGATAATTCCAAGGACTTAGTGATGAAATAATTATAATAACATTTATAGAGGTCCCACAAGGTGCCATGCACTTTACAAATATTATCTCATTTGATCCTCACAACAACCCTGCAAGGTAGGTGCTATTATTAAACTTATTTTTACAGATGAGAAAACTGAGGTAACTATAGCTTTAGTGAGAGGCTGAGAGATAATCAGCTGTTTTAGTGTTTGAGGCCAAACTTGAGATCAGTTTTTTCTTGACTCTAGGTCTGGCATTCTATGTACCGTACTACCTACCTTTCCCACAATAGCAAGAGCTTTCTTTTCTTGGTCTTCAATACCTGTAGCCAGTAGGGGCTACAACATCTACAGAGTCAATGTACAGGTTCCATCTCCATAACTTTTATTACCACACATGATGACTATGGGGGTCAGCTGAGTGCAGGGTCTGTGTGGTGTGTCAAGTGATGGTGGTGGTGGTGGGGAAAAATAGGTTTCATGTTGTTTGTGCCAATGCTTTGGGCTTTACACGCTCATAAGGCATTCATCAGTTGATTTTGGTGGTGACAGAGATGGTGGACACCTTCTCCACATTTACATTATGTTAAAACTGAATACAATATAAGTAGGAAATGTGATTAATTTAATGCTAAAAATGAAAATATAAATTGTATGCATAAAATTTTCTAGTATTTGTGCTGCAATTAAATTATTGTACATGCACTTATTTTTTGTATTAATAATTCAATTGCTTTATAAACCTACACACCTGGCATTCAGATAGTGATATATATATATTTTTAAAAGTTTCATTATAAAAATCAAAACACCTACCTTTTAAATATTATTCCAAAAGCTTAGAAATGTCACCATTATAATAAAAAAAAATTAAATATATGTAAAGGTTAAGGCTGTCAAAGCTACATGATACCTTTAGCTTTGGATCACAGTTGACATTTGTTTCAGGAAATCTCCTTTGTGTGGGAATTTATTCTGTGAGACTTTGACTTCTGTCATGTTTAAGCTCTGCCAGGTCTTTCCATTATGACTGTTATAAGAAAGTTTCTTTTTGAAGATTGTCCATTTTTAGAAAGATAAGAAGGTTTTGGGGACAGTTTCTGTTTGTGCATTATGCAGAAATTCATACAGGTATAATTTTACAGGAACTTTTTAGTCCAGAGAATGAATCTTCCTCACTTAACTCAGATAAAGTAAAAATAATGATGATGATAATGGTGGTGGTGGTGGTGATTATGTTAACCCTGCCAAAGCCAAATTCATTGTTCATACTGAGAAATTTGGGGTGGGGGGTGAGCATGGCATTGGCCAAGTGTGTCAGCCAGGAATGTCAGTGAGACTGATGAGTGACAGGGAGTTGTGTACCCTGGACCACTACAGTAACTGTAAAGACCTGACAGGAATTAGACAAACTAATATACTGGTGTCTTCTGGCACCACTGATTCAGCTAGCTTCCTGTTTTGTGAGATGTTACTGTTCCTAAGAGCCAAAAAAATGAATGACATGCCATAGGCTTTCAACCTGACCTTTATCCAACTGGTATGATGATATTTTGACAAGCCAAAGTCTCCCACTGCATCCTGGGCAATTTCAATTGTACTGATCTATACCTGGCCACTGGACCCAGATGGCTCCAGAGGAGAAAGTGAGGCTGGTGACTTTGCATACCCTCACTCACTTAAATCCAATTTACTTTCAAGTCATTGCATCATGTTCCTGATGACTTTGTCCTCTTCAAGAATGGATAGACCATATAACACAACACACATAAACACATACACACACACACGTTTTACTTGGAGGGTAGCAAAGAGACAGGTAGATCTTCATGTTCTGATACCACAAGAAGGCAAGACACATTGTTACAAATCAGAAATATCAATTCTCAGCCAATTAGAAATGTTTTGGTGCAGCTTTCTACAAAGGCAGAACAAAACATGAGTGCTTAAGAAATGGACTGTAGATAATATGTTTTTATTATACACTAGCATTATATTGTAACAATATAATGGCCAATACAGAACAACTATAAGAAATAATCACATTTCTATGTCCAGAGTAGATGAAATAGCTGAAATGAAGAAGCTACTAAGATCTGAAGGCAGGAAAAATGGAATAAACTGAGATAATTAGAAATCATCATGTACCACAATCTCCAGAAATTCTACCTAATAGCAAAATGAATGGTGAAAAAAATTACGTCGATGACATATATGGTTTTGAAAAGATGAACATAATAAATTGTAATTTTTTACAAATCCTTTTTTAAATTCAAAGACATGGATTTATTTAGCAAAACTGACATTAGCTATACCTATCATGAAAAATGCATTTAATTATAATATTAGATGTCAAATATTTTTTTAAATTACTTTAGGATTTTGAACACATACAAACACAAAGTATATGTGGAATCCCCTATTGATGTAAAAAGAAAGAACAGGGAAGAAAATTTGGAACTATTAAGTAATATCCATAATTAAAGATGTCATAAACTGACATGGCAGAATTTATTTGGAAATGCTGTTGAAAATCTGTCTAACAGTGTTAGCAATCTAGTTGGTAACAATTGTAGAAAACTGGAATTCCTCCTAATTCTAAGAAAGTGAAGTGAAAAGAACCAAAAAATATAGAGTCTAGAAAACAATTGTAGATTAGAAATTCTGTATTCCCACAATCAACAATTTCAAGGAAAAATTAAAAGTTTAATGTGGCATGAGGTGTCAAAGCAGGACAATTAATTAAATAAATAATTTGAAATGCACCAAAAACTTTACTACAAACACATGAGAATCAAAGACATCAGAGATGAGGGAACCTTCAAATAGGGACATTGTAGAAAACTTTTGATTGTCCATGTGGTTGCAAATGGTCTCAGATAATAAAAATACAATTCGGTTCAAATACAAAACAGAAAACATGTATACTTTTATAATAATTAACAACAATCTGATTATGTCAAAGAAAGTCATTGAAAATTTAGCTTCTTGGCAAAATTGGAAAGTGACAACAACATATGATATCCATAATTATTTTCTCGAAGAAATACCAGTGGGACTTGAATCACCTGCTAAAGCATTTTTGCTAGCTACGTTTCCAATACAAGAGTGATTCCATCATACCTAACAGAAACTTTAACTTATCTACCACCCCAAAAATGCTAACATCACTGACCCCTGCCAAATTTTCTCTAATTATGTATTATGTAAATTAGATAATACGTTCCAAAGCTTTATCACCGAAAAAGAAATTAAAAGTTTGAATTAGAAAATATTGAGTCAGGAAGAAAAAATGTGACAAAAATTCTAAGCATTATCAAGTTATCAGAAAGTCAATAATTATTGAACAAGCTCTTGCAAACACCATGGCATTTATACTGCCATTATTGGTTATCCTAAGGCCTTTAGTTCACTTCCACAATAGTGGCCTATTCATATTCTGTAAATGTAAAAAACTCTAGACTTTTGGATGGATATAAGAAAAGAGATTTCTTTTTAGAAGATACCACCAACATAGTAACAACAAGAAAAAAAGCAGATAGAAAAAAATGGAAAACTTTTCAAGGAGACAATTGAATAATCAGAAAGTATTTATTAAGGTCCTACTGTTTACCAGGTGTTCTGCTATGTGCTAGGGACAAAAGCAAAAAGAATTAAACATTCCTTTCTCTCAGTGTGTTTACATTCTAATGGGGAAACTATAAATTTGTGTGTGCATATGCTGAAAAAATGCAATTAAGATGAATACAAATATGCATGCAAAGTAGTTAAATACAAGATAAAACTTGTGAAGGAAGACATTAGCAATTGGGTGATAAGGAAAAACTTCATGCAAAAGGTTGTGATTAAGGTGCTTCTTAAAAGAAAAAAAGACTGTCGTTGAGGTAAGGATGGAGTGTAAAGGCAAAGTCATAGACTTAGTAAATGGGGTGTCTTCAGTGAGAAACATAGAGAATACAGTTTTGTATTATAACAGAATCATAGAAGATGAGCAATATCCAGTGAGATTGGGATTCAGGTTGAAATACAGTATTTATACGCTAAACAGAGAAATTTATATGCAATTCTAGAGTTGCCTAATTGATTGTCCTTTATTCTCTTACTCTGCCATTTTAGCTCCACCCCCAGTTGTCCTTTATTCTTGAAGAGGGCCAAAATGTTATCACTGTTAGAATCAAGTTACAGTGCATTAGACTGTGAGTAATTAGACCAATATAAGCTCAGTCTAATAACTCTTCTCTCTGACACTTTCCTTTGGAGTCTCCCAAACACTGAGCTAGCTCATTATTAATATGTATATCCCTAGAAAGTATACTGCCATATTAGGTGAACTTTCTGAAGCATTCAAAACTTCTCCATTTGCTGTGACCAATTGTTTCATGTATGGATGGTGTGGTACTGGCTGATGGAGGACCTGTGTTTTTTGGTTTTAATTTTTAGGGTAAAATTAGCATAAGCAGCAAAGAATTGATCCATGCTTTGTTGCCTTTGTTGCCATGCTTCAGAGGCTGTATTGAGTGCACAATCATCTGCAAACAAAAAACCATGTATGAACTCTCCCTCCACTTTGGTCTTGGTTTGTAGCCTTTTCAAGTTAAAGAATTTACCATCAGGGTGGTAGCTGACCTTGGTTCTGTGTTTGTCCTTATTGAAGCCATTTGATAATATGACTGAAAACATCATGCTAAAAAGTATGGGAGCAGGCATATAGCCTTATTTCACTCCACTGGTGAATGGGAAAGTGTGAGAGCATTGCCCATTAGCCAGAACCTGGGCAAGCATCCCATTATGAAACTGACATACAATACGGATAAAACTTCTCCAGGAAGCCAAATTTTGACATTATTTTCCATAACCTCTCACAATTGACCATATTGAAGGCCTTGGTCAGATTGATAAATGTTATGTACAGATGTCAATTGTGTTCTTAGCATTATTCTAGAGTTGCCAAGCAACAGTAGCACATTAATTATTCCTTGTCCCTTTCTGAAGACATACTGGCTCTCTATTAAGAAGGACTCTAGAAAGAATCTTGCCAGTAATAATTAAGAGGAAGATACCTCCCTGTGATTGTCACAGCACAATGTATATCCTTTACCTTTACAGAGATGGACAAAGGAAGAAACCTTGAACTCCTGGGGGATCACCTCTACTTTCCATATAACCTGGAAAATTTCAGTCAGTTTTAGTATGAGCAATGGACTCCACCACCTCTCCCCACACTGTAAATCTCAGCTGGAATAGTGCTTCATCATATGAGGGAAACCTAATGCCATTCAAAACCTCTTCTCCAGTTGGAAGTTCAGTAAGGGAGGAGTTGACTTCAGTCTGAAGTAGTAGGTGACTTCAGCATTAATTGATAACTGTCTTTTGAGAACGCTATGGAAGCCTTCTGCCGTCTCCCTAGGATCATGTCCTTAACACTAATCAATATGGCTCTATCAGCACTGAGTAGTTGAGATGCCTCATAGATCTTTGACCCAGAAATAGTCTTCACGACATGGTAAAAGTGCTTTGGATTGTTACTATCAGCATAAAACTGAATTTTGGCTGTCTTCTTATTCAGCCGAGAAACTACATCTCTCCGAGCTTTAGTTGAACTTAATTTTTGATGGACTTAAATGTTGCCTTCTTAGAGATGGATGAACTATTGAGCTGGTAATACCTGTGGAGTTCTCAATTTTCATTTAGCCACTTCTGAATTTCCCAATCATTTTCATCAAACCAGTCTTGGTCTTTGCAAGTGTTCTGACCCAGACAAGTAAGGGCAGTGCTGTACACCAAATCTCTCAAAGCTGCCCACTCCTTTTCTGCTCTCCTGTTGACAACTGTGTGTTGGTTCTTCTTTCTCTCCCAGTTAAGCATTCAGTATTCAGTGAAGAGTTCTAATCTGTTGACATTAATTCTTCTGGTAATCATTTTGCTTTGGGGTTGCTGCTTTTGGTGAATACAGATATTTACCTTGAAGAGGATACATCTATAATCAGTCCAGTACTCTGTGCCACACATTGCCTTTTTTATTCTCACATACTATCTATCTCTTCTCCTTACAATCACATAGTCTGTTAAATGCCAGTTTTTGCTGGAAGGATGCATCCCTGAAGTTTTTTGTGTTTAGGTAAATTAAAGACAGTGTTGGTGTTGAGAAAGTCATTAAATACACAACTCTTCAGTAGTTAGTGACCACTGCTTTTGCTGTTTCCAACTCCATTCCTCCCAAGGACTCCGGGTTATGTCTACTCATCTGTGTCTACTGCAGCATTAAAGTAATACAGAATTATAGGCTTCTCCTCTTTTGGCACATTGATGATAAGGGTCTTCAGGTTTTAGTAAAATTTTTCTTTGACCTCATCAGGATTTATCATGATGGGAGCATAGGCATTTTGATGATGATGACATGGCATTTTCCTGAAAGTAGCAACTGCATTGTCATGAGTCTGTCATTCACCCCTTTTGGTATGCTTACAAGTTTGTTGACTAGATTAGTTTTGATTGCAAAACTTATACTAGCTTCACTGCATTCCCCTTCACTGTAGTCACTCCAGAAAAATGTGTATCCACATCCAGTTTCAGTTAGCTGGCCTTCATTTGCCTTGGTTCACTCAGGGCTGCTATTAGGATATGATACCTGCTGAGTTCTCTTACAACAAAAGCTGTTTGTCTTTCAGGTCTACTGGATTTTGTGTTGTCTATAAATGTGCACACATTCCAGCTACCAATGATGAGTTGATTCCATTCACTGGAAGCATTTTATTGAATTATTTTGTACATTTTTTTTTTGTCTTTCGACTGCAGGGTAAGATCTCCACCTGACACAATAATCAGGTCAAGGTTGGGTAAGCAGACTATTTTTAGGGCATCTTTTCTAGCCCCTTCCTCACATGAGGAGTTGAGCAATGCAGTCCTTAAAAGGCTGCTCAGACACCTGGGGGCTCCTGAATCCCAGTGCTGCTTCCAGTAAAAAGACAACCTGATGGCTGGTACTTCAGGGTTGTGACTACAGCTCCCAGTGTATCCACACCTGCTGCTTCATCACTTACCTATCACCACAGGACTTTGAGATAGGTATAATGGTAAAATGGTATGGGTGATGTCTTTTGATTCATGCATAAATTGGATTTAAATGAGGCAGAGTTGCACAAAGTTGTTGGCCTCACTCTCTCTTCCAGAGTTATCGCAGTCCAGTGACAGGACAGAGTCAAGATCACTGGTGATGGCTTGGGATGCAGTAGATGACGTTGGCATCTTCAATGTCTAATCAAGCTCTAAGTGCTCCATAGTGCCTGCTTTAGCTGCCTTCATGGCCCTTGGAACAAATTGTCTTCATTCACCCATTGTGCTTGGAGAATTCTTCACATGCTTAGGGTAGACACCCCTCTAACTCAGGAATGGATTTGAGACCCCTCAGTTATCTTCAACCTGGTTTAGCCCATCTGATGAAATGGTTTTCCAGGGTGTGGCTGCATGCTACAACATCTTGGAGCCACAGGGGAGAGTTAGAAGTATAAATTGGACGCCAAAGGTGAAAAACAGCCCTGAAAAGGCCCCAGTAGCCCTCATGAGCATCAGAGGTGTTAGTCTTCCCTGAACACGAGACCTCATTGGTATAACCCCAATTCTAGTGATAATAGAAAGACCATGGCTTTGTTTGAATTGAAGAATTGTGTGTTCAGATCTGTGTGTACCAAAAGTTACTTTTGCAGCACTATGTAGGATTACTTGGAGTGGTAAGAGGCTTGAAGCAGGAAAATTAATTAGGTTGTAGCAATCATCCAGATAAGAGGTGATAAGAGCCTGAACTAAAATGGAAACAGGTGAGTCCAGAAGAGTGAGATGTGGGAGATATTGTGAAGGAAGAAATGTCAAGATTTAAGAATTATTTGGATATGTGGAGAGAGGTAAATTAAGTGTCTGCTATGGGCTAGAAGTGATACATTCTGGGAATACCAAGACAAAAGTAAGAGTTCTTACCCTCATGAATCCTTTAAAACCTTGCCTAAAGCCCTCTCCCATCCCATTCCATAATGCTCTCTCCTTTCTCAAAGTATTTTGTAACTATTTATCTGTGTTTTTTATATCCTCTCTCCCCACAGTAAAATGTAAATATCTCAAAGGTATACTAGCTGTACCTATGTATCCTTAGATCTTTCCACACATTAGGTGCTAATAAATAAATTTTATTAAATTGAATTAAAAAGGAAGCATTTTAGAATATACATTTTTGTTTTAAGCCTAATGCAGTAATATTGAACAATTTAATATTTTGGGAGATGTCAACTCTAGTTCTTCACTTACATTGCTACAATTAATATGAAAAATATTTTTGAGGTGAACAGCTAAGTATAATATTCGATGCCAGTATAAAAACAAATAATTAAATATATAATTTATATATATATATGTGTACATATATATTTATATATATATATTTTTTACATGAGACACTTTCTGGGGTATATTTTAGGGAAAATAGTAGAATAGGACTTCTTTCTTTCTTTTTTTTTTTTTTTTTAGCTTTTTGGAGGGGGAAGGCAGGATAGTTGAGGTTTAGTGACTTGCCCAAGTTCACACAGTTAGTAAGTGTAAAGCATCTGAGGCTGGATTTGAATTCAGGTATTTCTGACTCCAAGGCTGGTGTTCTATTCACTGCACCACCTAGCCACCACTAGGATTTCTTAACCATTTTTGTGCCATGGATGAATTTTGTTGTCTGGTGAAGGGTATGCAGATCTTGAAAAAAATTTTTTTTGTGTGAAAGAAAATAAAAACAAATACATAAATAAATAATGAAAACAAATAAAAAATAAAACCATTTATATTGAAATACAGTTATTAAAAAGAAAAACCTTTAAACAAAGTTCAAGGACCCAACATTAACCCCTGTAGTAGAAGCTGATGGAGTCAAGAAAGGCTGCATGAGGAAAGTGATGATTGAGTTCAGTTCTGAATGAAGTCTGTTTCTAAGCAGACAAGGCAAAGATAGAGTTTATTCCATGCACTGGGGATTGCCTTTGCAAAAGCACGGTGAGAAAAGGAATGTGGAATTTAAAGAACAGCAGTTAGACAATTTGACTGAAACAGAGTAGTGTAATGAGTAATAAATAGGGAGAGGCAAGTGAATAAAAGTGAGACATATGAGTTTCTTGAGTAGATAAGTGACACAGTCAGACCTGAACTTTAGGAATATCAAACTGGCAGCTCTGCACAAGATGGAATGAATACAGGAGAAATTTATTAACATAGTCCAGGCAAGTGGTGATGATGACCTAAACTAGGCTGGTGGTGATGTGAATAAAGAGAAAGGAAATATATAAGAAACATTGCAGAGATAAAATCAACAAGATTTAGCAACTGGCAGAATATTGATAGAGGGACAAGATCCCTGAAATGCACCCATATTTTGGGAATGATACAAGGATAAGGCTTCAGCAAAGGAAACTGATGAGAGTCTAGATAGATTGGAGGAGAATTAAAAGAGAAGCATCATGAAAACCTCAAGAGTAGACATTATCCAGAGAGTCTAAGAGTGTCGAATGTTATAGAGAAGTCTAGAAAGCTGAGAACTAAGAGAAGATCATTGAATTTGAAGAGTTACATCACTGGTCCCTTTGAAGAATGAACTTTTCTGTTAAATTAAAAGATCAGATGCCAAATGTCAGTAAGTTGGAGGAAGCAGGCAATGCTATACATAGATTTTTTTTTAACTTGGCTATGAGTTAGAGGAGATATCTACAATGACAATTTAAAGACATGGTAAAGTATGGTTGTTTGTTGTTCATGCTATTATTTATAGCAGAAACCTAGGCATGAAGGTCATATCTGTATGCAATACAGAGGAAGGGTTTAAAAAATAGAAAGAAATAAGGAATAATTGTAGGAGAATTCTGTTTGAGAATATTAGAAGTAATTGGATGAAGGGTGGAAGCAGTAAGATTACCCTTGAGCAAAATGAAGATCACCTTCTTCATCAGAGACTGTAGTGAAGGAGGAGAAAATGGAGAATGATTCATAGTTTTGTTTTGTTTTGTTTTCAGTTGTAGAATGAGAAAAAAGGAGGTCAGGGCCAATATCCTTTATTTACTCAGTAAAATACTAAGTGATATCTACATCTGAGAAAGTATGGAAGGAATTGTATTGATGAATAAGCACAAATTTGGAAATAACTGTTTTGGGAGTGAACTAGAATCAACAAAGAATAATAGAAGTATTATTTTGCTATGTTCAGCCCAAGTCAGTCAACTAGACTTTACTAATCACCTAGTCTGTATCAGGCACGATATTAAGTATAGGGGGAAAGAAAAGAAACGTCAAACAAACAAAATATCCCCTGATCTCAAATAGCTCATTGTCTAATGAGAGAGAGAGAGAAAGAGAGAGACAGATAGAGAGAGAGAGAGTGAGAGAGAGAGTGAGAAAGAGAGTGAGAGAGAGAGAACGAGAGAGAGAGCGCAAAAGTATTAAAACAACAGTATAGAAATGACCTGTGCAGGATGTATTGGGAGTTGTCTCTGAAGGAAGGTATCAGAATTAATGAGGACAATAGAAAGGTCTCAGTTGATATTTGGTAACATAAAGTAGGAGCTACGTGACTGCCTATATGTGATTGCCCTTGGGGGCAGTTGGTGATACAGTGGATAGATGCTGGGCTTGGAGTCAGGAAAACTCATCTTTGCAGGTAGAAATCTGGCTATGTGACCAAGGGAAGTCACTTAAACCTGTTTTCTTTCTTTATCATCTGTAAAATGGAGAAGGAAATGGCAAACAACTCCAGTATCTTTGCCAAAAAACTTCCAACTGGGGTCATGAAGAGTCAACATGACTAACAATATGTGACTGGCTCTAGGATCCTTCAGCAATATGCTATCAAGAGGCAAAAAAGTTAGGCATCATCTGGAACATTTGACCAGGCATGATAGGGGGCAAAAAAAAAAAGAGTAATAAATTTGGAATAAAAGGGTGCAAGTTCAAATTATTATACTTTGTCTTTGGGAAAGTCATTTTAATGTCTTTGAGCCTCAAGTTTTTCTTTTTTTTTCCAATTTTTTTTCAATTAATTTTTTAAACATTACAAAAAATTTGAGTTCCAAATTCTCTGCCTCCCTTTCCTTACCCCTTCCTAAGATGGCAAGCAATTTTATATAGGTTATACATGTGTAATCGCGCAAAACATAATTTCTTAATAAAAAAGAAAAAAAGAAATTTTTTAAAAGTTTGCTTCAAACTGCATTCAGACTCAATCAGTGCTTTCTCTGGAGTTGAATGACATTTTTTTTCATCATGAATCCTTCAGAACTCTTCTACATCACTTTATTTCTGAGTTGTCATAAAAAGTTGATCATTGCAGAACATTGCTATTTCTGTGTATAGTGTTTTCCTAGTTATGCTAACTTTATTTTGCATCAGTTCATGTAAGTCCTTCCTGGTTTTTCTGAGATCATCTTGCTTGTCATTTCTTATAGCACAACAGCATTCCATCAAAATCATACAACACAGTTTTTCAGCCATTACCCAAGTGGTGGGCATGCCCTCAATTTCCAATTCTTTGCTGCCACAAAGAGTTGCTATAAATATTTTTTGTACAAATAGATCTTTTTCCTTTCTTTTTTAGACTATCTTTCATATACAAAACTAGTTTTGGTATTTCTGGGTCAAATAGTATGCACAGTTTTATAGCCCTTTGGACATAGTTTCAAATTGCTCCCTAGCAACACAGTTCACAACTCTAGCAACAATGCATTACTGTCCATAATTTTTCACATTCCCTCAAAAATTTGTCACTTTTCTTTTCTCTCATACCAACAATCTAATAGCTGTGGGGTGGTACCTAAGAGTTGTTTTAATTTTCATTTCTCTAATAAAAAGTGATTTAGGACATTGTTTTTAAATATGGTTAAAGATAGCTTCAATTTTTTTTCATCTGAAAACTGCCTGCTCATATGCTTTGACCATTTATCAATTGGGGAATTACTTGTAATCCTATAAATTTGACTCAATTCTCTATGTATTTGAGAAATGGGACCTCAAATTTTCCTTTTTTTAATAGTATTTTATTTTTTCCCCATTTACATGTCAAGAAAAATTTTAACATTCAGTTTTACAAGGTTCTGAGTTCCAAATTTTTCTTCCTCCCTCTCCTCCCTTCCCCCTTCCAAAAATTGTATGCAATTTGATATAGGCTATACATGTGCTATCAGGTAAAAATATTTCCATATTAGTCTCAGTTGTGAAAAAAGAAAGATCAAAAGAAAAAAAACAGGAGAAAGAATAAAGTAAGTGAAAAAAAGTTATTCTTTGATCTGCAATCACAGTCTATCAGTTCTTTCTCTGGATGTGGATAGCATTTTCCTTCATGAGTACTTCATACTTGTCTTGGATCATTGTATTATTAAGAAGAACTGAGTCATTCATAGTTGATCATCATACAATGTTGCTGATACTGTTTCCAATGTTTTCCAGGTTCTGCTCATTTCACTTTGTATCAGTTCATCCAAGTCTTTCCAGGTTTTTCTGAAATCTGCCCATTCATTATTTTTTATTGCACAATAGTTTTCCATTACATTTATGTACTACAGCTTGTTCACTCATTCCCTGAATGATAGGCAACTCTTCAATTTCCAATATTTTGCCACCACAAAAAGGGCTGCTATAAATATTTTTGGACATTTATATCCCTTTCTCTCTTTTATGAACTCTTCAGGATACAGATCTTTCAGTGGTATTTGTGGATCAAAAGGTATGCAGTTTGATTGCCCTTTTGGCACAGTTCCAAATTGCTCTCCAGAAAAGTTGAATTGGTTCACAATTCCACCATTAGTGTCCCAAATTTCCTACATCCTATCCAATATTTATCATTTTCCTTTTTTGTCATTTTAGTCAATCTGATAGGTGTGAAGTGGCACTTCAGAATTGTTTTAATTTGCATTTGTGTAATCAAAAGTGATTTAAAGTATGTCTTCATGTGCCTGTAGATAGCTTTTTTTCCTTCATCTGAAAACTGTATGTTCATATCCTTTGACCGTTTTTCAGTTGGGGAATGGCTTGTGTTCTTCTAATTTTGTCTCAGTTACCTATATATTTGTTAAATGAGGACTTTATCAAAAATAGTTGCTTTAAAGATTGTAACCCAGCTTTCTGATTTCCTTCTCTTCTTGGTTGCATTGGTTTTGTATGTACGAAAGCTTTTCAATATAATCAAAATTATCTGTTTTATATTTTGTAATGCTCTCTATCTCTTGTTTGGTCATGAGCTCTACCCCTCCACATAAATCTGACAGATAGACTCTTTCGTGTTCTTCTAACTTGCTTATGGTATCACCTTTCATGTCTAAATCATGCTAAAGATCTGTCATATCTACCTTTTCTAATATTCTATTCATCTCCTTAGTTTCTTTCTTCTTTAATTTTTGGGTTGGATTTATCAGTTTCTGAGAGGGGAGAGTTGAGGTTCCCCACTAGTATAGTAAGGTTACACTGAAGCACATGGAGATCTGGACACTGGAGAATACCTGTTTGCCCAGGGCTACATTGAATCACATGGTGATTCTCAGAGATGGAGCCTATTGGTTCTGCCGGTATGCTATGGGAAATGGGGTGTCATGTTGTTGGTATTTGCCTGCTTTAGCACACTGGGGCTTAGGGTCTCTCAGTGTTTTGCTGAGGTAGGACTCATTGTTGGCTTTCTGAGATGCTACCTGTCCTGAAATGTGCTCCCCTTTTACATGAGTGAGATGAAATTTTCTTGCCGATCATACAAGTTTCTTGGGCTACAAGATTATTTCACTCTGTCTTCTTGCTTTTTATAATGTTACAGGATATGTTTGGAGTGGTATTTTGTGGTTGTTTGGAGGTGAATATGGGAGAGTTACAGCAATTAACTGCTTACTACATTATCTTGGCTCCTGGAAGTTGGGCCTCAAGTTTTTCATCAATGAAATAAGCAAGATGGACTAGAGGACCACTACAGTCTCTTTCATCTTTAGCTATGATCCTGAACATTACTCAAAAAATTAAGTATAAAACAGAACATTCCTATTACTCATCTATAATATAGTTTTATAAATTTTAGTAACAATCATAAGACATAAAAACAAGTTAAAATAATAATCATTGGCAACAAAGAATTTTAAATATCCCCTTTTTAGGTGATGCATTTTGCATATCTAGTAACTTCAAGATGGTAAACAATGAATGGAGGTAGCAAAAAACTTTGTTAAAATAACAGCATATAAGATTAACCCACAAAATAATATGTATTTCTGTACATTATCAAAAAGAATGAAGGAAAACCATTTGAAAAAGAAATGCCCTTGAAAATAATAAAAATATATGAAATATGTAAGTATCAAACTATCAAGACATACAATGCAAGGCACTGAGCTTGACAGGTGGGCGTTAAAAGAGGTGGAGAATAGTATCAATCAAATTCAATAGAGTCAGAAGTAGAGCCAAGAGGCGGATAAATATTGACCAGCTTTGCCCCCTCCCCCAAATTCAGTCTTAAAGATAAATTTACCAATGAGAACAAGGGTGGGATGAGTAAAAAGTCCTCCATTTTGAGAAGGACTCAGGAGTTCAATTAAATTCCAGGGTGAGCCTGCAGCTGAGGCAAAATCTAGAAGGTCAAGAGTCAAAGAGATTATTTCTGTAACATAGAAATAAATCCCATTGCATACATTTACATGAATTTGTTTTTAGTAAACATATTTTTGAAAATATTAGGGAGTAAAATCATTATTCAATAAAAGTTACTGGAAAATTACATAGTTATTTTTTAAAATATCAATTATCTAAAATTATATAAATATATAATTATATGGTCTATTATCCATATATAATTATAAATAACTTGAAAAATATTTGCTCATTAATCTAGGAAAATATTTTATAAGTCAAGCTAATGCAAAAAATAAGCATAATAATTTAGGATTTAATTATATTAAAAAATATTTACCTGTTATCTCATTGAAAATAATTGTTGCCCATGTACTAATATTAATTGCAGAGATGGAAACAGAGAGAAATTCACTGAATAAGTCAAGTAGACCTTTCAAATTAAATTCATATATGTTTTGACACCTAATGACTTAATTGTTAAAGAAGAATAGGTAAGGATGGGAACAAACATAGCAGAAAGCGTGGGTGAAAAAGGAATGAAAGAAAGTAAAGATTTTCAGCCTACACAGAAGAATGATGTCTTTATATCATTAATGCTTTGTTGAGAAAAGAATAGATTAGCTGTGGACATGCAAAAATTTCAGTAAAAAATTGCAAAAAATATTTTAATAGACAAGAACAAACTCATTCCTCATGTGGGAGTCACACCTGAATCTCTTTTCAGCGTACAATCAGACCACCAATTCCATAAAGCAAAATTGTACTTAGTAAATTTAGTAAATCTTAGTAAATCTTTCTTAGGAGAAAGAATGATAATGAGAAAAAATGTATGTCATACAATGAAAACAACCCAATCTGAAGTTTTTTAAACATGCATTTGATAATAAAAAGTGGGTAATAATAGAAATTATGTAAAAATTAATTACAATAATTTTATACAGGATTTGAATTGATGAAAATACATTTTCATAATGAGATAAGAACATAAAAACAACCTTAGTCAGAGAACGTGGCTTACTGGTCAAGCAGAGAGAATTGCTGGCTAAGGGTAATGCCATTTTAGAAAATAAACTTGTTCATATTTTTTTATAGAAAGAAAGATGTGAATACAGTGAGTACTTTATAATTACCAAACAAAAGTACTATAGAATAATTGTGAGTCGAGCTACTTAAAAAAAAAACAACAGAGAGAATCAGTGGAAAGTAAATTCAATTATAAGATAGATTGATAATGTTTCAACTAAATAAAGTAATCCTGGAGGCAGTTAAATATGAAAATAAATGGAGGATAAGAAAGGAAAATAAAAATAAAAAGATCCATAATGAATTGTATAACAAATTTTTTTTTTTGCTATCCATACTGTATTAAATACAGCTACTTAGATTCTACCATGACAGTTTCTGATGAGATTATAGGATAGGTATAAATGGAACTAATCAGAACAAAGAGAGGTTAAACAGTCAGATACAAATAAGCATAAATGTAAGAGATCTCTGCTGGAAATGGCAGAATTATAAAGGTTCTGATGGATAAATTCAAAAGGTATATGAAAAAGAGGAAAGCATCAAAAGCATGGAAAAATACTCAGACCTTTTTAATACCAACAGAATAATATGACTGATAGAACATTAAAGAAAAAATATGCTTACTTTCTCATTTTAACAAAAATATTCATGATGATCATCTAGACACCTGCCATAGGCATCATTGGGTCTGGGGAACAAGGGAGTTTACTAAAATGATATTGAACAATGGACCATATTTTTAACATCTTGAAAGAGCCTAGAAGAAGTAGACAACAACGGGAAGGGAGAAAAGAGAAATAAAAGGAAAATGGGGGAGGAATAGGATGGAGGGAAAGACACAGATAGTGATCATAATTGTGAATGTGAATTGGATGAACTCTCCCATAAAATGGAGGTAGATAGGAGAATGGATTAAAAACCATAATGCTACAATATGCTGTTTATAGGAAACACATTTGAAATGGGGATACACATAGGGTAAAGTTAAAGGCTGGAGTAGAATATATTATGCTCCAGCTAAAGTAAAAAAAAAAAAAAAGAAAGCATGTGTAGCAATCCTAATCTCAAACAAAGCAAACACAACAAATGATCTAATTTAAAAAGATAAGGAAGGAAATTACATCTTGCTAAAACATACCATTGACAATGAAGTAATATCATTATTAAATATACATGCACCAAGTGCTGTAGCAGCCAGATTCTTAGAGGAGAAATTAAGAGATTTAGAGGAAGAAATAGATAGCAAAATTGTACTTGTGGAGGACTCCAAAGCCAATCACTCAGAGCTCTCCTGAGGACTGCTGCTACTGTGAATAATTTTAAGGTTCTGATCACGTAGTATAGTGAACTCTATTTATTCAGCAATAAACTAAAGCAAAACATTCACAACAATATAACATAACAATTTATTACTAATGTGGCCATATAGTCTTAAACAATGCATATCATTCAGTAAGTCACAATCTCTTCAATCAGTACTTGGTATCCAAGTGAAGTCTCCTTTCATCCTTAAGCAGATGCTGGCTTCCAATTATCCTTAAGCTAATTGTCCTTAAGGAGTAATCATCCTTAAGTCAATCATCCTTAAAGAGTAGTGGAAAGTACAAAGGTTATCCACCCTAGGTCACTATTAAGTTACAATATCATTAGTCACTAGTAAGTACCCTCTTAGGGGGTAGTGGAAAGTAGAAAAGACATCTACCTGCTGGGTCATAAGTAAGTTACAATTTCATCAGTTACCACTGAGTACTCAAGTAAAGGTCCTTTTATCTTAACTCTAGGTTGACGTCCAAACTCCATGGCTCCTTTTCCAGCCTCCCAATTCTTCCCTGGATTCACCTCACTGTTGCCTGAATTCACAGTTAGGCAAATGTCCAATTGCTGCTCACAGTGACTAGACCACTCCAGGCCCTTCAGTTTCTGTTTCTGGGAAGACAAAGTTTAACAGAGTCACAACAATATTTACACCTGTTAAGTTTAGTAGAGTTACAGCAATATTCATACACACGTTGTTGGCGTTATCATTTCAATTCACTTTCTGTTTGACAAAGTAACACAAATCAACAAAACTTTTGTCCAAGAAATCAAACACAAATCAGCAGTAAAATCCCAGAATTTCTGTAAACAGCAATAAAGTCTTTCAGGACTTCTGTAAATAACAGTAAAAGTCCTCTTTCAGGGCTTCTGTATTTTCAGTAAAATATATCTACTGATATTAATAATACTGATATTACTATTCAGTAAAATATCTTATAGGGCTTCTGGATCATCAATAAAGTCCTTTTCTAGGACTTCTGTCAAAAAACAACAAACAAGGCTTTTGTTTGACAGATCAACAGACAGAGTGCTACAGAATGCTGAAATTACAAGTAGTCTCACTCTCAGTTCTGCTTGCCCTCCCATAGTGCTTGAGCTTTTATGTGCTCTGCTCCTTCCTGTTCCTCCCTTCTTGTTCTGCCCTTTTAGCAAGTTCCTCTCAGTGTGGGCTCCTTGCAATGAACTTAGATTTATTAAGGGCAGAGAAGATCTCCAAACTCCCTTAGACCTATTAAGACAACACAGTATATACTGTTTCCAACAAAAACTTGATGTAATCACAGGCAAGGCTCAAAGGCAATTGAATAGTTGAAACAAGGAGCTGAGCATTACCTTGTTTGCCATTATAATATTTAAACAGGGGTGGCTAGGTGGGGTAGTGAATAGAGCACCAGCCCTGGAGTCCAGAGGACCTGAGTTCAAATTTGGCCTCAGTCACTTAGAATTTCCTAGCCTTGTGAACTTGGGCAAGTGTAATGGCATGCACCAGCAGATTCCCAAAAGAAGGCTATTGTGAACAGCTTTTAGGGTTTGGATGACACAATATAGTGAACACTCTGTTTATTCCATTACAAATCAAGGCAAACATTCACAATATATCAAATATATCACAATATAATATTCACGATGTTACATCTTATCACAGAAAATGGCCACACAGTTTTCACTACAGTGGCTACAATATTTAGAACAAAGCATTCAATCAATTCACAATAGAATAAGCAAACTTCCACTCATGGGACAACCATTAACCTAACAGTCACTATTCTAGATTCATAATTACTGAAGATCTTTAATCACAAATACAGTCTTTAGAAAAACCACACAAACCCTCCACCCCTTGGTGTCCAGCAAACTTCAATTTCATCCAAAGGGAGGACTTTTCTTCATCTTGATTCTGGGTGGTCTCTCTGATTCCCTGGATCCCCTTCCATGGTCCAAGCTCCTTCCTGAATCCACCAGTCCCCTGGATTCAGAAGCAGACAGCTCTAAGGTTCTTGTCCAATCCTTACAGGTAGACAGCTCCCAGGTCTTTGTCCAGTCTTCAGGGCAGTCCCTGGCACACACTGTAGTTCACAGGGTCAAGCACATCTCAAACTCTTCACCACTTCTCTTGCCTGGAACTCAAGGATCGGCCAGGCCACAAACAAAGTCTTATCCTGGTCATGCTTCTTTAGTCCTCCAACAGTTCAGCTGGCCCTAGGACCCAGAAGGAATATTGGCCTTGCAGAAGGCCTTCCAGGCAAGCCCTCTCAGCCTTCCAGGTGGCCTTCAGGAAACCTCCATCTCAGTTCTCAGTCAGCTTCCAGATGCTGGAAGAGAAACTCTCTCTCTCTCTCTCTCTCTCTCTCTCTTTCTTTGTCTCTCAAGAAAACTCCAACTCAGTTCTCAGATTCCAGATGCTGGGAGAGAAACTCTCTCTCCTTCTCTCTCTCTCTTTCTCTCTCTCAGCCAGTTTCAGTCTCCTGATTCTTGCTCTACCAGGAGCAACATTCCAATTCTGTCTCTCTGTCTCTGGAATTCTTGCTTATATACACACACTGGCCTCCTGTCTCAGCCAATCCCCTTCTTCCAAGGCAACAGGAAAGTTCACATCCTCTCAATCGTGGGACAGAGTTCGTACCTTCCATACTTAGCTCCAAGGTACTAAGTGCTAAGTAACTGCTAAACTGATTGCTATTACAGTAAGTCACTTAACCCCAATCACCCTGTCTTCCCCCCTCCAAAAAAATGCAAAAATATAATAATAATAATAATAACTGAAACAAGGAACAAAGTATTATTTTGCTTGCCCTTACAGGGATCTCAACCTCCCTCTCCATGAACTTGATAAATCTAAACTCAAAATAAACAAGAAAGAAGTTAAGAAGGTAAAGAAAATTTGAGAGAAAGTAAATATGACAGATCTACGGAGAAAACTGAATGGAGATAAAAAGGAATATGCCTTCTTCTCAGTGGTACATGGCATATATACAAAAATTGACCATGTACGAGGGCACAAAAGCCTCACAATTCAGTGCAGAAAGGCAAAAATATTAAATGCATCTTTTGCAGAGCCTGATGCATTAAAAATTATATGTAATAGAGGACCATAGAAAGATAGACTAAAAATTAATTGGAAACTAAATAATCTTATCTTAAAGAATGAGTGGGTCAAACAACAAATCATAGAAACAATCAGTAATTTCATTCAAGAGAATAACAATAAAAACAACATACCAAAATTTATGGGAGGCAGCAAAAGCAACTCTTAGAGGAAGTTTTATATCTCTAAATGATTACATGAACAAAAAAGAGAAAAAGGAGAGAAATGAATTGGGCATGTCACTGAAAAAGCCAGAAAACAAAAACAAACAGAAAATCCCCAATTAAATATTAAATTAATAATACTGAAAACCAAAGGAAATATTAATAAAATTGAAATTAAGAAAATTATGAAACTAATAATTAAAACTAAGAGCTGTTTTTATGAAAAAAACAATAAAGTTGATGAACCTTTAGTCATTTGATTAAAAGAAAGAAGAAAAACAAATTACAAGTATCAAAAATAAAAAGGGTGAACTTACCTCCAATGAAGAGGAAATTAAAACAATAGGAATTATTTTGCCCAATTATATGCCCATAAATTTGACAATCTTAGTAAAATAGATGGATATTTACAAAAACATAAATTGCCCAGATTAATAGAAGTGGAAGCAGAATACTTAAATAACCCCATCTCAGAAAAAGAAACTGAACAGTCCATCCCTAGGGAAAAAAAATCTCCAAGGTGAGATGAGTTTACAAGCAAATTCTCTCAAACCTTTAAATAACAATTAATTCCATTATGTTATAGAGTATTTGGGGAAATTGGTGAAGAAGGAATCCTGCGACATTCTTTTTATGATACAAATATCATGCTGATACCTAACTCAGGAAGAGTCAAAACAGAAAGAAAATTATAGATTATTTTTCCCTAATGAATATAGATCCAAAATTTTAAATAACATATTAGCAAAAAGACTACAGCAACTTATCACGAGAATAATACACTTTGATCAGGTAGGATTTATTCCAAGAATGCAAGGCTGGTTTAATGTTAGGAAAATTATTAGTATGATTGATCATATCAACAAAAAAACTAGTAGAAACCATACGATTATCTCGATAGATACAGAAAAAGCTTTTGAAAAAATACAACACCCATTTCTATTTAAAACACTAGAAAGCATGGGAATAGATAGAGTCTTCCTTAAAATAATAACATCTACCTAAAACCATCAGCAAGTTTTATATGTAATGGAGATAAGCTAGATGCATTTCCAATAAGACCAAGTGTGAAACAAGGAGGTCCACTATCACCTCTCTTAATCAATTTGGTACTAGAAATGTTAGCTGTAGCAATAAGAGAAGAAAAAGAAGGGGCAGCTAGGTAGCACAGTGAATAGAGCACCAGCCCTGGAGTCAGGAGGACCTGAGTTCAAATCTAACCTGACACACTTAACACTTACTGGCTTTGTGACCTTGGGGAAGTCAATTAACCCCAACCATCCTGCCTTCCCCCTCAAAAAAAAAAAAAAGACAAAAAAAAAAGAAGAAAAAGAAATTTAAGGAATTAGAATAGGCAAAGAAGAAACTAAGCTATCACTTTTTGAAGATGTTAAGATGATATCCTTAAAGAATCCTAGAGGATCAAGTAAAAAACCACTTGGAATGATAAATAACTTTAACAAAGTTGCAGGATATAAAGTAAATCCACATAAATCCTCTGCATTCCTACATATTTTTAATGAAGCCCAACATCAAGAAATAAAAAGAGATATTCCATTTAAATTTACCGTAGACGTTATAAAATACTTGTGAGTCTACTTGCCAAAACAAATCCAGGAACATTATGAACACAATTACAGAACCCAGATGAACAGACTCCAACACTTTAAGGCCATATACAAATCAATCAACACCAAGAGATACCCTTATTTCAGAATATCATAAAATTTTACAGCTGAAAAGGACATTGCAGGTTATTTATTCTAATCCATTACTTACTGTTCTTGATCTAAAAACCCTCTGGCATGAGTTTAGCTTCTAGTAGTGAGAAATCATTTTATATATGAATTTATTTTTTATTTGAATCTTTCTCCTAAAATTCCCTATCAAGTCATATCTATTGTCTTATTATTCTAACTCTTCACAAAGATCATAAGCCAATTCACAAATACTTGCTAATATCCAGAGCATAATATCTCAGCACTACTAGTGCTTTTATATTTCCAAAGGAGGCCATTTAATCTAAAATAAACCATTCTAATGGTGGGATTTCATGAATCCAAAATAGGTTACTGGTAGTTTGTTTTGGTTCCGTAATTGGGGAGGGGGGAGGAAATCATTTCAGTAGGTCATTAATTATGTAGGTGTTCCCCTATCCTTTTCTTTTTTGGAGTAGGAAGGCAAGGCAATTGGGCTTAATTGACTTGGCCAAGATCACATAGCTAGTGAGTGTGTCATGTGTTTGAGCCTGATTTTGAACTCAGGTCCTCCTGACTCCAGGGCCGGTTCTCTGTGCCACTAGCTGACCCCAGGGTTCACCTATCCTGACTACCGGTCGACTATAATTGTTGATCACCAGCTGAATTTAAGATACAATTACAAGTTAAACATCAATAGGAAAAAGAAAAAAAAAAACACTTTTTATAAGTAGCAAATATTTCCTGGAACCTGGTAGAATAAATGCTCTAAAAGATATACTAAGTTATTTAGAAGATTTTGAATACCTAAAATTTTCAAAATGTCATAATAGATATTGTGGAGAAAGAGGATCAACTAGTGAACAAGGATTAATAAAATATTTATTTTACTAGTGTAATGTTCATGGAATATGAAGATCTTCCATGCCCCTTTGTATTGGCAAGTAAGCAGGTGCTTAGCATCTTGTTTCAAGTTAACACCTTGTTTAAGCTATTTAACACAAAAATAGCTAACACCTTGGGAGGACGTTGCTGATGTAACAGGAAGTGGCTGAGTAGGGAGGAGCTAAGGCAAATATAAGGAAAAGCCTCAGCTAGAAGTGGCAGAATTTCCTGGGGTAAGCATCTGGAGGATAGAGCTTCTGCTGAGACCCTTCCTTTGCAAATTTCTGCTAAAAACTTCTAAGAACCAGGCTGAGTAGCTACCCTGAGTGAGAGAGGAGGATCCCTGCTTGAGGGAGCCTGTTCTGTTGTGAAGGCTTGGGAATGTGGTTGTTAACTGCACTAACCATGTGTACCAAGTACGTGGCTACTGTGCTGATTTTGGCTTTCTGATTCTGGGACTTGGTTTTCTGGTATTTGAATAAAGGCTTTGGTTCTGCCATCCATGTGGAGAGTGCTACATTTTGTGAATCACAACTATACCAGCATATTAATAACCGCCCTGGGTGTTATGAATATTGCATTATTGTTACAACTAGGTAGCTAGAGAAACAAACAAAAATAAATAAATAAAAGTGATTTTGCTTTCAGGTAGCTTACATTATAACAGGTAAAATAACCTATACACATAAAAAATAGAGTAAAATAAGTCATTTTCAGAAGAACATAAGTTTAGAATATCATCTGAGGTCTTATGTAGAAAAATTTCTTGAACTGGGTTTTTAAGAGAGCTAGGGTTGAAATAATGGAGTACATGGTCAAAGAACTGTAGGGGTGGTAGGTGGGGGGCAACCTGTGTAAAATTAAGGATATGGGAGATGGAAAAAGGGATGAAGAATACTATAGAATCCAGCCTGGTACAATAGAAGCAAAAGGATCTGGTTCAAGGCCTAGCTTGTACAGATTATTCACTATATGACATTGGTTAAGTTAACTTCTCTTGTTCTTAGTTTCATCTGTAAAATAAAGATTATAATAGTACCTACCTTCAGGTTTCCCATGAGGAGCAAATGAGACAACCTTTGTAAAAAATGTTCTGGAAATCTTAAAAATTTATATAAGTCCTGTTTATAGATCTATTTGTTAAAAAATAGTTGGGTTTTTATAGGTAGGACTTGGTATTTTAATAGTTCCTGTCCTCAGAGTTGAACAGTATAATTGAGTAGAAAGAGTATGCATATGTCAGTCACATGATCATTGCCAGTAATAGATTGCCTCTATTTCTCCTGGGAGCATGGCGTTGTTACTAGGTGCCAAGTCAAGAAGAAAAAAAGTGTGCTGTGTTCTCTTTTTCTAAGGAACTTATGAGGTGGAAAGTACACATAGTCAAAAGACAAGTAGACTGTGTAGCTTTAGATAACTCTTTCATAGTGACTACATATGTTGCTATTGAAGGCAGATAGTTATTTTTATTTTTTGAATTTTGCATGCTTTTAAAGAGGTCTAGGTATCTTTCTATCTCAGAACCACTATTTTCTGAGGAATTTTAGAAAACCTTGATTAAAGATTTGCTTTATATATAAGCACAAAAGTTTCCCTAGACTAAAAATCACCTGCTGAACTTAGAAACTTACAGTTGTGTCTATAGCTTCTTTAATTGTTAATTACATAGAGCCTGTAGCTTTCACACTTTAAAAATCAAACCTTTCTTTTATGACAATTGAATAAATAACTGTGTTTTTTAGAGTTTAAATTGTAGCCTAAGTTGTCCATGGACAAGTATATTGAACAAACTTGGAGGATGGGGGAACAGAGCTATGAATAAGGAGTAAAATCATTACTAGGTGTGTTGGTGTAAAGCCAAGCATAAGCAGCTTTCCAGAAGAATGCTACTTTGAATGGCTTTTAAGGTTCTGATTACATAGTATAATGAACACTCTATTTGTCCAATAACAAATCAGAGCAAAACATTCAGAGCGAAATAAGGTACAGTGTTCACAACATTAAAACTTATCACAGATAATCAAAATACAGTATTCATAACAACTTATCACAGAAAATGGCCACATAGTTTTCACCACAGTGGTTACACAGTTTTGAACAAAGTATAATCATTTAGTCAATCAATCACTTAGTAACTCAATCATTCAATCCATTCAATCATTTAATTATCCTTGAGGAGGCTTGACTCCTTAAGGGTCACAAAATACAATAGTCAAAGTTCTCCACTCATGGAGCACACTAAGTTATAATATCAGTCATGACTCAGCACTCTTTTAAGGAGTAGTGTAAAATACACAAGCCATCCACCACTCAGACACAAATAAGTTATAATCTTCTCAGTCAGTACACAGTATCCAAGTAAAGTCTTCCTTCAGCTTGACTCAGAGTAGTCTCTCAGATTCCCTGGGTCCCCTTCCATGGTCCCAGCTCCTAACTGTATTTGCCAAAATGTCATTTGGGTTCAAAGGCAGACAGCTCTCAGTTCCTTGTCCATCTCTCTATGCTGTTCCTGTTCCATACTGAAGCTCACATTGTCCAGTCCACCTTAAATCCTTCACAGTCTCTGTTCTTAGGAATTCAAGGCTTAACAAAGCCACAAACAGGTTTATACAAAGTACCAGTATCACAGTCATGCTTCCTCAGTCTTCAGCAGCTCCCAGGAGAAGCTGGTAGCTCCCCAGCAGAAGCTCCAGCTGGTACCCAGAATCAAAATCACTTCACCCAAGTCCACCAAATCAAAATCATTCTCTCCAGCCTGGGCCTTTCCTCTTCAGCCTCCATGGCAGGAGCTGCTTTAGGCTCCAAGGAGCTAATCTCAAGGAGTTCTGACTCTCCCTCTTTGGGGCTTTTCTTTATACACTGTATTGCTCCTCCCCTTTCAGCCTCTTTCTGTTACATCAGCAACAGGAGTTGATACCTTCTATTTCTTTAACAGAGGCTTAATTTGAATTATGTGCTAAGTACCCCTTAGCTTCCCAATATAAAGATATCTTTAAATTTCATTACCATTACAGTTGGGAAAGTAAAATAAACCTTTTTTCACTAAAACCAGGAAGTGACATTTCCCTATTGAAGCTATGACTCTTGGTTTCATTATGCAAAAACAACATAACACCAGCAACAGTAACAACATATTAAAGGTACTCATGGTAGGAGAAAAATCCATTGATGTAACATGGAGCAGACTTTCTTGGAGAGATGACCTTGGAGGAGGCAGGGTGCCATTATAAATAAATATAAATATAAATAAATAGCAAGGGTCCTCCCAAGCAGGAAATCTGTATGTGTGTGTTCTAGAGATATGTATGTATGTATGTATGTACATATACATGCACATGCATAGACATTACATTAAAGGACATAAGCTAACTAAACTCCTGTCCTAATATGAGTACCTTTAATATTTTGTTATGTTGTTTTTGCATGCTAAACCTGAGTCACAATTTTAATAGTAAAACTTAATTCCCTAATCTTAATGAAAAAGATATGTATATATAAAAATTTACACACAAAATACATACACATATGTATGTATGCATGCGTATATACACATATCCATGTATATGTATGTATATACATATATGCATGTATGTGTTCATATGTGTGTATATTATGTATGTATGCATGTATTCCTACATACTACTGGCTAAATTCTCAGGCTGATAGAAAGGTCTTTCAAGAGTGTGACTTTGAAGGGAAATAAGAAGACTGTAAGAAATGTTTTTAATTATATATTTTGTACCACTAAAATGTTCTGCCCTGTTTTACCCAGTAAAAGCCACTTTTTTTTTTCCCATACTTAGCTCCCTTATCCTTCATTGAATTAGCCTTGGCTCTTCTCTGAAACTTTCCTAAAACTGAGAAGAGCATTAAAAATATTTGGAAGTATTATAAATCAATATTGCTGAAATGAAAGTTATCTTTAAAGATGGTATAGAATTTGGAAAAAGAGGTATTGCAGGTAGTTTCTAATAGTTACCCTTGAAATCTCTTACATGAGCTAACATAGTGTGACTGTTTGGCAGCCTCATTAGATTTTTTATTGGCACTTAGAGGAAACTGATGTGAGCGATCAGATTCAAGAAAATGCAGATATTAATCATCTGATGGATAAAACTGATTGTGATCAATTTTGTAGTGTGGCAATTGTTAGGATGCAATTGAGTATAAGACATGATCCATGCCCATATAGAACCATAGATTTAGAACAAAGAGAGACAGTCGAGGATGTGGCATCCCAAATCCTCAATTTACAGTTAGTGAACTGAGGCACCAGATAGGTGACTTTTTTTTGAGGGGGGAAGGCTACACAATTGGGGTTAAGTAACTTGCCCAAGGCCATACAACTAGTAAACATAACAATTATCTGAGTCAGAATTTGAACTGAGATCCTCCTGACCCCAGGGCCAATACTCTATTCACTGTGACACCTAGCTGTTCCAAAAATTGGTGACTTCTTAAGGGTCACAGAACTAATGAGTATCTGAGGTTGGATTTGAACCTTGTTCCTCCTTCCTCCAAATGCAAAGTTTTATCCATTGCAAACATACAGCTTCTCCCTTCAGAGCAT
This sequence comes from Pseudochirops corinnae, assembly GCA_028646515.1. Taxonomy (NCBI): domain Eukaryota; kingdom Metazoa; phylum Chordata; class Mammalia; order Diprotodontia; family Pseudocheiridae; genus Pseudochirops; species Pseudochirops corinnae. Next base: position 162,141,804 of record CM053587.1, on the reverse strand, counting down.
GAGTAAAGAAAATATAACTAGAATTGTTTTTTCCAATTTTTTTCTATTATAGGAATTAAGAGAGATTATACTTTATGCTCTTTGAAACCTTTTCATGAACCCCAGCTTATACCACCTACCTACCCTGCCCCCATCACCTAAGGCACATCAATTTTTTTTTAAACTAAATGTGAACAGGAGAAATACATTTCAGATTTAGAGGGTGATGCTTTTCCTGTGATTTCTAAATCACTTTCAGCCTACTTCCCAGAAGAAAAAAAAAGATTGATAACTTTAGTAATATACTCCATAAGCAACAGACATTGTAATGTAAACTACAATGACTGTGTTCTTTTTCATCTCATCTCTCAAAGTCCTTGTCGTTTGGCACTGTATTGATATTGTTCAAGGTGAGACTAATTTTTCATTTTGTCATAACATATCACTTGGTCACCTTAATAATATAGATTCAATATTAATGTAAAATATTTTTCCCTTAAATGAGATACGATGGGTATTGTAGATAAAGTAGTGAACTTGGAACCAAGAACATAGGTTAGAATACCTCCTTAGAAATTGATTAGCTGTGTGACCTTTGTCAAGTCACTCAACTTAAGCCTTGATTTCCCTATCAGTAAAATTAAGATAATAACAACCTTAGTGCTTATCTCACAGGATTGTTATGAGAATGAAATGAGAACATATTAAAAGTACTCATAAATCTTAAATAAAATCTCATTTTTAGAGATATCTGCTCATAGAATAATATGAAAATATCAGTGTTTTCAGAATTTAATTTGTGGTTGTTATTTTCAGAAGTAATCAATATTGATTTATTTTGTGGATTTCATTACTAAATTTATACTTTTGAGGATTTTTATTATTTCTATTTCAGTATTTCAAATTATCCATAATAACATAAGCATTCTTCAGAGTATATGGTGCCACAATCCTTTATAGAAGCTTATGTCTTATAAAGGTACAAGAACAACATTTAAAAAATCTCTCTTTAAACATTTAGACAGACATACGTGTTCTTTGTCTTGATGCTCTTGCTTTAGAGAAGACACAAAAGTTACCTAGGAAAATCAAATATTATATTCATGTAACAAAACTTGGTGTGTAATTCCCCAATTAATGTTTCTCTACTTAGTTTTAACAATATTTTTCTACCAAAAATGTTTTGCTGTATTTGGAAATATGAGTTCATTTTTTTTAATCTTTGTTCATCTTAAAGTATATACCTAAGATCATTGACATTTTAGCCATTTTCTTATAATTTCAAGTTGCTTTCCAAAACGCTTAAAAACAATACACAGTTAAATCAACTGTAAATTAATGTGTACAGTTCCAAGAAACCCAATATTAGCTCTTACCCCCTTCTGTCATATTTTCAAATTTGCTGTGTATAAAGCAAAGTGTCAAAGGTGTTTTAATTTGTATTTTTAGTAGTGATTCAGAGTAATGTTTCCTGTTATTGTTAATAGTTTGCAATACTATTGAAGACAATTAGTTCATATCCTATTCCCTTCTGTCTGCTGGGAAATAGCTTTGGGTCTTATAAATTTAGTCAGTTGCTGATATCCTTAAATAGCTGAACCTTATCAGAGATGTTAGCAAAAATATTTTTCCACTCTTTTGCTTACCTTCTCATCCTATTCACTTTAATTTTATTCATTAAAAAGCTACTAAACTTCTCAGCTGAGCAAATAATTATTTGAACATCAGTATTTAGGCCACATATCATTTTGTTTTGTTGTAGGCAATTACGGTTAAGTGATTTGCCCAAGGTCTCATAGCTAGAAAGTGCTGGGGCCAAATTTGAACTCATGTCCTTCTGATTCTAGGGCTGATGTCCTATCCATTGCATGACCTAGATGTCCTTGTCA
>CM053587.1:162117365-162139436 GCA_028646515.1 Pseudochirops corinnae | reverse complement strand
CTCTTAAGGATTATTGAATTAAGGATGATTGGAAACTAATCTCCAGTTAAGAAGTAAGACCTCTTGACTGAGAAATTAAGACAATGTGACCTAGGGGTGGAGAACTTTGACCTTTGTAGTTTGTGTCTCTTAAGGAGGCTTGCTCCTAAGGATGATTGAGTTAAAGAGTTATTGAATGCTGTCTTTTGCTTAAAATTATGTGGCCACTTTGGTGAAAACTATGTGACAACTTTAGCAATAAGTTGCTATGTTATAACATTGTGAATGCTGTACTTTGATTTCTATGAGTATTTTGCTGTAGTTTACTGCTGAATAAATAAGAGAGTTCACTATACTATGTAATCAGACCCTTAAAGCTATTCACAGAAGCAGTCCTTTGGAAAGCTGCTCATGCTTGGCTTTACAGTTCTCTTAATACATTCCATGCACTACCTGAGCATTTTTATTGGCTATACACCATACCTGAAACTCCCTTCTATCTCATGCCTACCTTCTGGGTTCCTTGATATACTTCAATTTTCAACTAAAGCCCCACTTTCTACAAGAACCTTTTCTCAGATTTCCTTAATCTTAGTACTCTCTCTCTCTCTCTCTCTCTCTCTCTCTCTCTCTCTCTCTCTCTCTCTCTCTCTCTCTCTCTTTCTCTCTCTGATACAAACCCCATGTTACCAGTATTTATCTTATTTGTACATAGTTGTTTGCCTGTTTTCTTCCACACACTAGACTCTGAGCTCCCTGAGAACAGGGACTATGTTTACCTTTGTTTGTATTCATAGAACTTTGTTTAATACCTGCATTTTCTGGCCTACCTGATTTCAAGTCCATGGAACAAAGATACTCTTCCCAAAATAAGCTCATTAGTTCTAAACTCGCCATCATACTGCTAACTCAAATCCTGATTGACCTCCCTTCACCTTCTCTCCCTTCTGATTGGAGGGCTGGAGGGTGGTGTACCAAACTCCTTCTAATGCCATCCTTTATAGAAGGCAGTAACTGGTCTCAGCTCAGGAGAATGAACAACATCATCCTATATTTTCTTCCTAGTGGTTTAATATTTTTCCCCAAATACATGTAAAAATAATTTTTAACATTCATTTTTCTAAAACTTAGAGCTCCAATTTCTATGCATCCCTTCTTCCCTCACCCATTGAGAAGGCAAGTAATTTGATATAGGTTGTACATGTGCAGTCAAGCAAAACATATTTCCAAATTAGTTATGTTGTTTAAAAAATACCACATACAAAAAGAACAGGAAAAATAAAGTAAAGAAAAAATAATGCTTCAATCTGCACTCAGACTCATCAGTTCTTTCTCTGAAAATGGATAACATTTCTCATCATAAGTCCTTCAGAATTGTCTGGTATCAATATATTGCTGGGAATAGCTTACTCATTCACAATTGATCATTATACTATATTGTTGTTACTATATACAATGTTCTCCTGTTCTGCTCATTTCACTTTGTATTAGTCCATGCAAGTCTTTCCAGGTTTTTCTAAAAGCATCTTGCTTGTCATTTATTATAGTATAATACTGTTTCATCACAATCATATACAGCAACTTGCTCAGTCATTCTCCCATTAATGGCATCCTCTCAATTTCCAAACTTTACTATCTTTAAAAGTGTGGCCATAAAATAAATATTTTGTACATAGAGGTACTTTTGCTCTTTAAAAAAAATCTCTTTGGGATATATACCTAGTAGTGGTATTGCTAGTTCAAAGGGTATGCATGGTTTTATAGCCCTTTGACTATAGTTCTGAATTGCTCTGTAGAATGGTTGAATCAGTATCCAATTTCAGTAACAGTGAGTTAGTGTTGCAATTTTCCCACATCCTCTCAAATATTTATTATTTTATTTTTCTGTCATATTAGCCAATTTGATAGGTATGTGGTGGTAGATCAGAGTTAATTTAATTTGCACTCTTTAATAAATAGTAATTTAGAGCATTTGTTCATATTGTTATGTATAACTTTGATTACTTTGTCAGAAAACTGCCTGTTCACAAATTTTGATCATTTCTCAATTGAGGAATGGGTCTTTTTTTTTTTTTAATAAATTTGACTCAGGTCTCTATATAGTTGAAAAATGAGCTCTTTATCAGAGAAACTTACTGTAAAAGATTTTTCACAGTTATGATTACTAACAGTGCATTCTCTCCATTCTATTCCCTCAGTTCTAGCCCCAGTTTATCCTTTTCTCTCTGTTCATACTTAAAAGTATCTTGTTTCTGTCATTTGCCTACCTTAATTCACCCACCCTTCTATCACTGCCCTTCCCTTCTCTTATCCTCTTACCCTCCTACTTTCCTAAAAGGTAAGATAGATTTCTGTACACAACTAAGGATCTGTATAATTCCCTCTTTGACACAATTTTGATGAGCTCAAAGTTCACTCACTCTCTCCCACCTCATCCATCTTCCCCTCCACTGTAATATTTGCTTCTCACCTCTTTTATGTGCAACAATTTACCCCATTGTACAACTACCTTTCCAGTTCTCCAAGTGAATTGCTCTTTCTTGCCCTTTAGTTTTATTTTATTTTTTAGATAATATACCTATTATATTCAATTCACACCTATGCCCTCTATCTATGTATATCCTAATTGCCCTAATAATGAGAATTTTTTTAGGAAATGCAAGTATTAGAAATGTAAACAGCTTAACCTCATTGAAATCCTTATGATTTCTCTATTCTGTTTATCTTTTTATGCTTCTCATGAGTTTCATATTTGAAAGTTAGATTTTACCATCAGCTCTGACCTTTTCATTGGGGATGATTGAAAGTTTTCTATTTTATTGGATATCCATTTCCTACCCTAAAGGATTATACTCAGTTCTGTTTTTAGGTAATTCCTGATTGCAGTCCTTGTTCTTTTCACCTCTGAAATATCATGTTCCAAACCCTCTGATCATTTAATGTAGAAGCTGCTTAATCTTATGTTATTCTGACTGTGGCTCTATGATATTTGACCTGATTCTTTCTGACTGCATGCAATATTTTCTCCTTGACCAGGGAGCTCTGGAATTTGGCTATATTATCTCTGGGAATTTTCATTTTGGGATCTCTTTTAGGGGATGATCAGTGGATTCTTTTGCTTTCTAGTTCGCTTTCTAGTACTAGAACATTGGGGCAGTTTTCCTTGATAAATTCTTGAAAGATGATGTCCAGGCTCTTTTCCTGATCATGGCTTTCAGGTAGTCCAATAATTTTAAAATTATCTCTCCTGCATCTGTTTTCAGATCAGTCATTTTCCAATGAAATATTTCACATTTTCTTCTACCTTTTTTTCTTTTGATTTTGTTTTATTGTTCTTTGATGTCTCATGGACTCATAAGCTTCTACTTACCCAATTTCAAATTTTAAGGAATTATTTTCATCAGTGAACTTTTTTGCCTCTTTTTCCATTTGGCAAATTCTATTTTTTAAGGAGTTCTTTTCTTCAGTGAAGTTTTGTACTTCTTTTATTTCATTTGTACAATTTTGGTTTCCAAGGCATTCTTCTTCTTTTGGATCTTTGTACCTCCTTTACCATTTGGCCTATCTTTTGCTAAGATGTTATTTTCTTTAATATTTTTTGCCTCCTTTACCAAGGTGCTAAATCTTTTTTTCTGTGATTTTCTTGCATGACTCACTTCCCAATTTTCCTCTACCTCTTCTTGATTTTTAAAATTATTTTTGAACTCTTGAATGGCTTGAGACCAATTCAATTTTTTTCTTTGAGTCTTTGGTTGTTATTTTCTTCCAAATGTGTGTTTTGATCTTCTTTGTCATCATAGTAACTTTCTATAGCCAGATATTTTTTCTGTTATTTGCTCATTTTTCCAGTCTATTTCTTGACTTTCAACTCTATGCTAAAGTGAGACTTTGCTTCTGGGGTAAAGGACACATTTTCCCAAGCTTCTCAGGTTTTGTTCAGCTGTTTTCAGAACTAGTTCTGTGTATCCTGTATTTCCAGCATTTGTTTTGGAGCACTATTTAAATTTACTTGGAGAAGAATTTTGGAGAGTTCAAGTGAGTCCTTGCCTTGTCTTTAATAGGTTGGCTCCACATCACTCAGAAGATGAAACTTAAAGGTGATCTTTTTTTTTTTCCCCAGATACATTCTATGGTTTTTATTGCAAGGTTTAACTTCAAAGCCCCTGTGAAGTTTTCTCTCATTCTAAAATTTCAAGTAGCACTTTGCCTCAATTTTTCTTTACACTAGTCTCATTCTCCATGGTTTTATAATTATTTTTATTTGTCTTTCTCCTATTAGTTTATACTAGATATTTGACCGAATTTCTATATAATGTTTGCATTTGTCCCTCTTTTAAAAAAAATCAATCACACAATCTGAAATTTACTAGACATTTACTAAATGCCACATTGTTACTTAATTGGAATAGATTAATTTTGTTTGGAGACAGACAATGGTGAGAGTAAGATGAAGAGGGATAGAGATTGAAATCTCCAAAGTACCAAAAAGATCCATTTATGACACTGCTTTCAATTTGCAGAATAGAGAATTAAGATTGAACAAATTGTGCTTTGGCATAATCAGTGAGCTAAAAATGATACTTAAACATGATAGACCAATAAAGCCATTTAGTTTTATTTAATTATTTTTTAAACATATAAGTATTTTATGATTTATGAATTCTTTTCTCTAGTCTGGGAATCAGCATTTCAAGAGTATTTTATATGTGTGTATGTATGTATGTATGTATATATGTATATGTGTGTATATATACACACATATACATATATGTATTCACAGACACACATACATATATGTACACATACCTATATGTGGTTATGTGTATATGTGTGTGTATGTCTGTATGTTTTGGACAGAGGGAGACAGAGAGACAGAGAGAGAGAGAGAGAGAGACAGAGGGAGAGAGAGAGAGAGAGAGAGAGAGAGAGAGAGAGAGAGAGAGAGAGAAAGAGAGAAAGAGAGAAATAGAGAGAATAATCCAAGGGTGGGAAAAGAGTTGGTGCCTTTAAGAAAAGTGGGAAATATTATATTGAGAAAAAGTCAGCCATAAAAAAGCCTTAGGAAATGCTAAGGTAGATTTATTTTTCATTTTTGCATGTGCATTAGTGTTGAATTTCAAATAATATAAGTAGATAACTAAGGGCCTGATTGCCCAGTGTGACTAAGATAAATTTTGGTACTGATTGGAAGACTGTTTCAGCGGTATAGTTATATAGCCTCCACATTTTCCTCAGTGTAGTTTTGAAATATGCAGCAAAGATGATACAGAAAAATGGCAGAGAACTCCATGCTGAGCTGTTCTGCCCACAGAAGAAAAGGAAACCTTGTCTAATAAGTTGCCCTAAGCTGGTACAATATTTTTTTGAGCTAACAGAGAATGACAAGTGGGTATAGCCCATAGTCTAGTGAGGAATAAGTTCTGACACAATCTAAAGAAAGATTAAGAAAGGTTGAAATCAAAATGTAATTTAGGAATATGCAAAAGAGAGAAACGTTTGCAGAGAATTAATATATCATACAGTAGCATCAACTCCCTAAGTCTTTGTCTAGTCATATTTAAACCAAATGTTCTCTTGTGAGTTGGGAATACACATCCAGTTATTATTTATAACTCCCTATATATGGAAGCCCTTAGAACAGGTATCATGAAAAATGGATGTTTAAAAGGCACAAAACATGTATAGAATTTTAAAGGGCAAATAAGGGGACATTTCTAATATGGGTTCGGCTATAACAATAATTAATCATACTCTTTTTCCTCATGCATAGCAACCTTTTAATAGATGCCTAAGGAGAAAACTTTGTTATTATTGACTAATTGCCCTTTTTTAATCAAAAGGATTATAATTTAAAAGAACTACAACTGCCAGATTATATCCCATTGTGAGTGAATATTTAGCATTCATTACATGAATGGTATAAATGATTTTTTCTTGACCATTTCCAACTTGGTAAATTTGTGATAAAAATAATAATAGTTCATGTGTATTCAGTGTTTAATGATTCTTGTGGCATTTTATGGAACATTTATGTGCCCTCTGAAAGAAATTTCAGATTTAATATGCTAAAGTCTGGGTCCCCAAGTGTTTTATCATGCTTAATCCATCAATACTGAATGCTTACTCTTTCTATCTCCAAGATGACTACCTAATTCAATAATACTTTCATGACAGTCTTCAAGTACAGAGTATACCTAGCAAGTCCTGCCATGCTCTAATCTTTCCCAAATTGGGGGCAGGGGTAGAGATGAGGAATATAACCCATTCTCTCTTTCTTTGCAGTAGTTACTTATGCTATCATCATCACCAAATCATGTCCCACCCCCACCTCTGAATACTCACAATCACTGTTTCAATCTTTTCTGAAAATAAGATGTCAGGGAACTGAAGTAGCATTAGCTCCTTGATAACTTTGTTCATAAAAAGGAAGGCCACTTCTTAGAGGTATTATAGAGAGGATTCATGCTTTAATTAGGGATTAAATGGCTACTGAGGTCTCTTCCAACTCTAACATCCAATAATTAGAATAAAATGTAATTTCAGAAAAAGAACCTCAGATAGGGAAAGTGCCTTGATCATGGAAATCAATGCATATCTAAAGAAGAATATCCTTTCTAGTATGTCTGATAAATAACTATTTGGGTTCTGCTTAATGATGTCCAGTATCAATGAATATTCTACAGTTATATACTGGACTTTTCATTTGTCTCTAATCAATACAATCTTATTAGGTTAAGTACATTATTCTAACCTGTTGGGACACTTTCAAATCTTGACTCTGTCATAGCTATCCTTTCTGACTTTGTATCATCTATAGATTTGTTGGGCTTTATGTGTATGCTTTCATCAGAGTAACTAATAACATTGCTGAAGAGCGCAAAATCTAGTACGGGTGACAGCAGCAAACCCCTGAAACTGTCCTTCAAGTTGGTGTCAACTTGATAGAGAACTCCTTTTCACATCTGTCTATTCAACCAGTTCCAAAGATACCAAAAGTTTTATTGTTCAGCACGCACTTATCCATCCCCTTCCCCACCTTATCCCCCAAAAAGGAAAACACAAGACTCTGAAATGATTTACTGAAATTCATGTATATGATTTATTTACACAGTTCTCCTGAACTAACACTCTCAGTGTACTAGACTTGTGATTCATTGATGTAAGGAACTCCTTGTTGGGGAAATTTCATCTATCCATGCAGGCCAATATTTTCTCTAAAGCTTGGAGTCTTAGAGAACATCATAGACTAAATAAAGAGTAAATAATTTGCCAAGGTTCATATACCCAGTATTTACAACAGGCAAAATTTGAATGCAGATCTTCATGGCTTTCAGCACACCTCTCTACTAATTGTATCATGCTTTTAATCTTATATTAACAACATATGAATAAGGTTAATTGCATTAACTTTATGTTAATAGGTTTAACAGTAACCTTATGAAAGAGAATGATGTTAGTTTGGTATAATTTGTTGCTGAGGAAGTCATGATGACTCATTGACCAGAAGTCTAGTTAATACTAATATACCAGCCTTTCAATATTACTTCAATATATCAAGAGATTCTTGATCTAATTCCATGTGGGTACTGCCTCCAGTGAAAGAGAACAAAACCTATCTATACTTCACCCTATGTAATTTTGGCCTATGTCCTGAAAACAAGCCTTCATAAAGAACCTACTCAATGTACAAGAACCAATTCTTTAAGTTTCTGACTATTCTGTTTTTTATTACTCTCACTATATAAGTGCCTACCTCCTTTGCCAACTATGTATTTGCTAGACAATATCATTTATACCACTTTTTCATTAAAAACGTATATACATATATGTGTGTGTATATACATATACACACATATGGTAATGTAGCATGTAATGCCTGTTAGTTATCCCTTCATTGCCATTTGGAGCATTTACAACTTTGATTCTTCAAAGAGTGGGTTATTACACAATCTTCAGCCATATTATATCACCAACATAATATTGGTGTTAGAAACATGGACTGTTATTTTGGCAAAAAGGCTTGAGGTCAGAGTATTATACTATTTTCAAAATATTATATAACCCATTCTGTTTCTCCTATTCAGTTCTGACATCTTTTTCTCTTATCTTTTATGTCTGTCCAAGATATATTTTCAATAGCATATCATAATCTAGATATCTAAACATCATTTAGACCTTCTTTATCAACTTAATCTTTGCTGTGTGGATTAAAGGACTGAAAATTCTCTGAATAGTAGTGGACCTCATTATGTTGGTTCTAAAACATTCCAGGACTTAATAAATTCAGCACAACATGCTATTCAAATGGAAACAACTAGAAGATTTTAACATTCAGAGAAATTCCCTCTTACATTTGGACCCTACATAGCATATCCTCCAAGACATGGGCCAAAATTTTTGAACGTGCATGTATCTTTGTTTCATAATTTATTTGATATTCATAATTGACTACTGAACAAGTAATTATAAGTATCCAAAACTAGTCAATAATCAAGCTCCTACTGTTTGGTGATATAAAGACATACAAAGGACAGTCCCTGTCCTCATGGAGCTCACAATCTAATGGAGGAGACAATTTACAAACAATATATGCAAAGAATGTTATATACAAGATGAATAGGAAATAATCAATGGAGGGAAGAGAATAGAATCAAGAAGAGTTGAAAAAGACTTCTGATAAAAGATAAGCTTTTGATTGGGACTTGAAAGAAGAAGGAAGCTAGTAGGCAGAGATGATGGGGAGTGCATGGATGATGGTCAGAGAAAATACATGGAATAGAGGGATAGAATTTTTTACTTGAGTAATAGCAAGGAGATTAATATCACTGGATTAAAGTGCACATAGATCGTGTAGGCTGTAAGAAGACCACAAAGGTAAGGAAAGCTAGGTTATAAAAGAATTTAAATGCTAAACAGATGACTTTGTATTTGCTCCTTGAGATGATAGAGAGCTACTGGAGATCACTGAGTATGATGGTGATACTGCGGGACTTGTGCTTTTAGAAAATTCACTTAAGCAGCTGAGTGGAAAATGGAATGTTGCATTTGTGGGAGATTTCAAGATAATAGGTATGAACATCTTTATTTTTGGCTGAGGTAAGGTGGAAGATTAGACCATAGGGAACAAGTAGCTTGAGGAACTGGGAAGTTAACATGTTTGAAAGAGTATCAGTATTTATGTTGAAGTCCCCTAATATACGGGTAGGAGTTGGGAGAAGAGTAAGATTTTGAGCAAGGTACTGAACTCATTGAAGAAAGAATACAAATGACCTGCAGCAGAGGTGTCAAACTCATGGTTCACTGGCCTCCTCAATAAGTACTGTTCCAATTAGATTAAAATGCAATTGAGAAATATCTGACAAAATAAATTTTAAAAAATAATATGACATAAGATTAATTTGTATTTTGTAAGTCAATAAGCAACCAATAAGATCTATTTCCATGTCCTGGAGGTCTCTAGACAACAGTTGCCAGGTTTTGCTAGGTGGTAGATATGAATTGCATGGGTCTCAAAGGAGGAGAAGTTACTGAGTGATGGTGGTAGGGGGACAACTAAGATACGGTAAAGGAGAGGAAGGAAAATTTCAATTTTCCCATCTTAACCAGTGAGTCAAGGGTAATGTTTGAAAAGTAGCTAAGTGGCACAGTGGATAGAGAATAAGACTTGGAGTCAGAAAGACTTGATTTCAAATCCAGCCTCAGACACTTACTAGGTGCATGGCCCTAGGAAAGTTATTTAGCTTCTGTTTATTTTGCTGTCCACATCTGTAAAATCAGGACAATAATAATACCTCCCTGGCAAAATTGCTGTGAGATAAAATGACGTAAAAAGAAAATGAACAATATTATTTTATATTCTCTGCATCTTTTAGAGTGTCACTGTATTGATGTGGTCTACTATAGAAAATGATTTGTGACAATCATACGCTTTCCATATTTTTTATGAATTATGTGCTCTATATGTTTACGATCAATCTCATAAAGATTTTATAGAGATGAGGAAGCAAGCAGATGGGCCAGTAGTTATTAATGTCCTCTTGATTACCTTGTTTTGTTAATAAGACATTGTGATCATATAAACAATCTCACTATGTTCCTTTTTTTGCATAGTTTGAGAATCAATCCCTTGATGCTTTTTAAAAATTGTATAACTTCCAGCACACATACACACTTATACACATACATGGACCACACACACACACACATACACACACACAGAGCTACTTATGATCTATCCATCATATATTGATATGATTCACTTTTATCTCTACTACTACTTAAATATTCATGGGTCTGTGATTTCTTCAGACTAAAGCAAGTAATAAACTCTATAGCACTTGGCTGGCAGTTCCAAAGAGTTGATGTGGATATAAAATCTCTATACAAATGTCCATCATGGGGTTTATAATACAGTGATGAACCTTTTTTGCTTATAGAATTATGGTAGGTATTGGGGATAGAAATATAAAAATTAAGTAGCCCCTAACCTAATGGAGATTATATCCTATTGGGGGAACCACAGGCATGTAATAAGTATATACATATACTGATATATATATATATATATATATATATATATATAGTTATATATAGTTATATATAGTTATATATATATTATACATATACACATTATATATATATATATATACACACACACACACACACACACACACACACACTATACACACACACACACACACACAAAATAAATACAAGGTAAATTTATTAGGAGGAAGAAACTAGGAGTTGGGTTGTTGGGGAAAATGTTCATAAAGATGATGATGCCATTAACAGAAATAGGGTTATATGAAAGAGGATTTTTTTGAGGGGGAATATAATAAATTTTCTTTTTGACATGTTGTGTTTATAATGCTTATAGGCCATACAGGTGGCAATGGCTGGCAAACAGCTGCAAATGGTTTCAGGAGAGAGCTAATAGCTGGAAAAAAACAGGTCTGGGAATTTCCAGTATAGAAGTGATAGTTGATCTCAAGATTCACCAAAGTTATTTGCCAGTGTCATGGAGAATGTCCTTCACAGATTTCTAATGAAAATTAAATTCCCTATGGTTAGCAGGATCATTTACATCCTTTTGTTTTTTGTAGACACTATTGTGCTATTGTGGCTAATCCACTGAACTTGTAAATACTCAAGTGCCTCCTTGATAAAAATTAGACTCAATAGAAAGAATGACTCAGTAAATTACATTTGGAAAATTAGCAGGATAAAGAGTATGAATTGACAAGAGTACAGAATGAAATTAGATAGGTAGACTATTGGTTTAGTCAGTTAGTACAGCGGATAGCAGACTATGTCCTGTAGGTCAAATCTAGTCGCCTGTATATTTTTGAACTAAGAATGCTTTTTTCGTTGTTTTGTTTTGTTTTGTTTTTTAGAATTTTTAGTACAATAAAATTTTAAATAAAATATTTTTTAAAACTATTCTTACCTCATGGACTGATGGACCAGATTTAGTGTTTGGACCATTGTTTGCTGATCCTGTAATTAGACTTTTATTTTGGAAAGACATTGCAATTACTCAATGAACTAGGTCCAGAGTTGAACAGGAATATGACTGCATTTGGGAAATTTCACACTAATTGTCATTGAATTTATGGTGAATTGTGAAGTTTTATAGCACTGCCAACATTCTATAGAGGTTTGCCCCCAAATGGTTCTTTTCTATGCCAGTCTCTGACTTATGCTCCATCATTTTGAACTGTAGAATAGTACAATATCCAAAGAATCAATGTTGAAGTACCTAAAGATCAATAGAGAAATCCCTGCTGCGTATTCATGTAGGCTACAAAACTTTACTAGTGACACCTTCTTTGCACAGCATGTCATGGACTACATTATCAAAGACATATGTGGTCAGAAAAACATATGGGATTCTTATGGAGAAAAAATTGGTAATAGCAGGTGGACAGCCCAAATATTGCTCTGGTATCCACGAAATTCTAAAAATTATGGGTTTTCAGTGCACAGTGTTGATACTTTGTGCATTGTGGAAGGACACAGATAAGAATTTCATTGAGCAGGAGGACATGGAGGTTTTGAGATTTTCATTGGAAGATGAAGTATCCAAAACATCAAGATCACATATTCACTGAAATATCAAAGTATAGCTAATATTTAATATAAAATTATTCCCACACCTGTTCATCGTATTGAATCTTTAGGCTTTCAGGACATTGCATTGTCTTTTGTTCTTCTCTTCCCTATCCAACTTTGGTGTTTTTTGTTGGATTTTCATTCAGGTAACACTTATTAAGCATGTGTATTACTCAAGATTTTTGCTCTATACTTTCTCCCTTAGTGAATTCATTAGCTTCCTTGGGTTCAGTTATTATCTCTGTGCAGATGATTTGTAGATCTATATAAGTAGCTCTAGTTTGCCCTTCCAGCTACAGTTCTATATAATCAACTCTGTATTTAAAATCTCAAAAGAATCTTAGAAGCATCTCAAACTCTGCATTTTTCAGAGAGAATTCTTTATCTTTTCTCCAAACTTTCCATATTTCTCTATCCATTTAATCCTTCAATGTCTTCCCAGTAAAGCAGATTTGGTATTCCAGTGTCATCCTTTGATTCAAACTCACATTCACTTCACATATTAAATCTATTGCCAAATCTTTTCATGTTCACTTTCAAAGTGTCTGTTATGTACATCCTCTTCTCATTATCTCTATACTCAATTATAACTTATAACTCTGAACCTGCCTTATCTGTATAATTGTAATAAACACTTCATTTGTCTCTCTCTACTTCAACTTCACTCAATTGTTAAAGGGATTTTCATAAAGAGCAAGTTTAACTATGTCACCCTTTTACTCAACAAACTTCATTGGCTCTCTATTACTCCTAGAATCAAATATAAAGATTACTTTTTGACATGTAAAATCCTTAACCATTTGGCCCAATCCTATATTTCCAGTCCTATTATACTTTAAATCATGACTTATCTTTGATTATTGAACACAGATCTTCTCAGTAAATTCTCTACTAAAATATGAAGTAGAACAATAAGGGGAATGATTTTGCTCATGTTTCATAGAATGAATCTAAAGCCATTTCCAAATATGATTTATACAATGCTTTGGGCAATAAAAGCATTACTAGAAAATATATCATCTCCTGTGGTGACTATCTTGTTAGAAATTGTATTTTTATTGATCCCTGTGGATAGGCAGGATTTCAACCATTAGAAACACAATGGAAAGACATTCTAGATTAAGAGAGTAAATGGTAAAAATTCCTAAAGTTTTGAAAGTAAATTTAATGAATAACAGCTGTTGAGTCTCCTAATTTGACAAGCAGTTGATAAGATTGGGGAAGAATCAGCAGTTTCCAAAATTATAGAATCATAATATTTGAAAAATCAAAGTAACCTCAGTGGACATGTAGTTTAGCCCAGACATTAAAATATATGTAATACCTACTTGAATATATATGACACTGACTCACCTAGTCTTTCCTTAAAAACTTCAAGACATAAAACAAGGAGAAATTTATCTACTCCATAGGCAGCCCATTCTACTTCTGAATTGCTCTAATTGTTTAAGAAGTTTCTTCTCCCATTATACCTAAAATTTTCTTTTTTACTATGGCCACGACTTTTTTCTGGTTATGCTCTAAATACATTACCCCACTTTAGCCTCAAAATATCACTGTGAAGTAGTCACCCATTTTATAGATAAGAAAACTTAGAATCACAGAAGTTAAGTGATTTGTCCATGGTGACACAGCAAGTATTGTATTAAAGATAAGATTTGAACTCAGAACTTCCTGACACTTAGCCCAGTATTTTATCGTCTTCACACAATTTGTGAAAAGAATATATGTATGTGTATACACACACATACATTAGTGTAACTATTGAAACATAACTAGGTTTCTGAGGAAAGAAATTGGAGGCTACTGACTGTCATCTAAACAATGGTAGAAGTATTCACTAAAGTCAGTATATGATATTTCCACATATTTTAGGATATCACTGTTTTAAAAGCAAGATTTCCACTGTCCTCTGTTCTTTCAGAGTGCCCAAGTCATTGATCTTTCCTTAGAAACTTGAGTTGTTGTTTTTTTTAATTCCCCCATACACAAATGCTGAATGAATTACTCCTCTGAATCCTCTATCAACCTTGTCCCATTTCTAGAGAGAAAACTCTCAGACTGAGTACTTGTCTGATGGCTAACAACCAAATAAATTTTAAAGCAGACAGAAAGCAAAATTCAACAGTTCCATAGAGCATTATATACTCATCCTTTGAATTCCATTAATGCATCTGATTTGATGACTTCTCATTGCAATATTTCCCTAAAAATGTGTGTAGGCTGAATTTGTTTTTATTTTGAGTCTGTTGAGGTTTAGTGTTCCTTGAATATTTTCATGTTTTAGTTTGATCTCTTCCCCAGCTATTTCATAGATGGCATAGATCTTTTTTAAAATGGCCAAACCCAGGTCATCAACAAATCATTGAATAGAAATGAGTCTCACTTACATATGCCTATCCAATGACCCCACTTATACTCAGTAAGATAGGCCTTATAACATTAAATTATGTAAGTCTATGCACAATGTTTCCCACTTACAATTTCATGAATAATACATTTCCTCTACCCTGCTTTGTAAAATGTTATAGATGTATTTCCCTGGTGACAGAAATAATGAACACTAGATAGTTTATTGTGGAATAAATACATCCAATGAGAATGTTGAATTCACGGTAAAGGGAAAGATAGAAAGAGGAGGATAGTGATACAGAGAGAGAGAAAAAGAGATAGATTAAGCAATAGACTGATAAAGGGAGGGAAACAGAGATAAAAATTAATATAGAAAAAGTGAGACAGAAAAAAAGAGGAAACCTGGCAAATTCAGAGGTGGGGAAAGAAGCAGAGAAACATGCTTGCAAATATAGAGACAGAATTATACATATTCAGACAGAAACATTCATTGATTAATGTCTCACCTTATATTTAAAAATATTAGAATACTTATGTCTAGCTGTAGTAGACATTCCATATTGAGTTGCTCCTTTAAAATTTGGAATTAATAATGTCATTTTATATACAAGCCAAAAAAGCAAAGCCAAGAATCAAATTAGGCTATGTGATAGAGAAGGACTGCTACTGATTTAATCAGAGTCATATCATAGGTAAGTCACTTATAATCTTAGTGTGATTGATAACTCTTAAAGATCAGCCACATTATATATGAATGAATAGAATTTTCCACGTCAAAATTTCCCTACTCTAATGAAATTTTAGGTGCCTACTTATCCACAAAAAAAAAAAAAAATAGTCCACACATAGTTATTGTGCTATAATTGCATCACATTTAGAATACCATGTTCTGTACTGTAATATACCGTACATTGGAGGGAAACACCATTTTCAATGATGCCAACACAATAAAGCACATTCGGAGGAAGGCAATCAGGATGATGAAGTGAATCAATACTGTGCCATTCATTGAAAAAAATGGGGTAATGCTTAGGATGAAGAAGAGAAGATTCAGGGATTCAGCATAGCTGTCTTCAAATATCTGAAAGCCTGCCATGTAGAAGTTTTGATGACAAAAGCAAATGATGAAAATGGATACTGACTAATGGGCTGAGTTGGATACACAAGGAAATCACCAGTCAACTAATAATTTAAAAAGTCAATACATAATACGAAAAAAAAGGACAAATTAACTTGAATACAAAAAATAGACCACTCACCTATAAGGCTTAAGGGCAAAAGGTCATAATAAGCTAACCATAGTACTCTATACAAAGGCTAATACAAAAGTTATTGTTATGTTTTAGTTAGATTGAGGGCAAGTAGAAGATACAAGAAGAGAGAAGTCTGCTCTCTGGAATCTCCGCACCTGGATGTTCAGGACATATAAGTAATTAGGCATCTCGGGCATGATTTGAACTTATAGCTTTGTGATTCCAAGCCCTTGGCTTTTTGAACTATGTGACCTCACTGCCTCTAGGTTTGCTTGCTTTGTGAACATTAATTCATTCAAGACTAATATTTTTTAATGAAGTCATTAGAGTAATTGATCTTAGAGATGCTTCAGACATTGAATATCTGGATGCTAGCACTTTATTTGACAGATTTTCATGAGAACCTTATGGACAAAAATGCAATAATAAAGTGCTACCTGAAGATCCAAGATTTAGAGCTACAAGGGGCCTTCAAGGCCACAAATTTAACACCTCATTTTACAAGTAAGAAAACAGGCTCAGAAAGTTTAGGTGACTTGTCCAGTATTACATGGGTAGTAAATGTGTAAGGTAGGATTTGAACTTATGTCTTCCTGCCACAATGCCCATGCTTTAGCCACTGTATTGCCACAGGTATGAGAATGAATGTTTTCAACAATAAGGGGTGTTCTGGAGATCTTAATGAATGTCTTTTTCTTCTATTACTTATAATGATAGATAGAAGTACAATAGGTAATAATGGAAGGTTATTTCAGTTGTAGGAAACAAAGTTGCAGGGAAGAGGAATATATGTTCTGATGTCAAACAATTACATTTTGACAGTAGCTTCAAATGATTGCAGGAGAATACTATGAGACAAAGTTAGTGATTGAAAGTCAGCAGTAGGTAATGAATTACCAGCAGGTCTCTGAGTCAGTCTAACCTGAAATTAAGAAGTCCTTCCTCTGACAACATACCAATTCTGTAACTCTGATCAAGTTCCTTATTTCCCCCTACAACTCTCTAAGCCTAGGAGTTACAGGAAGTTTATGATGTGAAATGGTGAAAGAAGTTTTCACTCCACAAAATCTTTGCCAGTGATGAAATCACAGATCTGGATGATTAGGGATTAGTAAAGCATGCATACCATAGTAGAAAGTACATTGGTTATAAAGTCCGAGGACTGAGGTTCAAATTCTACTTGTGAGGACTACTGTCTCTGTGATCTTGTGCAATCATTGAACCTTCTTTAACTTTCTTGTCTTTTCATTTTCCCTGAGTGGTTCTAGGTTTGCTTAATTTCCACAACAAAAGCTTTATGTCTCTTTACTATCATCTGAAATATCATTACTATGCAAATTATCTGTGAAACTCCTCACTTTCTTAGCTCTTTCAGCCTTCTCTTCTTCTGATTGGAAGGCTGGAGGTTCAGCAATAAACTCCTCCTAAAGCCTTCCTTTACAGAAGGCTCAGAACTTTTAAGGCAACTTTTCATTTTCCACAAACGGTTTGTTTGGTTTCCACTGCATAAGTTGCAGCATTTTTCAACAGATCAAATAGTTCCAAAGCTTCATTGTAAAGATGTCCACCTATTTATCTTGTCTTCAAAATCCCTGAATACTTGAAGTCCTCATGATCTGAGTTCAATATTTTTAACTTGAGACATAAATTCCCTTTAAAAGTCTTAATGATTGCATCCTTCTGGGAATCCAAATTTTCCCTGTCATAAAGAATCTTTAACAATTCTTCACTTGCTTTAGTTGTGACAAAAGACTTTGTGATTCATTTTCATTGTCAAAATTTCCAGCCTCATGGAGCAATCAATCTTGAAATCATGCACAGTTTCCAGGACTGAATCATTTTAAATAGCACGCATCCTTTTGGACTCATATCCTATGCTTTTATCTTTTCACTTTAAACTCTACCTACATCCCCACAATGTTCCTTGCAATTAAGATAACAGGCAAATCATTTTTCAAAGCTTTAATATGTGTATATATATATATATATATATATACATATCTATATCTATGTACTAGCTAATATTATCAATTGTCTTTAAATCAATTGTGCCGTGAAAAGGTAGAGCTACCTAGTTAGAAGCCTTTCAATTCAATAGACTTAATTGAACCCCTTTTATTTGTTAGGAATTGGAGGGGAACAAAAACAAACAATCCACAAAAATGCAACAGTGTCTGTCCTCATGGATTTTCTGCTTCCCTCAACTGAAGCCTGTCCTAGTTTTGGAGGCCTTAGTCTTAACCACCAGGTGCTAGAGCCTTATTCTCCAAGGTTATCTTGCATTTAATTTGTAAATGTATTATAAATATTTGGGATGCAAGAAGAGAGCTTTTCTGAAGTCCGTAGCATTACACCTGGCACAGGCATTGACTGAGAAAAGTCTCTAGCAACACTGGTCTTCTCAATTCCATCCTCATATAAAAACAGTATATTGTAAGTCCTTGAGGAAAGGCCTTTCCTATCTTTTTAAATGCTGTACCTAGCCACAGTTCCAGTTACATAAGCGGTGCTTTAAAAATGCTTTGTTGAATTGGATTATGTTATTAAAATGCAATTATAGAAAGTTGTTTGGTTATTGAATAATAATTTCTATTCTGTTTACAATCAACAATTATTTTCAAGTTGGAAGGATTTTCCTTCAAAAATAAATAAGGAAATCACACAGATATTTTAAGCTATCTTCATACATTAGGCAATGTGGTGCAGGTCTAGTATTGCCGAAATGGCTGGCAATGTACTCTGAGTGAGTTATCACAACATAAATTCACACCCTTCTGAGTCTCATTGCTTAATTTAACAGCAAGACCACTCTCCCCCTGTGTGTTTCAATAAACATTTAGCCATGGGAGATCCATTTCAGAATGTTCCTTTCTAAAATGAACTTGATCAAAATCTGGTCTGAGACAACAGATGGAGAAGTCTCAGATGCACTAAAGAATTGGAAAAGTTGCTGTTTTTAAAAGGTGGGCCAGGATATGCAATGGCACTGCTCTCCTACTGGTTTTAACAGGAATGGAAAAGCCAAATAATTAATAACCATTATTTAATGTTAATTGCCAGAATTATTTTAGAATCATGCCTTTTATGATTTTGTTTCTTAAATAAAAGGTACTCCTAAAATTATTTCATATGATACCTTGAGGTTCTAAGGGCACTTATACTTGCTTATTCACTTAATGCATAGCTCAAGGAAACATTCTTTTGTTGTAACCTGCCAGAGAAACATGTTACCCTTAGCAGAATACCCCAATTATTGGTAAATAACATCTAAGAACTCTGATCATATCACTTCTCAACTCAAAAATCTTCAGTGGTTTCCTATTGCTTTTCAGATAAAAAACAAACTCCTCAAACTGACATTTACAACTCTGCAAAATCTGCCTCCAGTCTATATTTCCAGATAACTTTTCCTATTAGTCACATTTACTAACTCCATATTCTAGGCAAATTGGTCCACTAGCTCTTTCCCAGAACTGGATATTACATGTTTTGTCTTGGTATCTGTAATGTCAAGCAAAGGAGTACTTAATGCCTTGTTTCAGCTATTTAATTATTTAACACTTTGTTTCAGTTTCTTTTAAGCCTTTCCCATGATTATATCAAGCCTTTGTTAAGAAAAATAACTTGTCAACCCCACAACTTATGGACCCCAGAAATTGTGAACCATTGTTGCTGATGCAACCAGAGCGGGAGGAGCTTATGACCCAAGCTAGGAAAGAGAAAAATTGAGAACTCTTTTTCTCTTCTTGTGGTGGCAGAGTTTAAAAGGAGAAAACTTGGGTTTTCCTGGCACTCTATGTCTGTTCTGTCTGTGTTGATCTTTGTTTATGATACTTTGTACAGAAGCCCTGCAACCTTACTGGAAGCCCTGAAAGACTATTTTCTGGTTGTCTGTTTATCGAAGTCCTAGAGGAGAGTTTTGGAAGTCCTGGGACTTTACTGAAGTTTGTGTTGACCTCTTCGTCTTTGTTTGTGGGTCTGTGTTGATTTCTATGTTGATGATTTGTGTTGACCTCTTGAGCCTTGTTTGTGGTCTGTGTTGATTTCACAGGCAGATAGTGAATTGATGATGGTTCTGGCAATGTGTATGAATGTTATCGTGGCTCTGTTAAGCTTCATCTTGCCAGAAACAGAAACTATGAAGGACTTAAGGTGGAGTGGACACTGTGAGCTTCAACATGGAATGGGAACTAGATGAGCACCTGCACAAGGAGCTGAGAGCTGTCTACCTTTGAATCCAGGTGATAGTTGGGTAGATTCTGGCAGGTGGTGGGACCATGGAAGAGGAACCATGGAATCTGAGAGCCAGTCTTGAGTCAAGATGAAAAGAGGTCTCCTTGGTACTTGATGCTGACTGAGAAGATCATGATTTATTGTAGCCTAGGGGTGGAGAACTTTGACCTTTGTACTTTGTGACCCTTAAGGAGGCTTGCTCCTTAAGGATGATTGAGTTAAGGACTTACTGAATGATATCTTTTGTTTAAATCTATGTGGCCACTTTGGTGAAAACTATATGGACACTTTAGTGATAACTTGTTACCTTATAACTTTATGAATGTTGTACTTTTGTTTCTGTGAAGGTTTTGCTTCATTTTATTGCTGAATAAACAGAGAGTTTACTATACTATGTTATCAGAACCTTAAAGCTGTTCACAGCAGCAGTCCTCTGAAAAACTGCTTGTGCTTGGTTTTACAGTTTTCTTCACAAAGAGAGTCTACAGCAACAAAAACAATAAATGGCATTTATATAGAGCTTTAAGGTTTACAGAGCTCTTTAAAATATTAACTCTTTTAGACCTCCCAAAAACACAGAGGTAGGTGCTATGATTAACCAGTTTGTAAATGATGATACTGAGGCAGAGATTAAGTGCCTCAATTAATATCACATAGTAAGTGTTGGAGGCTGAATGTGAATTTAGGCCTTCCTGAATCCAGGCACAACTCTTTGTCCACTTTGTATTCATCTTTACCTCTTAGAATTTGTATCTTTCTTCAAAGAGCAGCTCAGATGCTGTAATGGTAATAGAATTTGGAGATGCCTCTGTATTGGCTTGGTTTTTGGATTGAATGTTAAAACCCAGAGCTTGTGAATCCCACTTGTGGGATGGACTTGTTGACATGAAAAGACAGGGCTGAACTGGGAGGAACTGTGAATTGGGACAGAGGGCCAAGCTGAGAGAAAGCCAGAATGACTTTTGGAGAGCAGTATCCCATATTGGGGAGCCTGAGTTGCTGTCAGAAAGACTGCTGAGAAGCCACTGAAGCTGCCCAGGACTTTTGAGAACTGCCAGCGAGAGCTGCCAACAACTGAGGAGGCATGGCTTTGATGACAGTATTTTGTCTGTCTGTTTCGATGTTGTTTTGCCAGATTCACCTAATGGGGAAGGACAGTGCTGCTGTTGTAGAGGTCCTAGAACCTTGCTCTCAGTTCAGAAGCCCTGAAGGAGGATTTTCCTGTTGTATGTTTACAGAAATCCTGGAAGAGGGCTTTGCTGATGTTTTCAGGGGTTCTGGGACTATTCTACAGGTGGAGAGTGACTTGATGAGGACACTGGCTATGGCTTTGTTGAGCCTTGTCTCCACTGGAACTGAGATTGCTGAGGGCTTGCCTTGAGTGAAGATGAAAGAAGGGCCTTTCATTGAGTATTCAATGCTGAGATGATATCTTAAACTTGTTGTAACTTAAGTGTGGATGGCCTTTTGTGCTCTCCTGCCCCTTTTGAGATTCTGGGGCAGGAAGCCTTTGAGTTTTCTGTGCTCTGTGATTGACCAAATGAATGTACTTTGTTTATGATTGGAGACTAATCTCCATTTGAGAGGAGAGACTTTGTTGACTGACTAATTGTACTGCACAGGAGTGGGTTACTTTGACTAATGTACTTGCCAGGGGTGGAGTACTTGGACTTTGATACTTTGCAATTGAATAGAGAACTTACTTGCTAAATGAACAAGTTACACTATATTTTGACTTTCTCTGTTCTGTGAATATTTTCTGAATAAATGATGTTTACTATGCTGGTAATCTGAACCTTGGAAGTTACCTTTGCTTGGCATTACAGATGCTTTCTATCCTATGAAGCCATTCCAGATTACTCAGTCACGAATGCTGTCTTCTTCCTGTTTATGGTTCTTTGTATATATGTATTTCTTTCTGAACTCACCTCCTCTCTCTGGATTTTAAGATCCTTCAGCTCCCATGACAATCATAGTGCCTTGCACATAATAGACATTTTAGAATGTTTATTAAGTGAATTGACAGTTATTCATGTTATACCCATAGATCTATACTTTTTTCTTTTTAATAAATTTATTTTTAAATTATGTAATCTACAGAGCAATTTTCAGAGTGCTTTCTTAGACCAAGAAAAAAACT
>CM053587.1:162100066-162116865 GCA_028646515.1 Pseudochirops corinnae | reverse complement strand
ATCCTCACTGGGGTTCCGCAATATCTGAATTGTTTCTTTCTGGCTGCTTGTAGTATTTTCTCCTTTACCTGATAGTTCTGGAGTTTGGCCAAAATGATCTATGGATTTTTCAATTTGGGATCTCTTTCAGGACGTGTCCGGTGGATTCTTTCAATTTCTATTTTACCCTCTGTTTGTAGGATCTCAGGGCAGTTTTCCTTGATGAGCTCTTGAAAGATATTGTCCAGGCTCATTTTTTCATCGTGATTTTCTGGTAGACCAATGATTATCAGATTGTCTCTCCTGGATCTGTTTTCCAAGTCGATTATTTTTCCATTGAGATATTTTACCTCTTGTTCTAATTTTTCAGTCTTGATGTTTTCTTTGATTGATTCTTGGTTCCTCATAGAGTCGTTGGCTTCAATCTGGTTGATTCTAGTTTTTAGTGAGTTATTCTCCTCAGTTAGTTTTTGAAGCTTCTTTTCCATATGCTCAAATTTCATTTTTAGTTCACACATTTTACTTTTTAAGGAGCTGTTCTCTTCATTGTAATGTTTTTCTAATTTCACCATTTTGTTTTTATAAGAGGTGTTGATTTTATCTTCTACCTCTCTATGCTGGATTTCAAAGTTCTTTTTGAGCTCATCTTGGAATGCTTTCTGTGCCTGAGACCAGGTCATAGTCCCTGCTAAGGCTTCAGCTGTGGATGTAGAGTCAGTATTCTCTCCTTCTGAGTTTGATTCCTCCCTCTCACCATAAAAGGATTCCAGAGTCTTTGTCTTTGTCTTTGTAGCCTGCTTTCTTCCTATTTTGAGGCAGGACCTTAATCACGCCCTTTCTCTGGGTTCCTAAGCCTTTACTGCTTAAAATTTTCCTCTGGGGCAATAATTACTGTGTTTTTGGGTTGGGGGGGACTGGAGCAGCTGGGGTTCAGTCTGTCATCTTTGTCCCTGGAGGTTCAGCTAGGGGCTTTTTAAATTTCCAGGCTGTGAATGGGTAGTCCTGAAGGTAGCTGCTGCCCCTGCTATGGGCAGCAGCTTTGTTTCTTACCCAGCTCAGTTTGGCCTTGCGCTGTGGTGATGAGCCTGGGAGTGGCCCTTGTGGTTGGTGGGTCAGCAAGTCATGTCCAAGAAGGCCTCTCGGCACGCCACAGCTCTCCGGGGCCTTCCTGGTGGGTCGTGTAGCCACACTGGGTCTCTGGGCCTCCCTGGTGGGTTGTGCTGCCACACTCTGTAAAGTTTCTTTCAAGCCTCTTTTATGTCAGATAATTATGTCAGATAATAACTTTACCCGGTTCTATCTCTCCCTTTCTCCTTATTCCAAGGCATTCTTCTTTCCCTTGATTTTATTTTTTTTTAAATAATAATACCATCACATTAAATTCATACCTGTGCTTTATGTCTACATATACTCCTTCTAATTGCCCTATCAGTGAGAAAGTTTTTAGGAGTTATGAATATCATTTTCGCATGTAGGAATATAAATAGTTTAACCTTATCAAATCCCTTATAATTTCTCTTTCCTTTTTACCTTATTGTACTTCTTTTACATCTTGTATTTGAAAGTCAGATTTTCTAATCAGCTCTGGGTTTTTCATAAGGGTTGCTTGAAAGTCCTCTATTTTATTGAATGCCTATTTTTCTTCCTGAAGGATTATATTCGGTAATGCCAAGTAGGTGATTCTTGGTTATAATCCTTGTTTTTTTGCCCCATGCAATATCATATTCTAAGCCCTTCAATTCTTTAATGTTGAAGCTACTAAATCTTGTGTTATCCTGATGATAACTCCATGCCCTTTGAATTGATTCTTTGTGGCTGTTTGCAATTTTCTCCTTGATCTGGGAGCTCTGGAGTTTGGCTATAATATTCCTGGGAGTTTTCACCTGGGAATCTTTTTCAGGGGGTGATCAATAGATTCTTTCAATTTCTATTTTGCTGTTTTATTCTAAATTACCAGGGTAGTTTTCCTTGATAATTTCTTGAAAGATGATATCTAGGCTCTTCTGATCATGGCTTTCAAATAGTCTAGTAGTTTTAAAATTCTCTCTCCTGGATCTACTTTCCAGGTTAGTTTCCCCCCACCCTCAAAGAGATATTTCACTTTTATTCTATTTTTTATTCTTTTGATTTTATTTGATTATTTCTGGATATCTCATAAAATCATTAGCTTCCACTTGCCCAATTCTAATGTTTAAGGAATTAATTTCTTCAGTGAGTTTTTGTACTTCCTTTTCCATTTGACTAATTCTATTTTTTAAGGAGTTCTCCTCACTGAAGTTTCAAAATCTTTTTTTTTCCCATTTGACTAATTCTGCTTTTCAAAGCATTCTCCTCTTCATTGGATTTTTGTGCCTCTTTCATCTTTTGGCCTAGTCTGGTTTTTAGTGTTAGTTTCTTTAATATTTGTATGTTCATGTGCCATCTTTAGCAAGATGACTCTTTTTTCATGATTTTCTTGCATCACTCTCATTTCTCTCCCCAATTTTTCTTCTACCTCTCTTGCTTATTAAAATCCTTTTTGAGCTCTTCCATGGGTTGAGACAAATTCATACTTTTCTTTGAGGCTTTGGATGTAGGAATTTTTACTTTATTGTTTTCTTCTGAGTGTGTATTTTGATTTTCCTTGTCACCGTAGTAACTTTCTATGGTCAGGATTTTTTCTGTCATTTGCTCCTTTTCCAGCATATTTCTTAACTTTTAATTCTCTGCTAAAGTGGGTCTCTGCTTCCCAAATACAGAGGGTACTGTATAAACTCCAGGCTTTTTATGCACCTATTTTCAGAGGTATTTCTGGGAACCTGTAAGTTTTTGACTCTTCCAAGGTGAAGATCTTGTGAGAGGTGTGTTTATGGACTAAGACTCAGGACTGCAACCCAGATCCAAGTATAGGTAATGCAACAGAGTCCAACCCCTGATCTTAGCAAAGGGACCCCTGTAAATCTCCTTCTGACTCATTATTGAATCCCCTTACTATATGTGGGCTGAGAGATCTGGAAACTGCCACTGCTGCCAGTGATTCAGTCCTGCTTCTGGTTTGCTAGGAGTAGGACTGCACTGGCATAACCTTCTCTGAGCTGACCTCCTCTCTGCCCTCTGTCCTCTCCTCTCTCATCCTGGTATACCTTCTTTTCTTGGGCTGGAAAATTGTTTCACTGCATCTTTATTGTGTGTCCTGCCACATTAGAATTTGTTGCAAATCATTATTTAAGGGTATTTGGAGAGGTTTGAGGGAGAGCTCAAGTGAGTCCCTGCCTTTACCATCTTGGATCTACCTCGTGATATACACCTTTCACTAC
Organism: Pseudochirops corinnae; assembly: GCA_028646515.1. Classification (NCBI taxonomy): domain Eukaryota; kingdom Metazoa; phylum Chordata; class Mammalia; order Diprotodontia; family Pseudocheiridae; genus Pseudochirops; species Pseudochirops corinnae. The sequence goes on along the minus strand of CM053587.1, from coordinate 162,113,590 downwards.
CCTTTTTTTAAAATTAAGATTATTCAATTTGAATTTTTTTCCTTTGGGCTCATACCACCACTGTTTTCTTGCAAAATGTTTTGTCCACACAAGAAACAAAATTACAACAAATAAAACCATATAATGAAATACGAAGGCCACTAAATCAAAAAATTATGCTTGTCATTTCCTCTAACTTGTTCCTTCTATTCTCTTTTGGGATTGTTCTCAAATATTCTATCCATCTGTAATGGTACAGACTTTAAGAAGAGGTAGGAAAGCAAACTTCCACTAAAAAAGATGTAAAATCAAGGCAAGTAAAATGCCTCAATTACTTTGGATTTTATAGTTCAATTACAAAAAAGCGTCACTATAGAGTTCAATTAGATTAAATTATGCCAATAATGAATTAATATTGAAATATTTTTTCAGTGCTATAATGAGGATCTTGCCTCTCCTTACATTACCAATTTCTTCATGTAACCTCCAACTGATTTCTCAAATATGAAATCTTTTATTCTCAATGAATATATTTATTTCTATAGACAAATGCAAATTATCAATTTCATTCTTCCCTTACCAAGTATATATTATTCTGCTTTGATTTGGATAGTGATAACTATCTATGATAGAAATATTGCAAATATTCTTTCATTTTATCCTCAAAACAACCCTAGGAGTTAGGTGCTATTATTATCTTCATTTTATATTTGAGGATACTGAAACTGAGAGAGGTGATTATCCAAGAATTCTACAACTAGAAAGTATCTGAAGTTGGATTTGAACTCAGGTCTTCTTGACTCCACACCAATCCTATATCCACTGCATCACATATCTGCCAAAGAGAGGGCTGGAGGAACTGTATTTACATCGGTATAGAGAACACTTTAATGAAGAAACTCCTTGTATTAATGTAGATTGACTAAGCTCTCATTTATAGTCTTAGAGTTGCTGCCTTAGGAGTATCGAGAGGATAAAGGACTTCTCCATGGTCAAAAAAAATTCAGCATTTATCAAAGTCAGGACTAGAAACCAGGTCTTCCTGGCTTCAACACCAGCTATCTATATGCATTATGTCATGTTACTTCTCTACCTTAATTTGATATTTATTTAATTACTTGCCAAAATCTCAGTCTATGAGGCTATCATCTTTTTATAAACTCATTAGCTGAAACTAAGTTGATTTTTATTGCAGGGTTTCACAATGGGCAATGACATCAAGACTGATTCTGTGATTTTCAATCACTCTTAATTCCAGACAAATTGACTTGCTTCCTACTCCCTTTGATTGACATTGCATTTCTTAGCCCTATGCTTTTGAAAACATTTTTCGGCATCCCTAGAATGTTCTCTTTCCTTACATCAGTCTCTTGAAATCCATATCTTCCTTTGAGGTTCAAATTATTACCTTCTTCAAGATGCCTTTCTTGACCACCTCCTCACCCAAATTGTTGGCACTCCCTACCTCAAATTGCTTTGAATTTACTTTGTATATATTTTATCTTTACTCCTCCTAATTAATACATGTTGCTTCCCTACACTAGAATATAAATTCCTTGAGGGCCAGGGCTATTTTCAATTTAGTCTTTGTTTTCTCATTGCCTAGTATAGTGTTTGGTACATAATAATTGCTTTATAAGTGTTTGATGATTTGAATTGAATTGCAGTCCCTAGATGGCATCAGTTCTTGACATAGCATCTTAAAATATTCACTTTCTAATTACAACAATATAATATTTTTGTTTTCCTTTTTTTCTAACATTTTCTGAATTGTCTGGCTTTCTAGCAACCATAAAGAGCTGGAAGAAATTTATAATGGTACAAGTGAACATCTGTTGTATTGAAACTTTCATCACATGTGCCACAAGATAGTTTCTTGAACTAGTTCCAGATATTTAAAAAAAAAAAAAGAATTAATTGGATTCTTTTGGAAAGAGGTTTATAGTTGGTTGAATGTCTTTGTGACTCTGGAAGATGCCTCATTTCTGTGGAAGATATTTTTGGAATGAGATGAATCAGTTTCAATTCACATCAGATGGGTGTGGCATCAAGCTGTTTCACACAATACTCACCATTTAAAAAGGGCATAGGAACTGTCTCAAAGAACTGGATTAAAATTATTACTTAGTAATTCTTTGTGACCTCGGAAAACATGTAATAGTATTACCACCACTGCTCCCTAAAAAAGGTGGTGTGTGTGTGTGTGTGTGTGTGTGTATGTTTGTGTAGGTTGGATTTTTTTTTAATTGACATATTTGTAGTGTCTTTATCCAATAAGGAGTCTGTGGCTGAGATAAAAATAGAGCTCTCATCTGTTGACTCCCAGGGCAATGCTCTATCTGTTACCCTCTATTCTGAGAACCTTTTTGGAGACTAGTAATTTTCTCCATCATTAGCACATCCTGCACTTTGTTGATCCATCTGTTAAATTTCATTGCTAGTGAGGAAAAGAGTAGGCCACTCCATAATAACATGCTTTTAAAAATAAAAAGAATTTTAAGTTATAGATGGAATTTTCTTTTCCATAGATTGCTGTAGTGTCAACAATTTAAGAACTTTTAATCAAAATAAAACTCTGCCAGATTATGCATTCCTATTGAACAGGCAAAGTTTAAACAACAATAACAACAGAACCTTAGGTTCATGTTACACAGATTGGGTAAAATGAAATATTAAGGTATTAATTCAGCATCAAATTTTGAAGGGATACTTCAAGAAGCTTAATTTGGAATGTTTCAAACACTACAAAATATTAAAACATTGTCAAATATCAAAGAATTAAAACAGAAATGTGTTTTTAATTTTGTCTTAAGGTTACTGCCTAGACTATGAACTATTACTGTTGGTAAAATTCTCTTTCTGAGATTACCTCTCATTCCCTGAAAAGGAAATCAAGCTGAGTCCATGGAACTTTATGGTCAGAGGTGTTTGAGGCTAAATGTGGTGACAGAATGTTAGTAGCCTCTTTTTCTACCTCTGCCAATGCTCACAAGAGCACAGTCCTACATCTCCTCCTTGTAAATGGATGCCAAATCCTCAGCTGTAATAATAGAGGGACTTTCTAGGAGCAGCAATTCCAAAGCTACAGGATCAGTGGAGTTGTTCAGGCTAAAATCCAATGGAGGAAAAATCAAACATGCAGTTCCACAATTCCAGAGTATATTTGACTTTTAGATTTAGCATATAAAAATCTCTAACTGATAATACCATTTTCATAGTGTTATAATAATACAAGGAAATATCAATAATTTGAACAAGGGAGTCTGTTTCTACCATCTACTCACATCAACAAATTGCCTTCTAATCTCAACTTCATCTCAACTCATAATCCTATAACTCATATTATGATAAGGTCATTTATACCTCAGCCTATATGAAAATTTGGGGATAGTGAAAGGACATGGATTTTTTTTTTGTTCTTAAATCCCAGGAATATCACTGTATTATCATTTTTACTTTGTAGGCCTTGCTACATGGTCAATTTTTTATGGTGATATGTGTACTAAATAATATATCATGTTATTTCATACACAGTACTAATGAGTATTCCTCCTGCCTTTGGTATTATTTATATCTATGATTTTTCAACAGTTATGGAAATCTATCATTTATAGTCATATAGGATTTCTCAGAGAATATAAGGGTTAAAGAGATGGTCTTTTGAGGCATAAAGTTGTAGATAACTGAAAGCACAATTGAATTTCCCAAATACCAATCAGTATTGAGTATGCACACAGTTTCATCTCCCACTACTAAAGACTGAGTTAAAATCCCTGTCCATCTGACTTATCCAACTCTTATATCCTCATAGATCCACTAGAAAGGATGTCACTCCAGCTGCATTTTTCCCATTATTAACTTGCACACATGTGTGGCATCTAAATGCAAAGTATTTTCTTCACAACAACCACATGTGGTAAGTACTGCAAGTATTATACCCATTTTGTAGACAGGGAAACTGAAGGTCAGACTAATTGAGTGATTTGCACATAATAGTAATCAAAACTCTACCAGATCCTTGTCTAGTGACCCTAAAATCTTAGTCCTTGGGGGACTTACAGAGGAAGTAAAAATGGCAGCAAAGAGAACAAGAAGAGGAAATAGTAGCAAATGCAATTGTGAAGACATTAGAAGGACTTTATTACACGAGATCTGAGATAGGTCAAGATAGCAAAGAAATCAGAATAAATTTTAGACTTCATTGATTCTGAAAAAAGTGACCAAGAAAACCACAACAACTAACAACCTAAATGCTTACACTCCTATTTATACAAATCCTTATGAGATTTAATTATAAACCATGTTAAGTTCTGAAACACATCTTTCCTGTTTAATAATTGACTGAAAGATATAAACAATAGAAGATCCCTTTTTGTTCATTGTTTGCTAATTATGAAAAAATAAATTCATCTTGGCCGACCTGAACATCACTTTCTTGTTGTTATTGTTTAGTTGTTTACAGTTGTATTTGAAGCTTTGTGATCTAATTTTGGGTTTTCTTGGCAAAGATACGGATATGGTTTGCCATTTCTTTCTCCAGCTCCCTTTACTGCTGAGAGAACAGAGGCAAACAGGGTTAAGTGACTTGCCCAGGGTCCCATAGCTAGTAAGTATCTGAAGCCAGATTTGAACTCAGAGCTTCCTGACTCCAGGTCTGACATTTTCTCCACTGCACTACCTAGCTACCCTTTGCAGGTTCTTTTACAACATGATGTGTGATACGCACAAAGCTATATCATTCAAGATTCCTTAGAGGACGAAATAACAGAAAGAACCCTGTTCAATGGTGTCCTGGTAATAAACATCAAATTAAACATAAAACAGAGATAAATGCTCTTCAAAAATATTCATCTCTGTGATAGAGGAGAACTGGAGCAGAGTCTAGGCTGTGAAAAGATTCCTTATACATGGTAAGGCTCTCTAGATGCTCCTGTATCTAAATGATATTTCATATAGCCTCACAATCACACACAGACTCCAATAAGAAATCTTAGTAGCATTTTGGTCTGTCCATTCACAAAAGAAAGATAAAATAGATGAAGATAGTGCATAAAACATATTTCAACATGCATTTGAATAGAAATCTTAAGGAACTTTTCAAAGAGTATGTGGCTCAGGGACAGAAAGTACATATGGGCTAAGCTCAGAAATGAAAAGGAAGAGAACAGAGTTGATTGCTTTCAAGATTTTTAAAAATACTTGTCATGACCTCCCAAGCTTCTCATAATAGCAAAGGCCCATTTTGTCATGTTAACGTTTTACCAATGTTTTTGTATGGCAAGACCTGGGACACTACTCCCTCCAAAGAGCAAAAGATGGTCATTACTCACAATGGATAAGGGGCAATGGAAAAGTGAATGGTAGGTGTGACCAGGTAACAACATAACACCAATATGGAACTCAAAAGAATAGTAGTAAAGGTTGACATCAACGTATATTATCACCAAAAGGAAAGATGGACTGGTAACATGGCAAAATTGATGGCTGGCAGAGGATTGATCAGATTGCTCCATTGATTAACCTTGAAATTTTGAAAGAAAGTAAGGAAGTCCTCCTGAATTATAGGTGAACCTACTGTAGAAAACTTTTACAAGGACATAGATGAGTTGCATAGGAAGGGCAGATGTACATATGTTGTGATCTTCACTGTAGGAGAATACACAGGGATTGATACCATCATAGATCCCTTTCGATACTAGAGTATTGTAAAGGAGTCATCAAGGAATGATACAATTGAAAAAATGTGCTGATCACATAGTGAGTTTGAGGAACAACTGATGCATGGCCCAAGTGCCTCACGTTGCCCTTCTGGATGTTAAAGGAAATTATGGAAGGCCTTCACTACATTGGGTGGACCTCCTGTGGCGAGTTTGTGAAAGAACACTGAATAAGGTTATAGTTGTGGATATAGGAAACCCACATTTATGAGACTGAAAATCCTTTAAATATTTGAGTATATTTTAATATGTATAATGTAGTATTTAATTGGAGATATTTTTCGTGACTTGAAATCATTCATTGCAAGTGATGTTATATGTCAATAATTATCCCCTTTCACATATGAGCAGAAGATATATAAATCAGAGAGCAATACTATACCACTTTTTCCAATATTACTGTAGATCATTTCTCAATCTATCTTCTGGACCCTGTGTTCCATATACACAGCACATTTTTGGAGTGATATGAATGCCATTTGAGCAAGAAAAAGTCACTTTGACAGTATCTTCCTTTTTGCATAATTGGAGACTTCATCTACAGCCTCATGTTGAGAAATATTTGAAGACTAAAGATGAGCACTGAGATAACAGTGGTTATATATAACTTAGGGTATCATTTTATTTATTTCTTTTGCTTGAGAAGTCCTTTTGGGCTTGCTACCAGGAGAAATGAAATTTCCTAATCCAGAAGTATGACAGTTCTTCTAGCCATTGGCTTTCCTTGAGAATATTCAGCAGTCAGGCCAACAGACCACTTTCTTTTAATGAGCACTAATTGAACAATGGGGTCAGAAACATCCCCCTCAGCCTGACTAAATGTGCTGTATTAATGGAACCAATTTATTGAGACATTCTTCTGGCCAAATATAGCTGTCCACAATTGCCTAGATCTTTTTATTCCTCCCCCGGCATCCTAGCTCATGATCCTAGGTTATATAAATAGAAATGCAATTGGTAGGTGACACGAGTAATTTCCTTTGTGGTCCACAAAGGGTCAGATCCTTATGAGGGTAACTATGCCCACTTTCAGACTTTTAGTACTTGAGAGATTAGAAAATGTTGGACAAGTTTCAGAGGACAGCCACAAAGATAATTAAAGAGTTGAAAAATAGGGCCTATGAGGAAACAACGAAAGAATTGGTTTCATTTAGTGCTAGAAAGAGACAGCTGAGAAGTGACCCAATGAAGGCAGGTTATTTTGTAGAGGGCAGTGGCCAGCTGTTTTCAGTATCCACTGAGGGGAGATTAATAGGGGATGAATTTAAATTTCAGTAAAAGAGAGGGAAACAGCAAGAGTGAGATCAACCAAACATTCAAGTTTCAGTTATTATTCTGGTTAGAAAGGGGGCAAACTTGATTTTCCCCGTAACTTGATTCTCTCAATTTGAATTTTGAACATTTTCCAATGTGCCTTTATTATTCAATAATGGACAAGAGTAAATAAGAAAGGAAAACTTAAAAATACTTGAGTGGTTTGCCATTTCCTTCTCCAGCTCATTTTACAAATTTTACAAAAGGAATAAGTGACATGTCCAGGATCACATACATTGTAAGTGTCTAAGGACACATTTGAACTCAGGAAGAGGAATATTACTGAATCTAAGCCCAGTGATCTAATCATTATGCCACCTAACTGACCTACCTTCTGTGAGAGACATATAATTTCTCCTTCATGATATCCTTTCATTTGTAAACTTCTCTCCCACTAAAAAAGCCATGTTCTCCGAAGATCTTTCCTTAGTACAGTGCTTAGCCCACAGTAATAAATGCTTATTGACTATCTATTTTCTCTCTACACTGTCTCTTAGTGCCCTCATCAGCTCCTATGGATTCAGTCATTGCTTCACTCTAAATGGCTCTCTGTCTCTGTCTCTCTCTGTCTCTGTCCGTCTGTCTGTCTGTCTGTCTCTTTCTCCTTCCCTCCCTCTCATATAGGTAGGTAAATATCTATATCTATGTATATCTATCTATCTATCTATCCTTCATTCTTGAGTATTTCCACCTGCATGTTTCATCTGCATCTCAAACACAAAAATGTTCTTCTTAACTCCTTTTTTGTTTATTTTTGTTTCACTAATTTTTATTTGATTCAGACCTGTGATTTTATAGTGTGAGGATGCTCCTGCCAATGCAGATTGGCAGTGACTCTGTAACTTATAATCTTATAGAGTGACCTGAAACACTGGGATGTGGAGTGACTTGTAAATAGTTACACAACTAGCATGAGTGGGAGGCAGAATATAAACTGAAGTCTTTCTCATTTCAGGGTCAGCCCTCTCAAATCCCTTAATTCTATTTATGATACCACTATCTTCATTTGCCTGAGATTAAAAGCATAGAGTCATCTTTGGTTCTTCCTTCACAGTTACTTTCTTTGCATTCAATCAGATGCTAAATTCTATGAATTCTACCTCCACAAAGCATGTTTCATCTGTCTTGTGCTCTCTGTGGACAGCATCACCACCGTTCAGACTCTCATCAGCTTTCGCCTATACTAAGTAGTCACTCACTATTTTCATTTGATTCATTTAATCTTGTTCCTTGATTGATAAATTGGCCAAAATCATTATTTTTATATGTAAGTGTTACAATGTCAGTCCACTGCTTGAACAACTACTATGACTTCTGATTCCTTAGAAGATAAAGTGCAAACTCATTAGCCTGACATTCAAGTTTTCTTATAAGCTGGCATTAACCTACCCTAAAAACCTTATTTTACACTGCTCCCCTTCATGAACTGGATACTCTAGCCAAAGAGTACTATGAGCTGTTTATCACTCACCTCCGCAACCTCTGCACATTTGCAAACCTCTGTGTATTTCCAAAGTTGGGAATGTATTCCTTCCCTATCTTTGCTATTCTGGATTTTTTTTTTCTTTCAAACTCAGCTAAGATGCCACCTATACAGGGAGTTTTCCCTGATGGTGGCAATTGAAAGTATCCTTTCTTTCCTCACATTATACTAAGCCCCTTTGTCTAATAGAGCTTTCATTTGCCATCATCACATTCTAAGTTATAGCATCCAGATCTTTGTATATATTATATCTCAACCTCCACCCCGAACACTTCCCCATCCTGTCACATGGGCACAAACAAATTGGACAGGTTGTTCTTAACTTATTTTTTTTTTTTTATCATGGTCCCCTTTTGCAGTCTGATGAGCTTATGGACTCTTCAATAGAATGTTCTTAAATGTATAAAATTATCAATGAACTATAATTATCAAACTATTACAATTTCCCGATTCATCAACCTGCCAAGTACTTGGGCACTGTTACATGAGACATAAAAGTAAACTGAGACGCAAAGTTCTGAGCATGATTAATTTATTTGAAAAGCTAGTAGTTTGTCAACAAATGAGGCCAATGACTCCACAATAGGCAAAGAAAAGCTCTGAGATCAGGCAGTCTGCTACATCCAAAAAAAGGGGAAAATATAAATAAGTTAGTCCTGCTATGCAAATAACAATATGCAAATAAGGTGATCAGACTAACGAGAAAAAGAAGGAACTATCCAGTTCCAAACTGGTTACAAAAAACTAAAACTTAGCATTGGGAAACTGAAGTTACAATTAGCGGACTGGTCTCTGGGGAAAAGGAACTATAGTAACCATCTATGGGTAATCTGAACACAAGAGTATATGATTACTGGACTACAATGATCAGCAATTAAATTTGGTATCATGTGAAATTAACTCATATGCAAAAGAGAAACTTTAATTCCCATTAAATAGGGAAGCTTGCAGAGCCATGAAGTTAGGCTCACCAACTCAGCCTTGCATAAGCTAAGCTATTACAAGAATAGGGAATTTAACCTATTCCAAATCCTTGTAGCACAATTTAATTTAAGTCTTACCATAGCTAAGTAAATCCATTTTTAAAATAAGTCTTATCACATAGTAAACGTATTAATTATAATTTCACAATTATCAATCCCCCCCTTTGACCATGAAAAGACTTACTTTACATGGGCCACTTACCTATAATTAGCTAGATTGATAGATTGATACACAATCAGGACCAAGATAAGTATAATCAAGACTGGCATTATAATGATTCACAACAAGAGCTGTCATAAGTTTCTTAGCCACTTTAAAAAACAGAAAAGCTTTAGTACAGCAAGTAACACAGCAATTAATACAAAGGCAAAATACATTTATAAGGTTTAAGGTAATAAGAGCATATTTGACTATAGTAGCTAATATGCCACCCCTTTAAACCAGGACAACAATCATGAAAACCAAGAAGAAAGATCCCACCATAAATCATCATTATCTGTTATAAAACAGTTATTTCATATCTTGCTAGCCTCTGATATGAAGAGATTTGAATTGCATGGCCCAGCAAATGTTCTTTAACTTCATGGGGGCACAATAGTTAGAGGGACCCTAGGACAAGGTCATAGGACTTTTCTACTAAAAGAACAGGAGTTCCAATGGCCCTAAGGTGTGGAAGAATTTCTGCTATAAGATTAAGTTAAATAGAGTAATAGACTACTGGATCAGTAGAAGGACCAACGAATTGGGTCATAAATCCAGAGGCCACTCTTGTTGATGAATGAACAAAGTAAAAAATGTACTGTAATCTGGAAGTCCTAAGGCTAGTGCTATGAACAAATGTTTCTTGAATTCTACAAAGGCCTTATGGTATTCTTGACAATGTGAACATGTTAAGAAATAGAATGCTTAATTAGAGAAACAAGATGCTTAGTAATCTCACCAAAGGCAGGAGTCTATTAATGGTAATAGCCTGATGCTCCCAGAATAACATGAATCTGCTTCTTGGTCTTAGGGGTTGACATCTGCTGAAGAATTCAAAAGCATTTTGGAGAGACAGAATGAACACCAACAGACAAAATGAGAACTAGATACTCAAACTGTGGGTGGAATCAATGAACTTTACATTTTGAGACCTTATATCTTCTTTGGTATAACTCTAGCAGTAGGTACTTGATGTCATCTTGGCAGATCTCGAGATTAAGTGTAACTATGGGGAGGGGGGTGTCATCAACATATTAAACTAAAGAAGAGCACTTGAAATGAACAGAAACTAAATTCTACTGGAGAATCTGAGAAAATATCATGGGGATTTCAACAAATCCTTGAGGTAGTCAAGACCTTGTCCACTGAGTTCTTCCAAGTAAAGGCAAACAGATAAACAAATACTGAGTATATAGGTGAATAGAAATACACAAAAAAAAAATGCTCAGCATAGATCTGTCACTATAAAAAGGCAGCCTCACAAGGAAGAGGAAAAAAAATTGTGACAAGGTTAGGAAAATGGAGTTTCTAAGCATACTGTAAACATTAAAAGTGCATAAATTTTGCATAAAATAAAAAAATAGATTTGCTATCAGGTCCAGGGTTTTGTTTCTTCACAGAAAAAATAGGAGTATTATAAGGGGATTTACACAGAACAATAATACATTGGTCCCTCATAAAGTCAATAATTTGTGACATGCTTATAATAGCACCTTTGAACCACACATGTTTCAAGCATGGTTCACACATGGTTGAACCTACAGATGGGAGAGGCCCTCCCTTAATCCTGATGGAAACTGGGACTGCATATTTCAGTTATGCCCATATCCATGGAAAATGTGATGAATAGAAAGTCAGGGATGTAGGATAGGATGGCAGCATCATTCTTAGATACCCAAAGGTTGTAACAGAAAACAAAGTGAATATATCTTAATCATCAACAGGATCTTGGAAAGCTCTTAGCAATAAATAGAAACAAAGACAAGGGGCCATCTGAGAGGGGCAATGATAGGGATTCATTGGGAAAACATGAAATGTCAGCTTTGAACTTTCACAAGAGATATTGTCCTGACAGTTTAACAGAAGTATCTATCAACAGAAATGAATGTTACACTGAGACAGAGCCAGTAGTGAGCAACTGGGGAGATAGTATGGGAACTGTCTGAGTCTTTCTCCATCTACACCAGTAATTCTCTGAGATCCAACAATAAAACAGTTATATTTAGACATTTTCATCAAAACCAAAACGTTAGCTTCTGTAACTGTCAGATAGTCATAATGTATAATACCAATTAAGAGAATAATAAGAGGTTCTCATGGGGGGTGGGGTAGGTAGAGACTGGGATGAATGGGGCAAGGATGTCAGGTCCACAAAAACTATTACTAGAAGCTTTGGTTCCTCTGTTCTCTACGTCCCTATCCCTGTACCTTCCTGCTATAAAGTTCCTCTGAGCTACCCTACAGTTAACTCGATTCTTCAAATCCCCCTGTTTCATAGGGTTAGTTTGATTTATCAGATCACATTGTTTTCTTTCTGCATTCACTAACAATGTGGTCATCTTTCTGGTAATAGTAATAATTGCATGACCTTCAAGAGACCATAACCTTTTGGGCAGCAACCAAGATGGTTTCAGGTGTTGGTTTTTCACTGATTAGTTTTCTGTCTTTACCTCTCCCCTCATATACACAATGGGTGATAACTTTTAACTCACCTATGGTTTTCTCATGCCATCAAGGACATTGCTCATCAAAATAATTCTGAATAACTAGTTGGGATTGTTAACAAAAGGTGGATTAATAATCCTAGTATGTCATGGATTTATTGTTTTTGAGATTTCAAACCTTTTGATGTTTTTGCAGTCTATGATAAAAAAATAGTTTGGAGTTTCATTCTCTTCCTGAATAGTTTCCTGAAATTTGCTCCAACTTTCAGGCTGCATGGCATGCCTCCATTCCTTCAAGTAAAGCTTCCCTAGCTTTTCTTAGTCTATGATACTGAGTGATAAGAGTGGGATCCCAATAGGAGTCCTGCAAAGGCCAGTTGAGAAGGGGTTCTAGTCCTTCAGGGACAGTCCCTCTCACTGGAAGATGTCTATTTGCTGCTTCTGTAACAGCTGTCTTTTCACCAAGGGAAAGTAGATTTCCATTAAATCCATTAAATCTTTCCAAGTAGGATGGTAATTTATACTATAAAAGCCTAGAACTGGGCACTAACTTCTCCAGGACTTTCATCAAATTTAGGAGAATCTATCCACCAGGTGGAAAGGTCAGAAGGACTGAAAGGATGATGAATACTAACAGGGTCAAAATCACCATTGTTCAGTTCTGGGACCACACTTTCATGAAGAGAGAAATTATCAGCAATTTGTCCTTCACCATTGCCAGAATGTAGAACTTACCATGTAGCAGAGGCAGGAAAAGAAGTAGGAGGAGGAAATGACGGAGCAGACATGGGATATAGAGTGATTTGGTGGCATGAGTTATCAGACAAATCAGCCCAGCAGAGCCAATGATTTCTTTGTTTTGGATACTTTTGCTCAGTAGCCAATCTTACCTTCCTTAATGTACAATAGTCAAAAGCATTAAATAGGGGTCAGAAAAGATGATCATCTTGAAAAGTAGCTTTATTGTGAGCAAGGAAGAGAAAAATTACTGATACCCAAGGTGAGGAAGGTCCATGTGTAAATATCTTCCATAAATATTAGATTAGAAAGGGAATTGAGGTTTTTGGAAATGATAACACCTTGGGGGAATAAACATATCTTCTGCTCATATTACTGTAGCTAAAGAAATTAAGCTGATTAAATCATGAAATTAGCAACATTTCTGTCCAATCCAACAAATACCTATTAAGCATCTAGTATTTTCAAGGTTAGATGCTTAGTTGCACCAATTGAATTCACTCTGTTCAGTACCCATAAAATTATACCTCTCACTCTGATCAGCTACCCTAGAAAGACATTCTACTGGGTAAGAAGATGCCTGGAAAGAAAACACATAGATCATGGGCTGGATGACCATACACATACTCTATGGATGTCAACACTTATTCTGTCTCCTATTTAA
>CM053587.1:162083053-162099566 GCA_028646515.1 Pseudochirops corinnae | reverse complement strand
GCATTTCCCCAATGGAAAGATGTTCTATAATTTTAGCACTATTAATATTGCTGCCATATTGTTTGATATGACTTTGATTAATCTTTTTCAAAAACTTCTGATCTTTACAGGAAACTAATTCATAAATAATATGACAGAGACCTATTTTGGTAGTTCTTCATGCTCATTACCCATTTTAAATTAATATAAACCTTCATTAGAGAACAATGTTGGTGCTACTTAGTAGTTATCTTGGTGAGGCTGCAACTAATTCATCTAAAATAATCAATATTTTTTGAGGTCAATTAGTCCCATAGTATACATTTGTAAAAAAAAAAAATGCCATTGTTAATTAGAACAAGTCTAAATGTAGACAGCACCCCTGGATCCATAAATTCATCTGCATGACTTTGTAAGTAACATGTTTAAGAGAGAAAAGGAGGTCAACTTTGTTCTTTTTGTTTTGTTTGTTTTTAATAAATTAGAAATTATTATCTCTTTTAGCTATTAGCTTTTCATGGGGATGTAATTAAATTACTGAGTGAAGATGAGTGCTTCCGAAAGCACTGAAAGTCTAAGATTTGCTAAGAATGATGGGAAACAGACTGCTATATGATTAATTATTTTATTATACATTTTGTAGTATTGAGGCTAAAGAAACAAAATCTGGATACATTAGCCTGTGGCAATTCTTTCTATTTTTCTCTCTTTCCTTCCTTTTTTTCTTTCTGAAAAAGAAGAAACCAGCAACAACAACAACAACAACAACAACAACAAAAAAGCAACCAAAAGAGACTCAAGCTAGTCAGTAGCCAACATAGAAATAAAAGGATTTCTTTAAAAATATAGTTTAGTAATTAAAAGAAAAAATGTGCCTACCCCATTGCCTTCTGATTGTATTTGTTATAAATGATTACCAGAAAATAACTGTAATTGGTTATTTCTTCTTTATATAGAGAGACTAGTGCTGTGGTTTCAGTATTGTAAGGAACTCCCAGTTACGGAAACTCCCTCTAGCATAGATATTTCAGAGACAGCCCTTGAACTCAGGCTGTCCTTGCTCCAAGACTGACTATCTCCTACAACACATTGCCTCTTTCTTCTTTATTGTGACAATATACATATGAAGGACTTCTTAGAAAATTTACAATCACCATGAAATTCAATGTCTAATAAAAGAACCAGTGAAAATACACAATTAGCTTGCAGAGAAGTTATCAGAAATAACAAATAGTATATAGGTGTTTTTCTGGAAGAGCTAAGTCAGTCCAGATGGACCAGCTGAGAAATACTTTAAGGGTAAGTTAAAAATAGGAGGTTGATAAATAGAGCAAAGAGAAAGATATTTGTTTCTGGGATAAATTGAAGTAGAAGGTGAAAATCAACCAAAAACAAATCTAAGATTAGTTCAGTTAATATAAAGGAAGCAATCACATTTTAATAATATTAGTGAAATTGATACAGTGTTTAAAGACTTACATTGTTCTTTGCATATATTATCTCAGTTGTTCTCATTTGACTTCATGGACCAGGGAGATTATGTAAGTGCCAGGAGAGAACTTTCTTTATTGATTTAAATCTTGAAGTTATTTTTACTAAACCATTTTGTATGGTAGCTCATGTAATTTTACCCAAAATATTATTTTAAATTGCTCACAATGAGAGTTGTGCCACATAAATTGAAAAGTAGCAAATTGTTATGTTAAGATGGCCAGGAAACTGTTATAGCAACTGATGTTGTGTCTTTATCTATTTGACATTTTTGTTAACAATTCACATAATAATTTGATGGAGTTGTGAGTACTCCATCAATATACATCAGTGCAAGTACTCCTCCCAAAGGTACAGATAGAAACTATCTTGGCCTTTTTATTCTGTCTTATTCTTGTTTGTGTCCTCCCACAAATCTTCCAAAGAGTGTCTGACCAATACTGTGAAGGTCCTTCCTTGCATCTCTAGACATTACCTAGATAGAGGGGCAAGGAGGGGAGGAAGGGATACAATGATATCTTTTGTTTTTACTACATGACTGACCCACCTTCTTTTCCAGTCATAATTCTCTCAAATGATTTTCTTTGTGCCAATTCTCCTTTGAAGTTATACATTTGTAATGTTTTATAGCAAAGTCATATCTACACTAGACTTTGTCTATAGTTTGACACAAAATTTGGAAATTACCCAAAGAAGTGAAAAAAATGGCAATACTTATTTCAAATGTGATCAATTTAAGCATCTATTAGAAAAATTTTTAATATTTGTATATGATGAATGAGAGATATTTAAACATCATTATCCATTTTCATTGTTTAGTTGACGTTAGGAGAAATAAAATTTTATTAGCTTTCTTTGTCAAAAATTGTGAGGAAAGGATTTCTTTTGATGTGCCTTCCAGTTCCAAAATTCTGTGACTTTGTGATAATATATTATAGTAAAATAGATTGAAAAGTGCCACTTCCATGTAGTTTTGAAAAAGTCACATTTAGTCTGTCTTGCTACCTACCTATAGTTCTGATCCTGTCCTCCCTCCATCCCTACACCTTCTCTGACAGATTACGCCAATTGCCATCCTTTTCCTATCTATAGATTTTGTCTCTGCTGCTATTAACAGAACCATATCAATAATAATACTGATAATAATAAGAAAACCCCTAACAGATCCTACCAATCTCCTTTAGTTACTGTCTTATATCTTTTCTCTCTTCGTCAAATTCCTTGGAAGAGCTGTCTGTTCTTGATATTTCCATTCCCTCTCCTCTCACTAGGCTCTAAATCCTCTATACTATGGTTCCAATCACATCACTTAATTAAGGCTGCTCTCTCCAATGTTACCAAAGATCCATCTCTTAATTACTAAATCTGAGGCTCAATGGCCACCTTCTCAATTCTTACTCATCTTTACCTCTGTAACATTTGACTCTGTAGACAACATTGTTCTACTGGATAGTCTTTGCTCTTCAGGAAATTTGTAACACTCATCTCTCTCAGTTCTGCTTGTACTTGTCTGAACACTCTTCCTTTATATCCATTACTAGATTATAATCTTTGTCACAAATTCACTAGATATGAGTTTACCCCAAAACTCTGGCCTGGCCCTTTTTTCTTCTCCATATATATTTTCTCACTTGATGAAGTTATTATTTTCATTGAGTTGATTCCAAGTTTCACACATCCAGTCACAGTCTTTCTCCTTAGCCAACGTTGACTTAGACTCTTGGACCAGATATAACTTGACTGCTACCTGGCGCTCACAGAGGCAACTTCTGTACAGGTAGCTTTTGTAAAATTACCTTTGCCTCCTCTTCAGTGCACAGATCAGTGAATAAGAGTTCCACCTGTCTTTTGTGGGGAGTGGTTCAAAGTGAATCTTACAGGATAGGTTGTAATCTTCATCACTGATCTCCTATATTATATTTCTCCAAAAAGCCACCCAAATCTCAAACTTCTCTTTACTGCTGAGAGAAACACCAGCCTTCTAGTCTATCAAGTTCCTAATTTACATGACATCTACGACTCCTCATTCTCTCTCAATACATATATCCACTCAATTGCCAAATCTTATAATTTCTGCATCTACAACATCTTTTGCATCTGTCCTCTTCTTTCATGTGAGCCACCACCCTAAGTCACCTTTTACCAAGACTATTGCAATCATATCATAATTAGCTTCCTAGCCTCAAGTTTCTCCCTACTCCAATCCATTACGCACAAAACTTCCAAAGTGATTTCACATAATGTAGGTCTTACCATGTCACCTCCCCTTAGCCCTCCAATGACTCCAGTGGCTCCCTGTTAACTCTAGGGTGAAAATCAATTCATCATCAAGTCATCCTTTTTCAAAAAATTCAATTTTGCATAAGTAGTTTGTGTGTATAGTTATTGATACATGTATATAATTTATAAGTAAGTTAATACATATTTCAGAACTTTTGCATAGTTTTAGAGTTTAATTGATTGTTACTTATTTTACTGATACTTGTGTGCAAAAAAAAAATTTGAGCCTACTATTGGTTATTGGAGAGGATATTGTGATTAAGAAAATAGAGTCTTGGAGACCTAGATTTAAATTTCACCACAATTATTAGTTTTATGGCCCTGGATAAGCCATTTAACTTCTATGTAACTCAGGAAACTTTTAAATATTCATTTCCTAAGTCCAGATGGGTTGGGATAAGCATTGTTCGAAAGAGTTCTCACATGATTGACAAAATCCTAGATCCTTCTCTGAACACATTTTTAATATTGGCCCAAGTCATTGCAGATGAAAAGTCTAATTCTTGTATATAGTTAGAAATATATACATTTATATGCCAATTAGCTACTAATAAATAATTCATCAAAGAGGCAAATTACTAAATGATAGCCTAGATAACTAGTAGAAAAATTACACTTACATAGTATTTCACTTACATTGAGAGAAACTCAAGGAACCTTCCCTACCTAGCTCCCCACTAAAGGACTAAAGTGATGTAACCATGAATTCAAGGACATCATATTGTGCATTAGAATGTCAAAGAAAAGGACATCTATGCCTGTTTAAAATACCTTCTATACTTGGAAATTTCTTGTAAATGAGATTTGCTATTGCTTTAGTTGAATAGTAATAGGAAAAGGTAGAATGAATTTTTAGAAATGCAATTGATACCTGATGACAAGCTAATGAGGGTGTTTCCCAGATTTTCCCATAGGTAGTCTGCCCTATCTGGGTATCCCATGTGTTTATCAGTTAATAAAAAACATGTGCTGTTTAAAAACCTATAACTCACATATGCTTAGCTTAACATTGAGAAACAAGAAGCAAATAATAAAACTGTTCATCACAAAGCGGTGCTCTATTACAAACTGGAGTCAGTTATGCCAAGACAGCCAATACCATACCAGGTACAAGGGAAGCTAACATAAGAGATCTAATTTCCTACAAGTTGACATGGAGCCATTGACAACTATTTTTTGTGTCTACTCTTTCAATTATTTCTAAATACATTTAGCTGGAATGTCAGAGAACCTTTATTGTTCTATCTTGCCTATGATGATAGAATGGGAGACTTTGTTTAATTCTTTGATTAAATCTTCATTACCTACAGTCTGTGTTATATAGAGTTTAACCTAAAACATTTTTTGAGAGAAAATTAAATTAAATAAACATTTAAGGGCCCAAAATGCTTTGCTCAGCAGTATGCTAGAAAATGAAAAGATGAAAAATGGCACAGTGCCTATTGTCAAGTAATGTGCATTACAGTTGAGGAGAAAAAGATAAACTATGTATTTAAAAAGCTATAATACGCATTGGAATATGATTAAATACAAAGTAGTTAGGTATTCATATTCTTTGTACAAAGTGAATGAGGTCTCTTTCAATAGTGTTGATTTAAGGAATCAATTGAAAAGCATTTATTAAGTGCTTACTATATGCCAATCATGCTAAAGATACAAAGAGTAACTCAATCCTTCATTGCAAGGAGTTTATATTCTATATGAAAATATTATTCTTTTGTGTTTTGAGTGCCTATCTACAAATACCATTGCATGATTTTAAAAAAAAGTTATATGCAGCACCAAAGTACAAGGTTTACTGTCAAAGACTTTATACACATTGCAGAAATAGTTGAATAGTACTAATAAATTTGTTTATAGATATATGTGGTTGATTTTCTTTTATGATAGAGAAAAATTTCTTTCTTATATAATGGTTGATTGGAAATTTTATTTTACAGGTGATATTACTATTTTAATAAGTAATAATAATGATGATTATAATATATTTGATTATTTTTTTTTATCAGACCTGGTATTTCATTGGTATAAGGAATTCCCAAAGTGAAAACACCCTCTGACTTTTTCATACCTGATCCCTAAATTATCTTTTTAGTGAGTTGCTTAGGGTTCTGATTCAGAACTTTACCAGAAACAGAGGTAATAATTGAACTCAGGTCTTCATGACTCTGAGGCCAATGCTCTATCTGTTATTCCACACTGCTTTTCATGTATAGTGCCATGTGTATAATTAGATTTTATAGGGATAGGGACTAGATCTATTTATTTCATTTGTATAGGAAATTTCTTAGTGAGGAAACTCCCTACACAACAAATACAATTGCCTAAGAGATAAAGTGATTTGACCAGGAGTATGGTTAAAAACAAACAAACAAAATTCTTTGACAAACAAGATCTCATTTGATACTTGCAATAACCCTATGAGTTATTCAGGGTAGAAATTTCATCCTTGTTTTGCCTATGAGAAAATTGAGGCTAAAATGATCTACTCAAAGTCACATGGTTAATATATTTTAGACCAATGAATAGCACTTTTGACTGCCTTATGTATTTTAAAAATCCTTTTCATTGATATCATTCAATATTTCTTTCTTTAGATTGACTACTTTTAATGGGTTGCTAGAATTAGATTACTAGAATCATATAAGAAATATGAATTGATGTATGCCAGATTATATAACTTCAGGTTTTCATCAGGACAGTGATCTACTGGACCGTCGGAAACACTGTTTTGGTGTGCAATCAGAAACTGGAGAGGACCTCTACTTTTCAGTGGAGTTAGAGTGTGACCTGGCCCAATGGGAAAAAGCCTTCCAAACAGCAACTTTTTTAGAAGTTGAAAGGATACAGGTAAGACTCAATTGAGTTTCCCTTTAAAGGAATACATTTTCATTACTAAAAAAAAAAAAAAAAACTCACTTAATAATTTGAATTTTCCTGCCGCAAAATGATCTTTTATTTTCTTGCATATTATATTCTATAGAGTTGAGTTCATAAGAAGCAATATTTGATTATTATATTTAAAATGACATTAAAATGAACTGAATATAAATTTTGGAAGATAAAACAATTTTATTATTCATTCATTACACCTTCATCATTTGTGCATCTGGGGAAAAATGCTAGAAGATTCACAGTTCATGGAGATTTTTGAGCACACATTGGAGGCAGTATAATACATGTTTACGTATTTCCAAAAACTTAGCTTAACTGAATTTATTGAGCATTTGTTGTATGTGAAATACTTTACCAGATGTAGTTAGTTTATACATAACGAAAAAAAAAACCCTCTGTGACAATGTCTTTTCTATGAAGATGGCAGACAACCTCGGTATGGGGGAAAATATGAAAAAATGAAGCAATTTTTAAAAAATTACAAAATAATGAATCATTATTTCTGAAGTGAGATAATACAAATTAAATACATGAATACTGAGAGACTTGCTACTTTGTTGTTAACTAATCTTGAATATTTTATAAGGACAGGATATGTTGAACTTTATAATTTAAACTATAAAAATAGTAATAAGTTTCCAAATAAATATATATTTTGAATCTGACCATTGATTTCTGTGGTAGGTAACTCCCGAGAGGGGGAAAATATCCATATAAATTCAGATCAGCAACTGCTTTTAAACTTATATTCTTAGAAAGATGCCTGGGGATATAAGGCCACACAAAGCCAATACACATTAGAGGCGAGTTGCAATAAAATTTTCCTGACTCTGAAGCCAGTGGTCTATGCAATTATACCATGTTGTCTCTCTGAAAGTATTATATTGTCTAATAAATATTTTCATTTCTGGACAGTTAAGATTTTATGACAATTGAAACTGACCTAGAGAGATCTTAACAATTTTTCATATGCCAATTAGTCAATATTTACTTTCAAATATATTTCTGGTATATCTAGAGATGAGAAGTTTGTGGAAAAGATGCAGTTTTAGTAAGTGTAACAATAAACATTGCACATTTGTGCTTCCTATTCAGCTGTTCCCTTCTATGAAAGTACAACCTCAGTAACAAATTACACATTCTGCAATGAAATCTGCAAAGGATAATGTAATTGCTATTAAAAACTAAGTCTGTGTGTATGTGTGTGTGTGTGCTTGTGTGCATGTGTGTGGGTTAATCACACAGATTTAAACATTAAATCTCCCCATATTTCTGTGGTCTACTTATATAACTGTAACATGTCATAGTAAATAAATTATTTTTTATTGATTTTAAATTTCCATTGATCTTTTGTCTTTATGAACAGATATATTATTTTTCTGGTTCTGCTTAGTTAACTATGCACCAGTTCATGAATTCTTCATATTCATCACTTCTTAAATCTCAAAAATCTTTAATGACATCAGTGTACCACAGATGGTTTAACTATTCCCCAATTAATGGACATCAACTTTATTTATATTTACTTTTTCAAGGAAAAACCCTTCTAAATGTGTTTGGAACCTTTATGTTTTGTTTTTGCCTTTTGCCTCCTTGGAGTAGCCAGGAGTAAACAGGGAAAGATAGATAGATAGATAGATAGATAGATAGATAGATAGATAGATAGATAGATAGACAGATAGACAGATAGACAGACAGAGATAGATAGACAGACAGACAGACAGACAGATAGATAGATAGATAGATAGAGAGACAGAGAGAGAGAGAGAGAGTGAACATTATTATGTTTGAGGCTCTGTGTTAAGTGAGCATTTGATGAAAGTTTTGTCTCCAAATTTCTTTCTCAACAACCCATCCAAAAGCATTGCTTTAATTTAAACAAACTAACACATTTATCATAATAGCAGTCATCATGAATCAGTCTTCTAGAAGGCTTAGCTGATGCACTAAAATTCTCATATCATGAAAAGAAGATTTTTTTTTTTTACCTCACAGAAATAATTTTTCAGTATCTTTAGCAATGTGTTTATTTGAGTCATAAACCCCTAGAACAGATGTCATTATTTTTTCCTGGTTGAGTGTAGAACTTATTTCAATAATCTCCAACTCATCTTTTTGTGTAAAACTATTTTATTACAATTGTGGTATAATAGGGTTTGGAGAGGTGGCATAAAACAGTGCTTTAGTTGCTTCTCAGACTGTCTATATTAACTATGCATTTCTTCATGCATCTGTGCAAAAATTATACTTTGAACTAAAGAAAATTTCAGTGTTGATATTTTGTTATGCACTGTTCAGAACTTAATTCAGCCTAAACATACTGTAATGCTTGCTATTTTGCTATAAAAATGTGATTTTTTAAATTGATTCTGAATTATTGAGGTAGAGGAAACTTCTGTTTTTTTAAAATAATACTTTATTCCTATTATCTAGGATGAAGTCTCTTAAAGTATTAGTTAATAGTATTGAATTGAACGGAAGTTGATAGAGGAATATATTTATTTCTCTTTTATTTTTCTTTACCTTATCACTGTTATTTAGGAAGATCAATGGCTATGTAAGGACTACAGGGTCACTTTTTAAAAAAGTGTTTACCCCCCAAAAAGCTAGTATTTTTAGGGTCTTTAATTCTTCCAAACTTTAGAAATCATATAGAGTAAGTAACCTTATATTATTCTTCCATAATTTAAAACAGTTCCTTGGATCTGAGGTACACATTCTCTAAGCCTGAGGTCTGAGCAACAGCATAGAGCTTTGGACTGTTTCAAAAGGGTACTTATGGAGGTAAATTATTCATAAAGCCAATTTGAGCCACAATGCACTTGGATTACATTGGAAATGAGCAATAATTTTTTTTAACTTAGAATTTACCAGGTTTCACGTATGTTTTTATGAGAAATCTGTAATCAAAGGTAATTCACTTTATTACATATTTGGATAAGCAATCTTTTAAAGTAATAAGAATTTGAATATGCCTATCTGCTGACAATTATGCTTTTTACTTTTTTTTCAAATCCATAAAGACTTTGCACCATTTATACAGAAATAAAAGATTATGGAAAAAGCAAGTTCTATTTGAAAGTAAAGGCGTAATGAAGAATATGAATGAATACCTTTGCTTGTTGAACAGATGTTTATTTTGGATTTTCCTTTATATGGCAATATAAAGTGATTATCATATTTCTACTAATCCTCATCCACTTTATTTTATCACTTTTGCTAATTTTTTCTGAAATCAGCCTGCTCACAAAAAAATTTTTAATATTTTTTTCAATCATGATCTATTATATATCCTAAAAAGATCCCATAATACCACCTATTATTAATCAGTTAGTCAATAAGCATACATTAAGTCCCTATTGTGTGTCAGATACTTTGCTAGATTCTGATGGTAAAAATCAGTCAAGAAGCATTTATTAAACACCAACTGTGTTAGTAAACTCAAAGGACACAGTTAAAAAACAAATATAGTTCTGGTCATCAATGTCATCACTGCATTCTAACGAGTAAGAAAATGTGTGTGTGTGTGTGTGTGTGTGTGTGTGTGTGAGTGAGTGAACATACAGGATAAATATAAAGTAGATGGAAAACAACTTTAGAAAGTGTGAAACTAATAGGTATAGGAAAGCAAAGCTGAAAGTCTTGACCCTAAAAAAAAAATTAAATTCTATCAGATAAGAAAACCTGTAAATATAAATATATTAAAAGAAAAGAGAAAATAATTCTAGAGGAAGACACCAAATCCAGGAAACATTAAGAAAGATCTAATATACAGTTTTGTAGGAATTTGATAACTATTCTTATAGAAAATAGAAGGCTTCTTTTTTTTTGTTTTCCTCAAAAAAAAAAAGTTGAAATAATTATACAGGAAGTAGACAAACAATTCTTTTCCTAGTACTCCAAACAGCAATTTTAATCTACTTGCAAAAATTATTTCCTCTCTTGGAGTAATTTGATTGTTTAAGTTTGGGAGGATTTCTGAACAATATAAATAACAAGTTTAAAAGTAATATTATTGGTGGGATATCTACTAGCATTGTCCAAATAGGTGTAATAGCTCTCTCAAAACAGGATTCAAACAATGATAGAAACGTGGTTTCTCTTTTAAAATCAATATCTCATTTATTCAGTGCAATTTTGCAATCACTTGATATGTGATTTGTCTTGGTGTCCATATTTGGTGGGTTGCCAAACAGGAAACATGAATTTTTATATATTATAATTCCCTAACATTTTGAATATCAAGTTATGGAAATTATTGAGAACATAATTTGAATAAAAAATTATGATGGCAAGGATCACATTATATCCTTGAGAGTAGCTATGACTGTACTGAACTCATATCCAACTCTTTGTGACCCCATTTAAGGGTTTTTTTTGGCAAAGATGCTAATATGGTTTGCCATTTCCTTCTCCAGCCCATTTTATAGATGAGGAACTGATGAGGTAAATGGGGTTAAGTGATTTTCCCATGGTCACACAGCAAGCAAGTATCTGAGGCCAGATTTGAATTCAAGAAAACATCTTCCTGACTCCAGGCTGGTACTCTATCCACTCTGCCCCCAGTTGCATTTAAAGTAAGGAATAGTGTGGTATAGTACATACAGAATTGACTGCTAAGTCAGAAAGGCATTAGTTCAAGTTTGACACAAAGTGATTTTGTATCACTTACTCATAGTACCCATAGACAACTTTCTAATATTTTGTATGCTTCAGAGAAGGTACTGTTTGAAAGACTTCCTCACCACGAAATCAGGGAAACCCTAAGTCCATGAATTTTTAAAAATTCAGAAGTAAACACAATTCTACACTGGTTAGGGCATATATCAATGGAAACATATTTAAGTGCATGCTATGAACTGTGATAGGTGCTAGAGAGACTGTGTGACAAAATAAGTTTTGCTCTCAAGGAGTTTATATTCTGTCATTAAGAATTAATTTGCATTTCCAAAAGTGGATTTTTATCATAACATCACAGGGTCATATAATCTAAATCTCTCATTTTACAGATAGGAACCTAAGCCTAAATGACTTCCCCACCATTTCACGAAAAACAAGCAGCACAGCTGGGATCTGACCTCATGTCACCAGACTCTAGATTTAACACTAGTTTCACTGCACCATGATGGAGAGATAGTGTAACATAAGGAATGGAGAACCAGCCCTGAGGCCAGAACTTGACTTTAAACCCTGCCTCTGATAAGTGCTTGCTGTGTGGCACAGGGCTTGTGACTTAACCTCTTACACCCCTTCTTGGCAAGTCTCTCAGGCTGTAAATTATAGAGAAGGTACAAATCTGTGTATTAAAGAAAAAGTCCAGACCTAGGAATATCCTGTATTAGGGAAATAGCAGCTCACGTCTCTGTCTCTATCCATTAGCTGCCTCATTGCTGCTCTCTTCTTAGTCTATCTAATATTGCTATTTAACAAATGGGTAACTTTATGACCTTTGTCTTTTGTAAATGTGTTAACATTTATGAAGAGGAAGCTATTAATAACTGTTCTACTGAAGAAAGATCAGATGAGTAATAAAAATTTTAATGTGGCCTCTATGTATTTATCGAGCCATTTAAATAATACAGAGTTCAATTCATGTAACACAGTGGTTGGGACAGCTAAATGACTCAGGGGATAGTGCACAGGGCCTGGAGTCAGGAAGACCAGAATTCAAATCTGACCGTAGATGCTTAGGACCTCTGTGACTCTGGACAAGTGACTTAACTCTGTTTGCCTTAGTTTCCTCCTCTATAAAATGAGCTGGAAAAGGCAAACTAGTTCATTACCTTTGCCAAGAAAATCTGAAATGAGCACAGAGAGTTAGACAGGACTGAAACTACTGAGTAAGTGGCACTTGGAGAACTGAAACATGAACTCCAATAGATTTGGTAGTTTAATATTTTTTTTCTATTTTGCTCCATGGAATATTAATGTGTATTTATCATTGTCATGGCTGCTCTATAGGTCATATTTAAATGCAAATAAAGCAACTAGTCTACAGATACAATCATACATCATGTTGTATAAATAGAGCACAGTGCCCTCTGTGTCTGTATTCTCTCTCCTTGCCTGATTAATTAAAAAAGACATTATTGTTTTTAGACTGGAAATATTAGATGATGAAATAGATGAACTGCAAATAGAACTTAGAAAAAGTAGAAAAAAAATAAGACAGACTACAGAAGTGCAGTAAATTGTGTTTAAGACTCAGGTTGTCAATATATACAGTGCAACTTTTTACTGAATTAGATTTGAACAAATTTGAGCAGGGAAATGATGAGTGGTTTGACTAGATTGAGAGCCATCTCAATAAGGTGGTTACATGTATGGACGTAGAATCATTTCTGGGATGTGCAATCTTTACACCAACAAGAACTGTCTTCCCATGCTTATAATAGGAAAATAATAGGAATTACCATTCTATAGGAAAGTCTTTCCTCCTATAAAATTTAATCAAGTCCAGTTATTTTTATGAAGTTTAATCTTCTAGATTTCAAGTTGATGGTAATAGCAATTTACTTATTGGCTAAAATTATTAAATTTTGCCCATCTTTTCTCAATTATTCAGAAGGTATAGTGAGAAAACAATGCAACGTATCTTAGACATCTACAGTCTGTGGTGGATAAATTAAATTGCCTGCATGTTCACTTGAAATGTTATTGAGTATGAATTGGTCGTGTTAAGGAATGGCCACTACTTTGTTGTCCTTAGACTACTGTCATTTTAACAACATATTTGAAGTTTCCTGTTCAAGAGCTATGAAAGGCCATCTCTATATGTCAGGATGATACATGGTTCAAATTATAGACCTTTCGCCAAGTCATGAACTCTGTTGTATTTCTTTGCCTCAGGGTATATTTTGGTGAATCAGAGAAATTTGAATCTAAAAACTTTTCCCCAGTAAGACTGAATTTTAAGTAAATTTCTCTTTAGTTTTTAAGAGAAACTATAATATAGGTAAAGTTTGTTAAAAATGTCCTCAACACAATTCTGTCAACATATGACAATTCTTATAGCAGCTGGGGGCAATGAGGCAGAACAATCTCTTTAGATATCTTATATAAAGTAACACTTTCTTTTAATCTTTCTAGTGCAAGACCTATGCCTGTGTACTGGAAAGTCATCTAATGGGACTAACTATTGACTTTAGTATGGGATTTGTCTGCTTTGATGCTGCAACAAAGGTAAAATTTTCACTCCTGGCTCTGATAATCATGGTGCAGGTATTCTGACTCTGGACTATAACTTAAATATACTCAAAGCATTTTT
Organism: Pseudochirops corinnae; assembly: GCA_028646515.1. NCBI lineage: Eukaryota > Metazoa > Chordata > Mammalia > Diprotodontia > Pseudocheiridae > Pseudochirops > Pseudochirops corinnae. The sequence goes on along the minus strand of CM053587.1, from coordinate 162,085,654 downwards.
TTACAATTTTATACTCAATTATCCTTTGCCAAATCCTTAGGCTATAGCATAATTCAAGGGCTTTGTTTCCTGGTTAAAATAGGATAAATAATGTTTTAATGTTATTATAGAAAATTCAAAATAAAAACTGGTAAGATACCAAGATCTTATACTGCTAGAGTGTAAAATATGGTAAATGGTTATATTTATTTGCATTTCAGTGAGCTGTACCCTTATTCTAAGAAAAATGTACCTCAGTGATGATAAGATTTGCCTTAAAGGTGCCTCCAGACTATTTTTCTTGTATTATGTAAAAACTGCTACTGTAAAAGTAGTTTCATTTACAGTAGCACTTTTCTGTACTTTTACTTTCCTAATCAGTATTTCATAAATCCATGGAATCTTAGATTCAGAAGAAACCTTAGAAAATAACAGGTGCAGTCTCTATCCCACTATCAGAATCTGTGATTGTGTCTTCTCATCCACTCAATAGTGCCTTCTATTCCACAGGCATCCAGTGTCTTTTCATTATTTTGATGTGCATATTTGTCAAAACTTGTTTTCAGGAATTGATCTTACAAATTCTTTCAGTCATTGATCAGGTTTTATGACATAACCCTTTCACATGATTACAACCATTGTTGTTTTTCGTATTGCTGTTGGCCGTTGTTTAAAAGGAGGCAGATCCATAAAACAAATAATTAATCCTAAAGGATATCAGGATAAAGATGAAAGTTTGAGAGCTGAGCTTACTTGTATTCCTGAAATCTCTCTCTCTCTCTCACACACACACACACACACACACACACAACACACACATATTTATGCAAATCAAAGGTCATATCATACACAATCAAACTGGGGGAAAAAAAAAAGAAATATTATGTACAGAGTTGATGCCATGGATAATTCTTTTGGGGTGTGATCCTTTTTTTTTATTATTTTTGGAGGGGAGAGGGCAAGGCAATTGGGGTTAAGTGACTTGTCCAAGGTCACATGGCTAGTAAGTGTTAAATGTTTGAGGCCAGATTTGAACTCAGGTCCTCCTGACTCCAGGGCCAGTGCTCTATTCTCTTTGCCACCTAGCTGCCTAGGGTTGTGATTCTTAATGACATCAGAGGTATCATTATAGCAATCAAATAAATTTGGGAAAGGCTATTTAAAATCCTCGCATTTTTTTTGATGGCGTAAAGCTTTTATTGCTCTATCTTCAAGGCTTATCTAAGCCAATGATGTCTTGATTTCCATATTTTGTGACTTGTACAGCAAAAGAATAATGAGAATACAAATGTCCCTAACAACGTATATCACTATCTGCTTACTCATATCATGGGTACTCTGGCAAGTTTCCCAGAAAGAGCCAGGAAGCAGTTAGTTAATGTGATTAGTTTGGAAATGGTAATCAAATTATTACATTTCCATCTAGGGGGCAAAAACATTTAGTGAGAAATGAGGTTTGAGTCTGGACAAGTTTGACAGGGAAGAAGGCCAAAGACCTAAAAGGAATAGCAATAATCCCTATTATTGGTCATAACCACTCTGCCCCACTGAACAATCACGTTTAAGGCTATCTGAGGGCTATGTGGGACCATAATATTTGCTATGTTTATTAAGAAGTTTCTTTGGGACAGGTAGGGATTGCAGTGGATAGAGCATTGGCTCTGGAATCAGGAGGACCTGAATTCAAATCCAGCCTCGTACACTTGTAATTTGCTAGCTGTATGACCTTGTGCAAGTCACTTAACCCCGATTGCCTCACCAAAAAAGTTTCTTCATGGACATACAAATTTAGAGCTGGAACCTTAAAGGTCATTTAGTTTAATCCCACATTTTATGGATAAGGACTTGAATTCATTCATACTTTCTTCTGATACAGATCACAAACACTATTCATTTAGGATAGTAAGTTATACATATAGGATTTGCAGTTTCATGTGCAATGATCTTTTTATTGTACTATGTTATAACAATGATTGTTTTATTCCATAAAATTAATGAATTGATACTATATTATTATTATAGATAATAAATTATTCCTATACTTTTTTTTGTTGTTTTTAAAAATCATCACCTGATGGTTGAAATTCAGATGACTAAATTATAGAAATTAAACCTAAGACTTTATTGATATTCCATAAGGAAATCCCCTGTACCAATGGTCAGTATTATTAATATTAATTATTATTATCATTATTGTTGTTAACAATAATAATTTTGCCACTTATATTCTTTGAGAGTTTCCCAGGACACTGAGGCTTCTACGACTTCCCCAGTGTATAAGGGGCAGAATTTGAACCCAAGTCCTTTGTCTTCAAAATCAGCTCTTTACTGCTATACCCAGTTGCTTCTCCTAATTTAGTTCTTTGGTATATAAGTAAACAAACTTATCACTAACCTAATATTCAAAGCTATTCTTGCTTAGTAGAGCCTGCTGTAATGTGTGCTCTCTGGCATAACTTTTATGAACATAAGATAATTTCCATAATATAATATGACTTTAGTGGAGTGTGCATCAAGAGAGAATTCTTTTTTTTATTTTGAATGACTTGTTTATTTACTTTTAATTTACAGGATTCAGATCCACATTCATTTGAGTTTCAGATTTTCTTCCCTCCCTTCCCC
>CM053587.1:162062564-162082553 GCA_028646515.1 Pseudochirops corinnae | reverse complement strand
TGTGTCTGTGATTGTGTACAGGTTTTGCCTGGTTCTGCTCTTCTCACTTAGCATCAGTCCGTATAAGCCTCTCCAGGTAATTATGAAGTCCATCTCCTTCCCATTTCTTATAGCACAATAGTATTCCATTACATTCATATACCATAGCTTGTTCAGCCATTCCCCAATTGATGGGCATCCCCTATATTTCCATTTTTTTGCAAGCACAAAGAGAGCTGCAATAAATACTTTTGTACATGTGGGACGTTTTCCCACTTCTGTGATCTCTTTGGGATATAATCCCAACAGTGGTATTGCTGGGTCAAAGGGCATGCAATTATTTATAGCCCTTTGGGCATAGTTCCAGATTGCTCTCCAGAATGGTTGTATCAGTTCACAACTCCACCAACAATGCATTAGTGTTCCAATTTTTCCACATCCTCTCCAGCGTTTGTCATTTTCCTGTTTTGTAAGAGAGCATTCTTAATAACTTCGCTAATTGTACTTCAAGAAGATAGTGGCGTTTGATAGAATAAATAGGTAAAGGCAAAACTTATCTAAAAATAATCAAATTTTGAAAGAGACCTCAAAAAACACCTAGTCCAGGGACAAAGGGTCCCTTCCTTCTGCAGCATCATAACTCTATAGTTAGTACTCAAAACATTTTTACTGTAAAAAAATAAAAGGGAACACAATTAAAATACAAAACAATGTCCAACCCAATTCACTCTAGGAAAGGGAATACAAATCTTCCCAAATGTACAGATTGTATACAATCATACTCAAAAGGGTACATAAACATAAAAAGGTCTAAGTTGCCCTAGATCTCAGCCCGTCTTTTAATGCCTTTCCCCCAGTTTACCCCCAATTTCTTCACGCTTATAATTCTTCCTACCTAAACTTAATATATTTTCCTCTCATAAACAGCAGGCAAAGGCAGTTATTGACTACTTTCTCCTTCCATCCAGACACAGAGATAGTAAATGAAAACACACTAACCCCAGGAGGAGAAGAACTACAGTGTTGGTAGCATAGGAACAATTAGCATTCTATTCTCCCCAAAGAGAAGTTTTTTCTGTAATCATAGTCCTTGAAGTAGCTGAATTTTCCAAATATTAGCTTGAGAAAGTAAAAAACAAAGAATTGCCAAGAATGACCATCTGAAGCCATAATATGTTCAGCAATATTAATATCATGAACTAAAAGTCAATTCATAACTCTCCAGGCAAGTTTTTATCAGTTTGGTGTTTATCAATTCCATTTACCTCATTCCTTTCTTTCATCTTCTACAGGCTCTTTCCCAATTAACTTCCTCTTAGCACCATCTGAAAAGGACAGGAGGAGAGAGGAGAGATAAAATTCATATCAGTTAGCTTCACTATTTATTAGAAATAATTATAGATTTCTGGGAGCCATGATGGAGGAGTAAGAAGGAAATTGCTGTAACTCTCCCATTTTCATCTCCAAAGAACTATAAAATAGCAAGCCAAAACAAATCCTAAAACATCAGAACCAGCAAAAAGATGGGGTAAAACAATCTCTTAGCCCAAGAAACTGGAAAGGTCAGCAAGAAAGATCTGTCTCACTTGGGTAAAAGGGTATAGCACAATCCAGGACAACAAGCATCCCAGCAAGCCAGAAGCCAAACCAGGGGGAGATACTGAGTCCTGATGAAGTGAAATATGTGAACACCAACTCCAGGACCCTTACATGCCTCAGGATAGTCAAGGGAATTGGCATCCTCCAAGGGAGACCCCCTACATGCCTCAGCATAGCCCCAAGTCAAATAAGTAGACACCAACCGTACAGTACTTAAGCAAACAGGCAGACATCAGTGCTCCAGAACTCCACACATAACCAAGCATAGCCAGGTAAACAGGCAGCCAACAGTGGCCAGACCATCACTTGCTTCAGAACTGGAAGCAAAGGTAGGTATCTGATGAATAACCATGGATTTTCTCTATAACATAACTGACAAGTGATTCAGCCTCCAAATGAAGACTTTTATTCTCACTACTTCCTGACACAAACCTATTCCACTTATATACAGCTCTAATTGTTAGAAGATTTTTTTCTTTATATGAATATAAAATCTTATCCCCTAACCTTTCAAAAACTAATTCTAATTCTACCATGTCTAGTCAACCCAACAAGTTGAATTCTTCATTCACATGGAGTTTGTTAAATGCTTGAAGACAGCAATCATGTCTTCCTAAAATATTCTCCTCTACAAATATATCTCTAGTTTACTTAACTAATTCTTATTTGGCATGATCTCTAATTCTTTCAATACTTTTGAAATATTTGGTTGCACCAGCTTGTCAATGTCTTTCTTGAAATGTATACATTAGAACAAATATAATATTCCAGGTATAGTCTGACCAAAGCAAACATAGCAGAATTATCATATATCCCTCTTTATATTCACTCTGCCTTTATCAATATAGCAATTAGTTAATATTTCATTAGGGGTTTGTTTTTGTCCATTTGAAGGGATTCCATGATTTATTTTTGAGTTATATTGAACTTGCTAAGAGCTATTAGAAACTCCCATTAAAAAAAAAAATAAGAACTTTTGTTTAGCATGCCTTATACTTCCTATACTTGCACAGTTAGTTTTTAACCCATATAAAACTTCACATTTATCCCTAGCAAGTTATTTTAATTATATTGAGTCAGGTCTTCTAGCCAGCCCTCCTCCCTTTTTTAAAGATTTTGACTCTGTTATCCTTTGTCTTACCTGTTCCAGTTTTGTGCCATCTGAATCCTTGATAAGCATACCACTTAAACCATTCCATAACTCACTGACTTTTAAAAAAAATGTGGAATTGGAAAGGAACAAGGGAAACTCACAAGGAAATTCCAGTGAACAACTACTTTCATATTGCTATAAATGTATGTCACTATGTTTTGCATCTAGTCTCTCAACTAGCCCAGAATCTACCTGTTTCTATCAAATAGCCTATATCCCTCCATCTTTTCCATTAGTATAGCATACCATTGTCAATTGTTTTTCAAATATAGGTATAACATGTTTTTAAATTAACCATCATTTAACTATAACCTGATCAAAATAAAAAAAGAAAAACCTGAAGTTTGTCTGGTATAACCTGTTCTTGATAAATCATGAAGGGTCTTAGTGATTATTACTTTCCTTTTTTAAAGACTCATATATCAACCTATAAATAGTGTGTTCTAGAATTTGGCTAGAAATTCACATCACACTTCCTTTTTGATAGTCATATAAATTAATTCTCTTCTTTGTTTGAAATAACAATGTTTGCCTAGCCAAAATCCTACATCACTTTTATTGCTCCCTATGAATTTTCAAAAATCATTAGGAATAGTTCAGTCCTGATATCTATCAATATCTGAAATATGCAGGATTCAATCCATCTTGGTCTGAAATTGCTAAGGTCATTGAAAGATAGCTTTGTTTAAAAATTTACCTCTAGGTCCTTAGCATTATTATCCTATCATTCCTTTCCTAAAGATTTTTTCCCCACTGATTAAAAAAAGAAAAAAAAAGAGATAAACAGGTTTGACTTCTCCCCATCATTTATTATCATTTTCTCTTCCTTCCTTCATAGACTTCTTGATCTCAAACACACACACGTGAGCACACACACACACACACACACACACACACACACACACACCAGACTAATTATACAACATGAATCTAATCTGGAGTGTTCATTTCCTTCCTGACATAAAAAATATAGGAAATTAACAAATGTATAGGTATTTACTAATCTCAAGTTATTCTAAAAGTCATAATGCATCACCATTTACTTTCTTATTCCTAACAAATACCAGTGTCAGTATAAATTTTAACTCTCTTATACCAAGTACCTGAGATGGATTTTTCAAAATATATTGTAGAAATTTGAAATGTATATCAAGTTTTGCCTTTGATACATACTGGCTGTGTATTCCTGGACGTGTCAGTCAGTATGGTAGGGAAATTTTCAAGGCCAAAAGTTGCAAAGAAGATACCAGCCTGAATTGGTAGGGATTCTTTCTTCACCTAGAAGTTCACTATAACAATCATATCACAGATCTGCTCCCTGTCTTTGTCTGCATATAAATATAAAGAAGGCTGTGGTAATGAAGTGAAAATAAAAATAATGAAAGTAAATCTACATGACATAACAGTTTTAAGTGTTTGCATAAATATTATATACTTTGAGAAGTTAATTCCTCCTCCAGCCTAATGGGTGTAATCACAAAAAAATAAAAAAAAATAAAAAATAAGGGGTTAGGTAAGAGAAGAGAACGTGTTATTAATGTATTAAAGTACAAAAAATAGATTTCTTGGCCTTACCCTTGTTAATTCATACATGTATGGCTCTCTACTAGTATAATCTCAGGTCATACCTACCCTCCCAAATTATGCCACGTGTATTTGTGGGAGAGTTGGCCCAAGGCTTATGGGGGAATAAATATTGAATAGCTACTATTATTAATATGGTATCTTAGTAAGTAAATGTGTTTGCTTTGGGTTAATGCCCTCTCCTGGATAACTAATTAAAAGCAGATGTTACTCAATATCCCAAGAAAGCAAAAGGACCAGTCAAGACCTTCCCTCCAAAAGTGTGCAGAGGCAGGCCCTAACATCATGTCTAGCAAGGGGGATGAAAGAATGAGAGGGAGAAAAAAAGAATCCTCACCATAGAAAAGCTATTATGGTGACAGGGGCACTCAAGACAACCCAAAATAACATAATGAATCCAAAACATTTGCAGGCAAAACTTCAAAGAAAAATACAGTTTGGACACCAGTATTAAAAGAGTATATATAGTATAGATGAGGCCAGTGATTTAAAAATTAAAAGAAAAATTATAAATGAAATGGGAGTGCTGGCGGTGGTAAGGGGGAATGGACAAAATGAGAACTATGAGAAAAAGAATTAGAAAGGGAATTAACTGCTTGGAAAAGGAGGTATAAAACCTTACCCAAGCAACAAATTCACTGAAAATTAGAATTGACCAAATGAAAGCCAATGACTCCATTAGATAATAAGAAATACTAACACAAGTGAAAAGACTGAAATAAAAAATAGAAGATGTAAGGTATCTCATAGCAAAAACAACTCACCTGGAAAACAGACAAAGGAGAAAAAAAAATGAAGTCATTGGACAGTCTGAGCACCACAACCAAAAAAACAAAACGTAAGCATCATATTGCAAAGAATCATAGAAGAAAACTGCCTAGATCTCTCAGAACATGAGAACAAAGTAGAAAGAGAAAGAATCCACTGACCAGAACATGAAACTTTCAGTATTTCTCTAGACTTTACTAGAACTGTCATTCATGAATTCCTGTATTGTATGCTCCTGAACATCAGTTTGCTTAACTAGTTAATGTCAATAAGTTTCTACAAAGGGGTGTTGAAAAAAAAAATAGGTTTTGCTGTAGACAGAGTGCCAGGACTGCAATCGGGAAAACTCATCTTTGTGAATTTAAATGAGGCCTCAGACACTTGCTAGCTGTGTGACCCTAGGAAAGTCACTTAAGCCTGTTTATCAGAGTTCCTCATCTGTAAAATGAGCTGGAGAAGGAAATGGCAAATGACTCTATTATCTCTGCCAAGAAAACCCCAGATGGCTCTCAGAGAGTTGGACATGACTGAAAAATGAGTTAACAATAACTACAACATATATGTGGTACTTTAAACCTTCCAAAGAACTTTACAAATATTATATCATTTTTAACCTCACAATAATCCTAGGAGGCAGATGCTATCATTTTTCTTATTCGATAGATGAGAACACTGCAACACATAGAAGCTAAGTGACTTGCCCACAGTCACACAACTAGTAAGTATTTAAGGCTGGATTTGAACTCAGGTTTAACCTAACTTCAGGTCCAGTACTTTAACCACTGTACCACCTACCTACTGAATTTATTAAAAAGGTTTACAAGCAGTGAAGTATAACAATGTTCCCTCAGTCCCTTTCAAATCAGAAACACTCTTACCTCTAAGGAGTCATTTAGTACCTAGAGAAAGTGAAGTCAAACTTAAAATGATTGCTACAAAATATCCCACCCCCTACTCTTTAACCCAGCAGACTAGGCAGAAAAGTAATGGACCTCATTTATTAAAATATCATGAGGGGATCAGGAGAAAGAACTAAGAATGTAGTGGGAAATTCAGACCAGAAGAAAGAGAGAAAATAAGTATCATGATAACTATCATGATGCAAATGTGAAATGGGCTCTACTTCAGGAGACAATGGGTTCCCTCTCCATGGATAACTTTGAACAAAATCTAGATGAAAACTTCTCAGTTGCAGATTAATAAAGGTTTTGGGTTTTGATTTTTGTTTTTGGTATGAGTCTGACTAGATAACCTCCATAATTTCCTTCATCTATAAAATTTTGTGACTCTGTGAACTAATAACTTGCATTAAATCATCTTTTTTGTAGAAAATGGACCTATGTCTAGCTCAGAATTCAACTTCAGTTCTTTATCGAGATAAAAGGGAGGGGCTGTTCAAATAAGGATTAAATGAAAAGGAAGTCAAAGAGAGAGAAATAGAAAAGATAAGAGACAGCGGAAAATATCAATAAATATGTGATATTCTTTCTTTTTATAACTCTTTGGATTCTACCTTCTGAACAGAACCAGATAATTCTTATTTCCCCTCATGCATTGTCTCCTTTTCCTCCTCTATGATTCCTGAGCCATATATGTAAGATTTTCATTCACTCACAGCATAGGGAGTCAGAGCTTATCACTTCAATCTTATTTGATGCTCAAGCATTCCTACTAATGAAACTAGTAAGGAACAGTTGGCCCCTAAAGATAGGTCACTGCTCCTTGCCTCTCTCTATATTTTGCCAAGGAGACATTCAGTATTAGATTAGGTGAAAGAGGCTTGTGATAAACAACACTATACTCTTAAAATACATGCAGGGGAGTGCTGGCAAAAAATTAACATCTGGCTTCCTAGAGGGAAAAACAATTACCCATGATACACTTTTAAAATTAATCTGCATTATTACAATGCTTTCCATTATTTTCTTAAGTCTAGCAAATCAGCAAAGGAATAATAACTCAACCTCTGAAGTGTAGTGTTTCCTAATTTCTGAGGTATAAAGCCTTACACTGAAAATTTGACGGTCAACTCTTTCAAGACCTTTTGAGCTGGCTCCATCACCAATGGTTAATGGCTCTACCTACCAGTTTTGGCTGGAAGTAGATAACCTGTTTTCTTTACAGGTATACATTTCTCTTTATACATAGATGGTTAGCTAGATGTTACAGTGGATAGAGCACCAGCTTAGAGTCAAGAACATCTTAGCTTAAATTCAGCCTCAGACACTTACTAGTTGTATGACACAGGGCAAGTCATTTAACCCTTATTTGTCTCAGTTATTCATCTTTAGAATGGTGACACACTTACTGGAAAAGGAAATGGCAAACCACTCCAATACCTATGCAAAACAAAAAAAATGGACCCATGAGGTCCTGTAGTGTCAGACACTGAACAATAAGAACAACATTTACATACAGAGTGGTTCAGTAGAAAAAGGACTAGAATTAGTGTTGAAGGACCTGGATTTGAATCCCCTTCCCATTATTTATTTTCTGTATAATGTGAAATTGAAAACTGATTTTAAAATATTTTCCTTTACTGTAACCTCAGGTCCCTTGTCTCACAATTCTTATTTTGTAACTTTACCCACCACCTACATTCCCAAGAAACTTGCCTAAAAGTCATTCTCATCAGTCTAAATTGTAGCAACTCCCTTCCCTCTCATCTACCAATGATGCAATGGAGAGAGCTGACATGACACATGCCACCTCTTCACTGAAGCACTGGGATTGTCTTACCTCTGTCTTATGGATAGCTTGGTGGCCCAGGGGCCTACAGCCAAGAAGACTCCTCTTCCTGAGTCCAAATTTGGCCTCAGACACTTATGAGCTGTGTGACCCGGGGGAAGTAACTTAACCCTGTTTTCCTGAGCTCCCCATTTGTAAAATAAGTGGTAAAAAAATAAAAAATAAAAAAAAACTACTCATGCACATTTGCCAAGAAAACCCCAAAGGGGGTCGTGAAGAGTCAGAAAGGACTGAACAACATTTTTTTTTCTTGTGAATCAAATAATGTTTTGTTTGTGGTTTAAGGGGGTTTCAGAGGGTGAAGTCCAAACAATCATAATATCAAACTGATGTCAGAAGTTTTTTTTTTTTAATTTTTGACCAATCAGAAGAAGATACACCTATATTGCTCAAGATTTTGCTCTATAATCCTTTTAATAACCATAAAAGACTCTGCCTTCTCTCACTTGGGGATTTTGATTACTGAGAAGTTATTGACCCCATTTATTGGTTACTTCTAACCTAACTAATAAATGGATCCTTCTATGGTTTACCTTTATTTCCATCACTATAATAACTTTGGGTAAGTCATGTAATATTTTCTGCCTCAGTTTCCAAATCTATTAAATGAGGATGTTGGTCCAGGTACATTTTGGTTATCTCCTGGTTCTAAATCTATGACTCTATAATCATGACACTTATATGAAGGATTTGAATATAGCATGTATCAAATCTCTGTATAGAAATAATTAGGGTTTTTTTTTTTTTGCAATTACATTTATGTAGCCATACATTCATATGCCCCTCCCCTGAACCTTACAATACTCTTCCCACATCTCTATAACCTCAGTTCAGAATTGAAAAGAAGAAAGAAACTATGAAAAACAGAAATCTGCTTTGCTGATGAAAAGTGTATGCTACTAGGAAAGGCCAATCTTGTGTTAACCTTATCAGAAATGTCTCACCTACACTATTTGATTTTTTTTTTCATTTAGTTACACTATATTTCCATCAGAGATTAAATTTAGTAACAAACACCCTAATTTTAAAAAACAGATTTCTCTTCTTTTCACAGTATGCTAAAACTTCTTAGTTTTTGTCAGTCAATGTAAGAATAACATATATTAAGCTCCTACTACTTTTCAGGAACTCTTTATATTCAATACCAGAAATACAAAGACAAAAACAAAATAATCACTTCTTTCAAAGACCATAGATACTATGAAAATAGCATGTACACATATAAGTACATACAAAATAGATAGAGTGTGATTTTTGTTGAGGAAGAATCCACAAAGGCCTCATAGAGAACTTGATATCTGAGCAGAGCATTGAAGGAAGTTAACGCATAGGCATAAAAATGGCAGATGTCCTATCACAAGAAATAGCAAAAGGGCTTTTGTGACTAGATTGATAGACTATAGGATAGTAGTGATCAATTGGAGCTACTTTGTGATGGTCCTTAAATGCTTAGCAAAGGATTTTGTATTTAGTCCTAGAAGTAATGAGGAGATTGAGCAGGGTGAAAAGATGGTCAAAGCTGTGATTAAAGTATATCACTTTGACAGTTAGGAGTAGAATGGATTGGCAAGGGAAGAGTCTGCTTCCAGGGAGGTCAATTGGTAGCTACCATAATTTTCTAGATAAGAAGTGTTATGTGTCTGTACTGGAATACTGGCCATGGAAGTAGAAAGAAGTAGAAAGTTATAAGCGGTATTGTAGATGGAGAATTGAAAAGATTTGACTACTGATTGGGTTGTGGAGGAAGCGAGAGAACCATGGTGACTGGAAAAATGGTGGTGCACTCAAGAAAAATTGGGAAGTTCAGCAGATGGATAGGTTTAGGGGAAAAGTTAATGAAGTCTGTTTTGGTGAGAATGATTTTGATATGTATATATAATATTCAATTTGAAATGTCTAATAGGAAGATGGCGATATGAGCCTGGTGCTCTGGAAATTCAGGTTAGATATAGAGTTCTGAGAGTCATCTCTGCAGAGATAATAATTAAAACCATAAGAGTTGAGGTGACAGAAGAGAAAAGAAAAGGCCCAGGCCAGAGCCTTGGGTCATACACATAATATCAAAGTGCTCTGAAGGAGAAGGAAAGGAAGGAATGGGGGAGGGGGTGAGACTCAGTAAGGAGTGGTTAGGCAAGTAGGATTAATATCATTAGAAAACAGTGTCAAAGAAATCCAAAGAGAAAGGATAGGATATAAACTGTGTCAAAAATCATTGTTTAACATAACTATTGTTATATGTAGCAAACTGTTTTATAGTCATGATTCTCTAAAACTTCTGTTTGGATAGTTATTATTTCAGTCCCCTGTCTTTGCCATTTAAACCTTTCACAACCTTTATCCTACTAGAGGCAAGTAGGCAACAGAGTGGATAGGACAGTAGGGCCTAGAGTTAGGAAGATTCAAGTTCAAATTTCATTTCATTCAGACATTTACTAATTGTATAACAATGTCATTTAACTGCGTATGTCTTAGTTTCCTCATCTGTAAAATGGGAATAATAAAAGTATCTACCATACAAAGTTATTTTAAAGATCACATGAGATACATATAAAGCACTTAGCACTGGGCCTAGGAAACAGTAAGTGCTTAATAAGTACTTGTTTCCCTCTCTCCCTTTCCTTACCTGCCTTTTTATACTCTCTTACTGGGTAACTGAGCCTCTTGCTGTTTTTCATCCAAAACATTCCCTCTCCTGTCTCTATGCATTTGTACAAGCATGAGGAAACAGAATCTAAAAGCAGAGAGCTTTTATAAAACTAGACAAAGGTGTTTTTTTGGTTGTTTAATGAGGTTCCTGGAAATACTGTCCTGCTCCATTCTTTTAAAATTTCCTTGCTTCTTTCAAGGCCAATTTAAATATCAACTCATATGTGAGGCCTTTCCTTGTACCTCTGGCTACTGGTATCTGCTCCATTTGAATTATTTTGTGTTTATTTCTGCTTATTTTGTATATATCTTTTACAAATGTATATGTGGACCTACTGTCTTCCATGAAGAATGTAAGCTCCTTGAGGACAGAGAATGTTTTGTATCTCTCTTTTTATTGTACCCATTAAAGTGTCTTAGACAGTAAAGTGACTTGGATAGTAGGTACTAAATAAATCTTTGGTGATTTTCAGTTTTTTAGTCATTTTTCAGTCACGTCTGATGCTATGTGACTCCATTTGGGATTTTCTTGGCAAAAATACTGTAGTGATTTGCCATTTCCTTCTCCAGCTCATTTTATAGATGAGAAATTGAGGCAAGCAGGGTAAAGTGACTGCCCAGGATCACACAGCTAGTAAGTGTCTCAGGCCAGATTTGAACTCAGGAGGATTCATCTTCCTCACTCCAGGCCCAGGACTCTAGCCACTGCACCACCTAGCTATCCCTACTTGGTGACTACTATTTAGTAAAGAAACACTCTCTCCCTTCAAGAAGCTTGCAGAGTAGGACCTCAGCTATTTCCCTCTGTGCTCAACATAGATCGATACTCACATATGTGATTCTATCAAACAAAATAACAATGAGCCTTGCAAATCTCAAAGTTTTATATAAATATTACTTATTATTATTATTATAATTTTTTTTCTAATTTAGTGAAAGAGGACTGGGTTTTTAGTAAAAGAACTTGGGTTCTGTTGAAGTTTAGTGTAAATATTGAAGTTTAGGCTTTAGGGGTGTGTGAGACCCCAAAATATCAACACACCTAGTCCTGCTGAATGAATTCAACTCAAGTCTTCTCTTAACCAAAGTAGAGCAAAGTTTATCAAAGATTCACCATAATGGGTAGACTCTTAAGGAGGCCAAGTACTTGTGACTCTTGTTTTGGACAAGCAGGCCAAAACAATCTGACACAGACTGAGTGTGTGCTAAATTAATATCAGACCCTTCATGGAGCCAAGATGGATCCTATATACAGAAAGACTGTGGGATGATCTAGGGGTGGTCTAGAGGAGGGGTTTGGGCAGGGTTTTGAAGAGGAGTCTAAGGAAGATCTTGAGGAACTAAGGTTATAGTCCAGGAATGGGATTAAGGGTGGGAAATAGCTGAAGGCTACCTGGAGGTGAAGGACAATGGAGGGCTCCACTTTAAGGGTAACAGGTTTGGGTATAAATACTTTGATAGGATCAAGGGTGGGAAGTAGCTGGACAAGGGAGGGCTAGGCTAGGTTAAGAGTAACAGAGATTTGGGCCTAGCTATAATGAAAGTCTTATGGCCTCAGGCAGATGCCTCAGCAAGTGGGAAGATTCAATCAGAGTTCAAGGGGTTTCCCAGAGTCTGTACCCCATCAATTCTAATTCTAAATTTGTTATTTAGCACCAGTGTGATCTGAAGCAAATCTTTTAAGCTTTCTGGGTCACAGTTTTTGAATCTGTTAAAGGGAACAGTTTCTGTCAGTCAATTTCCAAGGTTCTCTAATTTATGTCCCCTGAGCAAATTCCCTGAGTAAAGGGGACGAGTGCTTCAAAATATGTAGTTGGTCATTTTGTTAAAGATGCACACATGATAATAGCCAATGATTAACTACCAAGGAGGACTATTTGCTTTGGTGCATATATATCCCACTAATAACAATCAAGAGAATGACTTGAGTGTGGCCAAGTGTTACTGGGTCTGCAGTAGTTAGATGCTATTTCATACTCCCAATGTATTCCTTTCATGTTAACTAAGTTTGCCATGTGCCTTGGAAATAATAGCTGACAATCTGCTTTACTTTCTTGATATGTAATTATTGTACCATTAAGGGGCCTTGTCTTGCATTATTCAGGTAACATCCTATAATTTAGTCCCAGTTAATTCATATCATCCCTTCTCAACAGGAATCAACTCCTTACTACTACTTACTCCTACCTCCTTACTACTGCCAGGGTAGTGGACAGTAATGTTTTCGGAGGGCAAATAGTGGTGCTTTTGTTTAGAATAGATAGATAGAATAGATAACTAAATAGTTCAATAAATACATATCCTTATAAATTACTATAATTTCTATTCCTATAGAAGACATAATAGGGTATATTCTGCCAAAGAAATTTTAGCCACATTTAATTAAACTGGCTTTTGGAGAATTTTTGGCATATCTAACATATGATCAAAATGAAAACATTTGTCATTAAGTATAGTGTTAATTTTTTTAAAATGTCTATTGCTTGAAGTTGATAAGTATTCATACATAATACTTTATACCAACATAATACATAAAACATAATACTGGGTTTTCATATTCTTAAAGGGGAAATGCTGGCATGGTTTATAAATATGTAGCCATAACTGACCAAGCTAATTGTTCTTTCATTCTACATCTGAGGCAAGGAAATTGTTTTAAAATGGTGAAAGTGGGGAATGTCAATTTGATTTCATTAAAATATTTTATCAAATTAATGAGCGTTTCAAATAGAATGTAGCTTTTTTCTTTCAGTTAACATGTTGCCTTCAAAAGAAATTTACAATTTCCAGTGGTTTTAGTGCTGAATAACCATGAGGTACAAGTAAAGGTAAGAGAGTTTAAACAAATAAAGAGATGTGAAGTGACTTTCCAGTCATATAATAGTAAATGGCAAACTGAGGCCTTGAACCCAGGTGTTCTGACTGCAGATCAGACATTCTTAGTAAGTATGACATCATCTTAGAGGGTCTGTGTAAAAATGAGTAAAGCCGATTCAGGATTATGCACAGAATGTTGTTTCTCAAAACTTAATTCCAAAAATAAATTGGATGCATCAATCATATATTTCTCTCTGGGAACAAATCTAAAAGATTGTTTCTACAATTCAATAAATTGTGTACTTCTGGGATGTGAGAGTTTACACTTCCTTCAAATGTAAGAGGCTGCACTACATTCCTTGATATCTAAAGTGGTTATTTCCAAAATAAAAGGGAAGGGCTCAGATGCTTGCTCAGGTCAAGGTCATATATGTGGTTGATTTTGTGACAGAGACATCATTACCCAAATCTTTCTGTGTTCTCTGTCCCTACAATATTAAGCTCAGATAATAAGACTTCCCTATGGACATACACTCTGCAAAAAAAACACAAACACAGACACCAGGGGAAAGCTACTTTGGAAAAACAGGGACCTACATTTGTCCTATGCTGCCTCAAAGAAAGGTCCCTACTTGTCTCTTTCTCTGTAAAGCAGCAGCATAAAATGGGCTAGTCACACAGATAGTAAGTGGCAGAGCTGGGAATTGAACTTATGCAATTTAATGCCAAATACTGTGTATTTCTAATGTACCATGCTGCTTCCCTCAGGTACAGAAAAATATATCTGCAAAAGTGTCGTATTTCTATATATTAATTATCCCATTTCTTCATAAATGATCATAAAATTCTACCCAAAAAAGTGTTCTTCTGTAAAAATACAATGATTTCATTATTTTTTTACCTCTGACAATAATTAAAGGTGGAATTATGAATTTTTTTTGCCACACTTAGGTCAAAGAGAAAAAAAGATTGTAAAATGATGAAAGCTGTTGACCCTTCTAAAGTTCTACCTTGAAAAATTCAAAATCCCCAGGTTAATATTAGCTTTGAGGTGTAGTTTGAAACTATCTGAGGCACAAATTCCATTTTATCTTCTTTTATTGAACCATCTCCCAAGTACTAGGCTTTAGCAGCATTTGCTGAGTTCTTCAAATATAAAGTATTTGCTTTAGGCTGTTACCTTTTGCTTCTCTTAATGCCTATTGGGAGAAGAAACATAATGTGAAACCCTGCCCTTGTGTGCATTTTCAGCCTTATCAATTATACGCAAGTACATAGTTATTTTAAGCCATATGCAAATTCAGTTTGATAAATTTACCTTGAGGGAGTAGTTGACTTGTAATCAGTTCTTCCACATTTCCTATAATGGCATGTGTTCCTTAAAGTGACAATATTAGCATTACAAAGGACTCTGAAGTTATTCAATAACTTTAAAGTTCATGGATCCTTAGATACTAAAGGGTGGTTATAGAAAAGGGAGAAAGTCACAACCGAAAAGTTATTCAAGAAGATATTCTCACTCAGCTAATACCTAATAGGCAGTCCCTTGCTTCCCAGAATATATATATTTTTTTTGTCAAATCCAAATAAATTTAATTTAGTTGCACTTGACCAATAACCAAAGGTATACAAACAATAAATTTCTACCAGTGGTTAAAGAAGGATATACATTCATTACATATAAATAGAGTACAGATCAGCAAGAAACAATAGAAAAAACACTTGGAAATTATTCAGGGAGGAAAAATATCCAGAACAATCAGGCTACAGTATTGATCCACAGATGAAGAAACAGACCCAGAGAGGCTCAATCAATTGCCCAAAATCACACAAGCAATAAATGCCAAAGGGAGGATGTAAATTATGATCATTTAATAAATATGTGTATAGACATTCTGTTTCTGGTATGATGATCAAAGGGAGTAATTCTCCCCTTTAGAAAGAAGTATTTTCATTTCTTCCTCTTATATCAGGTTCAATGGCAAAATTATTTAGAAGTATGCCCTTATTCATTCAACCAAAATTTATAGAATGCCTAGTAATGGACATTTTGCTTATGGGGATGCCACAAAGATAATATTCTATGAAATGCTTTTTTTTTTTTTTGGAGGGGGGAGGCCAGGGTGATTAGGGTTAAGTGATTTGCCCAAGGTTACATGGCTACTAAGTGTAAAGTGTCTAGGTCACATTTGAACTCAGGTCCTCCTGACTCCAGGGCCAGTATTGTATTCACTGCGCGATCTAGCCGCCCCCAATATTCTATGAAATGTAAGTTATCTGAATAAAATGTTAAGTTTTTAAAAGGCAAAGCCTTGCACATAGTAGGAGCTTAATAGAATGTCTGTTGATTAATTGATTACATAAGTGGCTTCTCTCTTTAAGAAGTTTCCAGAGCAGGAGGGCACATGATGCATATATGAATAATCATATACACAGTGCTCACTATTACTCCTTCACTAAATTCTGCAGACTTTATGATTTTACTATGCAGTTTCTAATATAAACTGCTTTTAAAGGAAGTACAATTTTCTTGTAGCATGTAAACTCTCAAGGACTCTTTCAAACTGAAATGATATGTTAAAAAGACTGATCTAATAGTTTCTTTGCATGAACATCTCAACAGACAAATAGGTGGCAGGGCTAGGGCACTGAACTTCGAGTTTGGAAGACACAATTTCCAATTTCCTCACATACTTTCCAACTCTATGACCCTGGGCAAGTCAATTGACCTCTGTCTCCCTCAGTTTCCTCATCTGTAAAATGGGGCTAGTTATTGTGAGGAAAAAATGAGACCATGTTTGTGAAGAGCTTTGCAAACCTTAAAGCACTATATACATGCTAGCAATTATTATTATTTATTATAACAGCAAAGCTACTGACATTGGAACAATGTTTACAATGCTTGAATTCGACTGTGATGGAAAACGTACAGCAACACAATATACAGGTAGTTTCTACATGTTACAGGAGACTAGAAGACAGTAACAAATGAAAGCAAAGGAAATAATTTAAAGGAAACACAGAAGCCTAGCTCCAAATAATGTGACATAGCTGTAGGTTGCAAGGAAATAATAACCAGGACAGAGAAATCTGTCATGTAGCAATCAGAATTTCATCAGAGGTGTTTGGGTGAGCAGTGACTTCTAAAGGAAAAAACGCAGACTAAACCAGATTCTCAGTTGTCAGAAAATAACATTTGCAATCTTTACATGTGCCTAGCATAGAAACATTTCTTGGGCCTATGTTCAGTTTTGTAGTTATAACCACAAAGCAATGATATCTCTTCATACAAAAGCCAACCAGTGGTATAAGTTCAAATTCTGATCAGTCAACACATTTTATGAAAGGCCTCTTTTTTTTATTTTGTTAATAACTCATAGACATTGTTTAGGGTTGATGCATAAACACAGCTATTTTGTATGATCATAGGATGACATCTGGAGAAACTTGGATTCAGATCCTCTCTAGAATACTTGCTATAACTGCATGAGTTTGGGCAAGTTACTAGATGTTAATAACATAATACTATATATGGCACAAAATGAGAAAATAATTGTTCAAACCTTAAAAAATAATCAAATGAGATAATACAAAGCACTCAGTAAACAGTAGGTGCTTACCTATTTGTTCCCCTCCTGTGCCACTATTAAAACATAATATTTAACATTTATTTAGTGCCTTCACAGTGGCAAAGCCCTTGACATTTTATCTCACAGGAAGGGTAAATGCTACTGTCATTCCCAATTTTACAGATGAGGAAACTAAGCCAGAAAGGATAAGTGACTTGTCCTGGGATCACAAAGCTAGTGTCTTAGACAGAATTCCAATATATCTTCTTGACTTGAAGTCTTTACACTACCCAACTGCACCTCCCTGTCATATAAATATGTTATTGTTATTAGAGAGAGGAAAGGGAGAGAGAAGGAAGGAGAGAAACAATGTCAGTGAATGGGGTCACTTAGTAGCTTCATCTTTCTTGATTATTCTGGTTCAGACTCTAAGACTCTGGTGTGAATTAAGGTTTGGGATGATTCTTTAAAGTTTATTAGGCATGGGACAATTCTTGGTAGGCAGTACTTGGAGTATATCAACTTTTATCTTCTGTGCATTCTCAAAGTCAATTGATTTTCTACTACTTACAAACAAAATGGTTCTGCAATTTTGTTTTGTTTTGTTTTTGTCACTCTTCAACATTTTTTTTAAAGCTGCTGGGTTTTTCTTTGGGAACTCCAGTTTCCATAGCCAGGACCTCAACCATTTTTCACTATCTAGTCATGAAAAGAAAATTCCTTTAAGCTTCCTCTTCCAAAGAACTCAGCTTTTATCTTATTAGGTATATTCCTCTAGGTTGTCTAGGCTGGATTGGGTCCTTAACTAAGAAGGAATCTTTTTATCTTGTTATAGGAACAGTACAACGTATTACTCCAATGCAGCATTGTTTTTTGTGGGTGTTGAGGAGGAGGTTAGAAACTAAGATTCCACAGTGGAGTCTTATAAGAATTTGAAGATCTTCCCTGCCCTTAGGCCCTTTGATAGGCTTAAGTGACTCGGAGAACCTTCTCTGATTTGAAAATATATTCTGCCCCTTTGTAGGCTGAATGTGGTCACATGGAGCCTGTGGCAGGAAGCTTGTTTTTCAGGAATGCCCATGCCTTATTACTTTGTGATTGGGCAGTGGGTCAAGAGGGTTGTGACTGTCTCTGATCCAGGAGAAGGCTATATATACCCTGATGTGGGTTTTTGCTTTGGGGCTCACTTTGGGAAAAGTTGTGTGATTTGGCCAGGTGAGACTCTGGGAAGCCATTGAGCCCCCAGGCTTTGAAAACCAAGATATTGGTGCTTCTCTCTCTGGTAACTAACTAGGTATGGATGTAATGGTCAGACAGCTGAAAGCTTTGTCTGCTGATCTGTTTCTCTGTCTGCTTGTAACTTCTGTTTGTATTATGTTTGTATTCTCTGAAGTTCAGGGTGCTGACTTTTTCCCCCAAACTAGGTAAATGATATGTGTTTGAGCAAAGTAAAATTATTAACCCATTTTGAATTGCTTTCCTTTAGAAAATCAGATCTAACAACCTATGCTGGCAGCCATCCTGGGTGTGCTGGGGTGCTTGCTGATACATATAGGAAACTCTAGCTACAAAGAAATATTAGCATGTGTTCTATTTTATAATCTTATAGGTATGCCTGTGGCATTAAGAGATTAGCAGATTTTGTCGTTGGTTCACAGTCACTACTGTCAGAACAAGGACTTGGTTCAAAGTCTGGTTCTCTATGCACTACATCACTAGCATATATAATACATCTTGGGGCCAAAACTTTTATCATATTGTATACAGACATTTCATATGCTACCATGTTCACATATGCACATAAACTGTTATACACTAAGTGTAGTGTAGTTTGCTCTTTATCAAAAAAGTTCCAATCTATGAGTCGTTTGGACATTATTTCCTTTTAATATACATATTTTAAGCAAGAACATCACATATAAGAACAACATAAGACCTTGTGGCAGAGTAGAGAGACAAGATGTAAGTAGACATAGTATCTGACCTGAGAGGAAAGAGGAGAAAGGAAAAAGGGGGAGAAAAATTTCACTGGACTTCTTTGGAAGTTGAACTTCCGAGGCATTAATTTGAGTACCACATTGATTTTTGTTTTTGTTAAGTTGTTTTTCTAATTGTGTCCAACTCTCCGTGATCCCATTTGGGGTTTTCATGTAAGCGAAAATGAAGTGGCTTACCATTTCCTTCTCCAGCTCATTTTATAGATGAGGAAACTAAGGGAAACAGGGCTAAATGACTTGCCCAGGGTCACACAGCTAGTAAGTAACTAAGACCAAATTTGAGCTGAGGAAGATGAGTCTTCCTGACTCCAGGCCCAGCACCCTATCCACTGTGTCATCTATTTGCCCTTATTGTACTTATAGAAATCTACTAATTGTAGATCATATAAACCAGGGCTTCTTAAACTTTTTTTTCCAAGCGTGACCCCTTTTAGATTTTGGCAGTGTTTGTTCTTACTATGTGAGCATAATGGTATGTGCAATTAAAAGTGTGTCTGCTTTGTGTTCAGAATCAAGGCTACAGTGAAATTGCATGATGCAGCATAGGCAAGTGCTGTCAGAAACACCTTGGACTCATTATGCATTAGATTTGTATTTAATTTGTGGTTGTTGCATGTTCAGAAGCCTTTTTACTGTTGCTAATTTTTTCATGACCCCCACATTCAATAATTCGATCACCTATTGCGTTTAAGATTGCACAACACTATGTTGGGGGGAAGGGAGGGGAGAAAATCTGAAATTTAAGGGATTGTGGAACTGAATCTTGTAAACTAAAAGTAAATAAACAAGTCAATGAAAAAAAAATAAAATTTACAAATTTAAAAAAAGAGAGGATAAAAAAAAAAAAGAAGTGCTAATATAGACTGGGCTTGTTCTGGCAGATAGTGGGAGGGAAAGGAGGAACAACTGTAGCCTGCATCTGGAGGTAGGAGTAAGAGGTCTAAGTTGGATCCAAGAACAAGCTCCAAGAGCCCAACCTGAGGTGACAGTCTCATGTCTGGGGTTCCCAAGGGCTGGAGACTTACTTCTAAGTTAGGGGTGGGGTGGGGATATGTGGCCACAAGAAGAGGAGTCTCAGAAGTATTTTGAGTTGGGTACCCAGGCCTGGGGTAAGATTCTAGGCTAAAAG
>CM053587.1:162046269-162062064 GCA_028646515.1 Pseudochirops corinnae | reverse complement strand
CCAAATTCTGCAGTCAAAGTGATGTTGGGGAGAGTGAAGAGGTGTATTCAGTCTGGGAGTGAAGGGGAAGAAGCCTGAGGGGGCTCTGGAGAGTGGATTAAGCCTGGGTGACACTAAAAGTTTGAATTGCACTTCTCTTTCCTTGTGCCCCAAGTATAGCTGTGGTTGCATTTGGGGAACTCCATTTAGATAGATCTGATCAGGACTTGGATAGATGTAGATAGACTTGGATGATCTGGATTGAACTGGATGTTGAAGAATCCTCCTGCTTAAATTTAGTATCCTCTCCCTCAATTTTCAATTATAAGATCTCTTCCAGTCCTCCATGGATCAGCTGCTTCCTCATGCCTTGTTAAATATGCAAATACAAAGAGTACAGTAACTGCTTCAAGCCCATTAGATACCATGATTATGTGAAGCACTATGTAACCACCCATGCCTATATCACCCCAACTGGGTGACAGTGAGCAAGTCCTATATCCCCACTTTCTCAGACACCCCATATATTGGCTAGCTACACCAAGAATGCTGCCACCTTGTTCTGCTGCCAGTATGATTGCTGCAATAGGGCTAGTCTTATTGCCCAATATTCCTCATCCCTGGCTATCACCATAACCCTCAGAATTATCTTAGGGTTTATTCCTTTCCACCCAGTGTTTGGCCAAAGACAACTGGACCCTTTCTTTTCCCCAGAAGTCCTAGATCAATTTGGCTGTATGTGATATAAGAGAAATATAGCAAGTTCATCCCTTACCCTGGCTCCTGCTCCACAATTAGGGCCTTCCTATAGCCTTCTTCCAAGATCCCGTCTTCTGCCACCAACCCCCATAACTCATGGGACTTCACTCCCTTCCCCATGTGTATCTCTGATTTTCACTCAAGTATATTACTGTAACAGACCTGAAAATTAATCCTGTCCCATTAGTGGAAGGAAATGGGCTTCATTTCTAGCTAATTGATTTTCTTTTGTCCTCTCTGTCAATGAAGTTAGAGGAATATTTGAACTGGAGCTCAAAGGGAGAAGGGAAAAAGCTTTTGGATTCTCCCAAGTCTCTTCTCTTGGTCTATTTCATTTTTATGCTGCTCATCTCACAGTTCATCACATTTCTGCTCATGGAATTCATCCACTTTTCAAAATATCTGACTGAACTTGATTGATCATTGTGGACCTGACATCTGAAATGCTTATGAGTGTACCATCCATACTGAATGTTCTCTTTCTCAAAGGATGGGTTATAGGACAGGTGGGGAGGGGAGAATGTAGTGGCATGTACATGAAAGTTTGAGAAGTTCCTGTTTTGCTATCTGTTCAGTAGGGAGTGAAGGTTATGTGGAGATTGATTTTTGCTACTGGGGATGGATTTAGGCATATAGATCACCTGGGTTTGGGGAAGGGAGGCACAGCCCCTAGGAATTCACTGGTTTGAGATGGATTATCATGGTTAACACCTCATTTTACTTAGTTCTTCCCAAAGAATGAGAAGTTGGGTCCAGAGGAAAGTTAGGACTATCAACCCAAAGACTAATACATTCTATGAAGGGTTGGGGTGGAGAGGATCTTTTATAAAACTGTCCTGGAAAGATCCTTACAAAAAGAGTCATGGAACATGACAGCTGGAAGCTTCTCTTTGAGACCATCTTATCCAACCCCCCATTTTACAGATGAGGAACCTCAGGTACAAGAAAGTTGAGTGAGGTGTGATTGTAAGTAACCCCATAGGTGCCAACACCACTCTGGATAACTATGTTACATCTCTGGCCTCTTGTGCTGTTTTTAGTCATATTCCAAAACTTAAGCTTGAGTGCCCTCCACTACATTTCTGCGCAGCACACTCTCTCTCTCTCTCTCTCTCTCTCTCTCTCTCTCTCTCTCTCTCTCTCTCTCTCTCTCATACACACACACACACACACACACACATGTACATACATACATACATATATGTGTATACATATATATACATAAATTTATTTATTTAAAGAAAAGAAAGAAATGCTTTGACCAAAGACTTTGTACTACATTTACATTTATCCTAGGCTAGGTAAAACCCACATAGGTAAAAAAACAAAAAAACCTGGTCTTCCTCCTAGAGAAAGAGAAAAGACTGAAAAAATGTCTCTCCATTTTCTGATTATCAGGGAGATTAAAGAATTCCTTTAGAATTTAGAATTTAGAAAGAAAGGGATGAGAGGGAAAAAAAATCCAAACTATTAGGAATCCAGATTAATGTGTGGAGGTTGAAAGGTTAAAAAAAATGACAAAGGAAGAAAGGAAGGAAGGGTGACATTTAAAAACTTTGAGAGACAGCTTCTTGGTAATTAATCATTTTATTAATAATTCTAGTGTATTATTAATAAAAAATGGATGGTCACTTGGCCATCTCTCTTAGACCAAAGATGAATCATGGCAGTGTGCCCATAGTTTATATGCCCTTGAAAGAGTGGGTGTTCCTGAGGGAAGCAGTTAACTCTGATTGGTTAACAAGTAATATGAGATTGAATATTATAAAGAGAGGTGGACCTGTTCTAATGAGGGGCTAGGGGACATTACTTTGATCATGTCATTTACTTCAAAATCATTCCCAGGCTTGGGGAAATCTAGAGGAAGGATCTATATATTTAGCTCAAGCCTGAGTAGAACATGATGGGCCAGAGTTTCACCTTAGATTAAATTCCTTGTAAAGTTGAGTGGAGTAGCAATACCCAGGTTGAGGAGAAGGTTAATTCTATCTATTATTATCAGTCATGTCCTTCAGAGGTTGAGGCTTGAAATGAGGACTTTCAAAAAAGGAGAACTTTGAATCTCTCCAAATCATTAGTTATTGACAATTATTTCTCTCATTCCCCCTTTTGATTCTATTGAGAGATGCAATCTTTTCAGTGAATCTCTAATTGATATGACAAACACTTCATCAAAGGTTTCTACCTATGGAGCTTGTGAGGTGAAACAATGTGAGAGAAAAAAAGAAAGATAGACCAGTGCTTTGACAAAGTCGAAGGGGGCAATCCCCTTTGATGAGTAGATCTTACAGATAATAGAATCAAAGGGAAAAGTAAACAATAAAAATAAACAAGCAAATAAATAAATAAATAAATTGTCCATTTCACAGTAGTCTCATCTCATACAGTCATCTGGCTCTCTGGAAATATCTGATACAGCCCTCTGTTTTGGGTGTGGTCTCTGAGTAGTTTCCAGGTAACTAGCTTCTCTGGTTTAGGTCACTTGTAGAGATCCTTCTCTTTTGCTAAAATAAAATAAAGGGACAAAAATTCCTATAAAATTGGTCTTAATAAAATTTTAAGTTTACTTTGCCAATAACTAGGTCAAAGAGTGAAAGTTAACTCAAACCTTATGTCTCTACTATTAAAATATCAAAATTGGAACCTTCAGACCAGGGACTTTACATTTTTAGGTTAACCAATTGTTATGGCCATATATTTAAGAAACTCAAATACAAAACTGAAAATTAGAACCCAATTTTTATACTTGGCATTGTTCAGAAGGAAGGAAGGAGGGAAGGAAGGGAGGACGGGAGGAAAGAAGGAAGGAGGGAAGAAAGGAAGGAAGGGAGGAAGAAAAGAAGGAAGGAAGAAAGGAAGGAAGGGAGGAAAAAAGGAAGGAGGGAAGAAAGGAAAGAAGAGAGGAAGAAAAGAAGGAAGGAAGGAAGGAAGGAAGGGAGGGAGGAAGAAAAAAAGGAAGGAAGGAAGGAAAGAAGGAAGGAAAGAAGGAAAGAAACAAAAAACACAACCAAATCTGTATCCATGCAAAAGATTGAAAGTAACCCCCATATCAAGTGAAATCATACCCTTTGAAGAGAAACCATCCAATCATGCTCTATCAAACTAGGGTAGGTCTCCACAAGATCTACCAAGAGAGAAAAAAATTCATACTGGTCACTAGAAAAACAAACAGCTGCCTGTTCATCTCTGTGGTATATCCCTGATACCTGGGAGTACCTAGGTAGCCATATAGTAGACTGGGATGAGCATGCAGGGAAATTTGGTGTTTTCCTTCTGCATGTATCTAGAGAACTTCAAGAGACTTATCAAAAGTGATGACCAATACCTACTCCTGGATATTCATGTGAAAACTAATGATATCACCAGAAAAAAACCTAGAAAAGGTTCTGGGCAAAATACTTAAAGGCATGTGCAGTGTTTGATCAGTGATGCTGACTAAATGTTTTGAAGGAAAAGGCAAATATTATGTGTCAGAGAATCAAATGAAAAATCAAAAGTGTCAGAGAATGGGATCTTTATTTATGGACTGGAACTTCATCTGTACTAAATATAGGATCTAGGATTGAGCATCTCCATTGAAGAGGAAGAAAAATATATTTATTTGGCACTTTGCCAATCTGATTAAGGGGCTTTAAATTGAATATATAGTTGGGTAAGGAAAAGTACTTTTATGCAGTCACTAAGCAATGTAGCAAAGCAAATAGTAACCATGACAATATATAAATTGATATATGAGGGGCTATGTCTTTTGTTAGGGACCCATCTGACAGATTTGTCCTAGAGAATTGCCTGAGGCACCAAACACTTAAATGATTTGCTCAAAAGTCTATAACTCTTAAAATTCACATTTTTTGAAAAAAATAAATCCAGAACTCTACTATAAAACATTGCTGAGAGAGAGAGAGAGAGAGAGGGAAGGAGAGGGAGAAAATGAGAATGTTTTGGAGGGGAAGGAAAGGAATAGTCCTGTCAACAAGCATTTATTAAGTATATACTATGTGCCACACACTGTAATAAGAGCTAGAAATACAAATAAAAGCAAAAAAAAAATGAGTCCCTAGCCTCAACAGGCTTACATTCTAATGAAAGAAGACAACATATAAAGGGAAACAAACAAGGAGATGGGGAGTTACTGCAGGGACAAAAAGATGTTACAGAATGAAAAAAAATACAGGTTGGAGCTATCTTCCAGGATTTAAGAAAATGACTATAACATGGTCCCTAAGGTGAGAAGTTTGCTGGAAATGATGGAGGAAGAAGTGCAGAAAGCCAGGAGCAGAGATGGAAAGAAATGAAGGGATAAACATGGTCAGCCTGGGCCCTTCCTTAAAATGGAAGTTCCAGAAGGAACCGACCAATCAGAGGAAGAGACCACAGAGGTAGCAGGATCTTCCAGAATGTGATGTATGTAAAAGGGAAAGGATATAGCAGCAAGAGGCCCCATCATGTATATGAACTATCCAGGATCCTCATTTTTTTCTTGCAAAGAGAGCAGACCAGCAATAGAGCCTGTTTCACATCAACACTGTAATTTATGGGAGGGGCAGAGGGGGGAATAAATCTAATGTATACATTCCTTTAATCTCTAGAATTTAGGTCTGTCTATATACCTGGGATGAATGAGTAAATCTTTTTGACTTTCCCTTTATTCTCATTTATACCTAGTGTAGCTCTAATATCCAATCTTTCCCTCTGATAATATCTAGGACATAACATATTGTCTGGCATATAATTAATGCTGGTTGATTGATGGTGTTCTCTAGAATACCTTTTTTTTATCTTTTTGTCAAGGGGAAGGCTGGGCAGTTGGGGTTAAGTGACTTACCTAAGATCAAAGGGCCAGTAAGTGTTAAGTGTCTGAGGTCGCATTTGAACTCAGGTCCTCCTGACTCCAGGGTTGGTGCTCTATCCACTGTGCCACCTAGCTGCCCCTAGAACAGCTTTTTCTGAAGTAGAAAAAAAAAAGGACTTGAGAGTCAGGCAGACAAATGTTATTCTACCATTAACTTTATTTCTCCCAGTAGCTCATTTTGAGTCCCACGATGGAGACTGGGGCCATCTTTTGTAAGCTTCTTCTTCTCAACTTCAAATTTTTTTCTACCTTTCTACTCATTCTATTCTTCTGTGTTCCAAGGTAACATGATGAATTGACTTCTAAGGTTAACCCTTCCACATTGTACCTTTGAGCCTATTCAATGGCAACTAAGCCTAGAGTCAGGAAAATCTGAATTCAAATTTGGTCTAGAACATTTACTAACTGTGTGAGGAAGTCACTTAACTCATCTGCCTCAGGTTTCTTCAACTGCAAAATGGGGATAATAATAGTACCTTTTTTTCTCTTTTTCTCTCATAAGATTGTTGTGAGGAGCAAATAAGATATTTGTAAAGCACTTAGCACAGTACCTAGCACCTAATGGGTGCTAAATAGATGTTTGTTCCCACCCCTCCCTATCCTATCTCTTTTGGAAGCTTTTTCTTTAGCCTTAAATTGCATTTTAGTTACTGGGTTTTTTTCTTCTACTTACAAAGATATTTTGGTTTCCCCAAGTTTAAAAACAAAACAAAGCAAATATGCTTGACCTTGAAACTTCTAAATCTCATCTAAACTTCTAGAGGGACTAATCTATGCGTATGTATGTGTATATTCACTTAAAATACTTGAATATAACCAACAAGAAGTGTTTACTTTTATTATTATTTTATTATCTCATATTTAGGGAATAGATATGGGGCTGGACCTGTGATTTAGTTGATAGTGGGACTTCCCCCTTCCCCAAATGAGGAAATATCTTCTACCCACATAGTCTGTCACCTTCTCTGATTATCTTAGAATTGCCAACACCTCCAAGAGGTTAAGTGACTTTCCTAGGGTCACATAGTTTATGTCAGTGACTAGATTGAAACAAAGTTCTTCCTGATTCCAAGGTCAGCTAGCTATCCACTATGTGTGTCTGTTATCTCCTTATTTTCATAGCTGAAGAAAATTGTAAATGAATATGGTTGATGGTTTTTTTTTTAAAATAACATCCTTTAGTTCATTGGCATTATTGAATATGAATAATAGATTTCAAGTCTAGACTATTTCCCCTTCACAGGAAAGACATTGCTGCCTGACATTTCAACACCTCCTCATCAAACAAATATAGCTCACATAGATCCCTTATTAATTGTAACTAATTTACCTGGATTACCAGTGTGATTGAATGTATTGACCTTACATCTTAAAGCCCAAAGGGTATGGAAACCAAAACACTACTGTCTCCTTGCATACAATTTTTTATAATTAAAATAAACTTGAATTTTCCTACTCATTGTTTGCCATTCTTGATAGATTGTGATCTCAGTAACCTAGACACAAAGGTTATTTGACTTTCTATAATTCTGGTTCCTTTTGAACCTTCAGGATAAATCATTTTTCCCCCCAGGGAAATCTTCAGTAATTACCTTATTCTACTTTGCGAAAGTTCCAGTTTCTTTAAAAAAAAAATCTATCTATTTATATCTTTCCCCCTGGTAGAGCACTTGACTGTGTCTCAGGAAAGACCTGGTTTGGAATCTCACTACTGTAGTAGATAAGTAGCATAGTGTATACACAGCTGGAGTTTGAGTCAGGAAAACCTGAGTACAAATCCTGCTTCAGACACTTAAAAACTATGTTATCCTGAGCCTGCCAAGTCATTGAACTTCTTTGTGCATCAGTTTCCTCGACCATAAAATGGGTATAATAATAGCACCTAACTCACAGGGTTGTTGTGAAGATCAAATGAGATATTCATAAAAAATTTTGCAACCCTTAAAGCACTATGTAAATGCTGAATATTGATATCATTATTATGAGCTATAACAAATTAGACAATACAATTAACTTCACTCAACTTGAGTTTCTTCATTATGATAAAGGGGCATTTAATATCACCTACAGAGGAGTTGTGAAGGTCAAATGAAATGATGTATTTAAAGTACTTAGCAAACCTTAAAATGCTACATATATTTAAATGTAATTTAATATATGCATATGTTTAAACCAAATAAAATTGAATATCTTTATTAGAAATCTCAGAACATTTTAAATTGCCCTGGGTCAAAGTGGGTCTAATGTCCCCAGCTGACCTAGGTTCTGATAAGGACTTTTTATTCCGCTACCCCTGTGGTTTTTGGCAAAGAATTTAACCTCACTAAGCCTCAAGTTTAATATCTGTACATGGAGGATAATAATTACTCCTTACGATTCAATTCAACAAATATACATTGAATACCTACTATATACAAGGGCCTATAAAGATGTATCAGCAATGCAGCATTCACAATGCCTACAGTAACTATAAGTATGTTGATATGGTTATTAGTCACAAAATGTAACAGACTCTCTACATAAGAAATATAGCTAGAGCACTTATTTAAATACCACAAAACTGAGTCCCAAAACCAGAAAGTCAAAGCCAACATAGTAGTTATGAAGTTGGCACATGTAGTTAAAGAGTAAACACCCACATTCTCAAGCCTTCAAAACAGGACAGGCTACTTCAGGCAAAGATCCTCCTCTCCTCACTCACAACAACTGCTCAGTGTCCAGGCAGCTTGCTCCCAGCAGCTCTACACCCCCCATTCCCCCCTTCGCCCCGCAGTTCCCGTCCCTGGCAGTCCTTAGCAGAGATTCTGGCAGACTGAAAGAAAAAGGAGTTCATGCTGCAACCACAGCTGCTGCCTCTGCCACTGCTTCCAATCAATGTCAGCAAGTTCAAGGGGCATGGAAGATCTTCAAATCCCAGTATCATTACAAATGAATACAATGATGATTTTTTTAAAGTGAAATGCAGCCTATACAAAGATGATATTTTGAATATCTCTAGACAAACTTTTCTTAAGTGTTTGGACATTGATAGTGAGCCTCAAACAAGTAGGTAAAGGTGATCAAAATTAAATAAAAGTCTTGATTATACTACTCACTGTCCAAAATTGGGTCTGTCAAGATTTATGATTGTTCAATGTGTCAGCTCATGCCACTTTCAGACAGTACTATTAGCATTTTTCTTAACATCAAGCTTAAATTTTCCTCTTTGAAACTCTGACCCAATACTCTTAATTCTGCCCTACAAGACCAAGCAAAACACAGTTATTCTCTTTTCTGTGTGATACTCCTTCAGATACTAGAAGAAACTTACCTTGTTTGTTTAGTCTGCTTTCCTATGAGCTAAACATTACTGGTTACTTCAACCAAGACTCATCTGGTACAATCTCAGTGGCCCTCACCATCCTTATTGCCTTGCTTTGAACATTTGCAGTTTGATCAATTTCTTTTTCAAAATGCAGTACCCAAAAGTGAAGACCACTCTGACAGGGAAAACAAAACCAAACCTATTAACTTTGAATCTAGGATGCCATGCCTCTATCAGTATCTTAAGATCACATTCACATTTTGACTACTGAATCATTTTGATGACCAATATGGAGTTTACAATTCATTAGAACTGAAGTGGACATATTATTTATTAACTAGTTTCATACAGCTACAATTTTAATTTTATAAAAATCCTTAGAAAATTTACCCAATAACAGCATGTTTGCTACTAGTTAAGAGGTTGTTTCCTTTAAAAGAATAATTTTTGTGTCATGAACCACTTAGGCAGTTTTGTGAAACTTATAGACTCCTCCGAATGACGTTTTTAAATGCATAAAATTAAATATAGGATTACAAAGGAAACAAATTATATTGAAACATAGTTACCAACTTTTTTTTTTAATCATTGCTCCCAAGTCAAGGACTTCTGTTCAAGGTTCAAAAGGACTATAGAATCTTATAGTACCATAGCTTCTGACTATATTCTTATGAGACCATCAACAAAATTAAATTTTTTAAATGATCATACCAAGAGATATAAGGAGATTATTTCCTTTATAGTGTGGGACACTGATTTACAAAGGCATAATTATGCTACCATTCCACCTTTCAAGTTAGTATACTAGGGTACAATCTCTCCCCTATCGTGATGCCACTATCTATCTCAGAGTTACAAGGAGTGATATTTGAACATAAGACAAGAGACAGAATAAACACCCTCAATTCAATGAGAAAGTTGGACATAGGTCCCAGCAAACAAGAGTAAATGGGTTAGGGAGGAGTGAGAAAGAGCTCCCCTCTGAAGATTACCTGATAACTTTGAATCTTACTCATTACACTCCAACAAGCATTTATTAAGTAACTGCTATATGTACAACCATGTAATAGGTGGTCAAGATTAAAAGACAAGACAAAAAATGGTCTGTGCCCTGAAGTAGCTTACCAGTTAATGGAGAGATAAAATACTCAGTTATACATAGATAAAGGTGTGTGTGTGTGTATGTGTGTGTATGTATGTATGTGTATATATGTATATATATATATGTATATATATATATATATATATATATTTGTGCATAGATATATATACCCATTGTTTGAGGAAAGAGAGTAATAACAGCACTCTGAAAAGCTGAGGGAAAGAATGATAATTAGGAAGCTACTGTGGAAGTCTGGACAAAAGATGATGAAGATTCAAATTAAGATGTTAACCTTGAGTAGAGAAAAAAAGACAAGTATGAAGTTTGTTAAGGAAGTAGAATCAATAAAACTTGAATATTAATTGCATGAGGGGCAGGGGGCAAAGGAGAAAGAAGAGTGCATAATGATGCCAACATTTTGAATCTAAGTGGCCACAAGGGTGGCACTGTCCTCAAGCTAACCAGTAAAGTCAACTAGAATTTATTAATTATCTATTATGTAACACTCACATACACACACATATGTGTGTATGTGTATAAGTACATCTATACACATACATACATACAATAAATTGGGCATAGTCTGAAAGGGAAACTATTAAGATTAAGGAGTACAGGAAAAAGACTTCTTACATAAAAGCAACTTTAGCTATGACTTGAAATAGGACCTTTTTAGAGTTTGTGCACATGGCAGCAAAGTTACTGTTGCGAAGATGGCTGAGTAGTACCTGGTAGAAAATGAAGCATTCCTAGGACTGACCTGAGGCAGTGGACTAGGAGCAGCAGTCATCAATCAAGACAATTGAGACTCCATGGAAGACGTTCCAGAGATGGAAGGATTAAAACCCTGAGAACACAGTCTCTGGTCTGGGAGACAAGGCAAGAGGAAGATAGGGATGAACTGAAACAAATCAAGAAGAGACGTTATAGCTCATTTTCCTTTGGAAAGAGTCCAAGTCAAAACTGAAGCTACTTGTGAAGGAACTGGACCTGATATGCCTTTGTCTTCCTACTTTTGTGCCAGTCTGGAACCCCAGGTCTTGTAGTGACATGAATGAAGATTTAGCCAAAGAGACTGAGAGGCAGAATAAGAGTGACAGTAGGGAACCAGGAGAATACAGTGAAGAGAGTCTGGGAGAATGAGGTGTTCAATAAAGTCAAATTCTGCAGAAAAAGCAAGACTGAGAGTTGAGCAGAGTGTTTAATTCAGCAATTAATAAATCACTGGGAAATTTGATGATATAAGATTAAATTTGGTGGAAATGAGATTACAAGAGGATACAAAGTGAACAGAGAGAGGAAGTCACCATCTAATGGAGGAGGCAACATGTAAACAAGATATATAATGGATAATCTGGTGTGTGTTAATCTCAGCATTAACAGGAACTAGGAAAAACTTGTAGAAGGTAGGATTTCAGCTGAGAATTTATGGAAGCTAGGGAAGCCAGGAAGGGG
Organism: Pseudochirops corinnae; assembly: GCA_028646515.1. Classification (NCBI taxonomy): domain Eukaryota; kingdom Metazoa; phylum Chordata; class Mammalia; order Diprotodontia; family Pseudocheiridae; genus Pseudochirops; species Pseudochirops corinnae. The sequence continues at coordinate 162,050,613 of CM053587.1, read as the reverse complement.
AAATGAAGAGAGGGAGCATTAAGGGATAGGGGATAGCCAGTGAAAATGAATAGAGGCAGAAGCAGACTTTCCTGAAAAATGAACAAAAAGCAGGCCAGTGTCACTGGGTAGTACATGTAAGGGAGGAAGGTGAATGAAAGGAAGCAAAAGACAGAATCATTAAATGCCTACTACATGCCACACATTGTGCTAAAGCATATTACAAATTGGATATTTATCTTCTTTGATCCTCATAACAACCCCCTTATGTAGGGGTTATTTTTATCTCCAATTTATAGTTGAGGAAACTGAGGTAACCAAGGTTAAGTGCTTTGCCCAGAATCATACCTCTGATAAGTTTCTGAGTCCAGATTTAAACTCAGGTTTTCCTGATTCCATGCACATGTTCTATCTACTGTATCATCCACCTAGCTGCCTCTTAAGCCTGGAAAGGTAGAAACAGACCAGGTTATGATGAGCTTTAAAAGCCAAAAAGAGTATTATATATTTGATCTTGAATGGAATAGGGAGCCACTGGTGTTTGTTGAATGGAGGGATGATTATGATAAGACTCTCATAATTGAATGAAAGATGGACTGGAGCAGAGACTTGAGATAGAGAGAAGCAGTGTATTATTGCAGTCATCAAGGAAAAAGGTTATGAGACCTTGGATCAGAATGAGGGAAGCTGATTAGCAATGAGAGATGTATTGCAAATAGAATTGAAATCTCTTGGCAATAAATTGCATAAGGAGGATGAGAGAGGCTCAATAATTGAGGATGATAGGGGGCCAGTAGGTGTCACAGTGAATAGAGCGCTGGCCCTAGAGTCAGGAGGACATGAGTTCAAATCCGCCCTCAGACACTTAACACTTACTAAACCGTGTGACCTTGGGCAAGTCACTTAACCCCAATTGCTCTGCATTCCCTCCTCCAAAAAGCAACAACAACAACAAAAAAGAATTGAGTATGCTCTCTAGATTGCAATATAGGAAGATATGGTGCTCTCTAAAATAGCTGGGAAGTTAGGAAGAGAGTGTGTGGGATAGAGACGACCACCAGACTTTTAAAATCAGAGTCTGAGTCAGAATGCAGAAATAGTCCTTTATATTTCCTCATGAGAAGGCACAGCCCTGATCGCTCAAGTGGTGTCAGTCAGGTAGTGTAAATTGTGGAAGCTTGCAGGCTTCTGTTATCCTAATTTTAACCCAGCCAATTCTCTTGTCTGGTCTCACCATTGGTCAGTGAGGTGGGCTCACAATCTCCTTGGGAGTAGCTAGCCAGTTGGTGCAAAGCAAATCTCAATCCTTCATTACCATAATTGTCCATGAATTAGTCTCCTATCCGAGGATCCTAACAGAGGACAGTGTTTTCCAACATCCTTAAATCCCTTACATATGCATATATGCCCCAAAGTTGGGAGCAACCAATGAGAAGTTGTTTCCTTTAAATTTCTTTACCTCCTTCCAGGGCCTGTGGAAACTTATCTCTTTGCTATCTCTCAAAAGAGGAAGTTTTAGAAGAAATAATAATGAGTTTAGTTATGAACATGTTATGTTTAAGATATCTATAATACATTCAGTTCAAGAAAATAAGATACTAGAGTAGACCATGTTTTACTAATCTAGGAGTCTTTAGAATCATGGACATGGGATTGTGGTTGTTCTCTTGCTTTTCCTTATCTACTTCTGTGTTGCTACCTCCCAAAGAAAAGCATGACATGTTCTGATTGTGGCTAAGTCCTCCCCACAGCACGTATGGCAAAAGGACAGACCTCTCCAGTGAGCTTTGCAGATAATAAAAGGAGAGTTTGAGGGAATTAGAGGAGACCAAGGGGGTCTCATCAAGAATCCCTTGATCAAGTCTGATAAATTCTTTCTGGGCAAACTCTCTTGAATATATGCCCTTCTTTCCACTCACACAGGCCATCATTACTTAAAACTGAATTATTACTATGACCTGTTGGTTGGTCCTCATTTCCCCCCACTTCAATCCTTCTCTACTCTATCACCAAATGATTTCTGTAAAGCACTGGTCTACCCATGTTGTCCTTCTATTCCAATAAATTTCATTTGCTCCTAATTACATGCAGGATTAAATACAAAATTATCTGTTTAATTAAAGCCCTTCACAGTGTGACCTTCCCCTACCCTTCAAGTCTTCTCATATTTTGCTCTTTTCCAAATATAATGATCCAGCTACACTAGTTTATTACTGTTTCTTTTACATAACATTCCATTTCCCAGATCTATGCCTTTTTAATGGCTTCCTTTCATGCCTGGATTGTTTCCCCTCCTCCATTCCTACTCTTGGCTTCCTTCATGAGTCAGTTCAAATACCACATTCTGCAAGAGTCTTTGCTAGTCTTCCCCTACTGGTAGTCTCTTCTTTTTGATATTATCTTCCATTTATACTATATTTACATAGTTATTTTCATTGTTACATAATTATTAACATAATTATTATATATCATAATTAAATAAATCACATCATTTATATAATAATTTTCATGCTTTCTGCCACACTAGAATGTGACATTCTTGACAGTGGGACCTGTTTTTGCCTTTCTTAGTGTCTCTAGTCCTTAGTATAGTATCTGGTACATAATAATTGCTTATATATTTTTTGACCGGGTCACTAACCCTCATGCAATATTACACAAAGATTTCCTGTTCCAATCCCCTAATTTTAAAGATGAAGATACTGAGACCCAGAGAAGCTACTCTATGGTCAAAAGCCACAGAGTTAATAAATGGCAGAAGCGTGCTGTAGTCTCAACCCAGGCCTGCTCACTCCATGATCAGTTTTCTTTCTAAGACACCATGCTGGGTTTGGTTAGATCTTTCCACTGTGTCCTGTAGAAGCTGTTATTAATACCAGATGGTGCTGTGGCTTGTTACTGGTATATAATGTGCTGACAATTACATACTGCACAGATTTAGCTTACATTTAACTCTGAGTAATTTAGCAGCAAATATGGCCTATCTTATGGAAGACCTGCTCATTCCTGGTCTATTTCTCCTATTGCTTAGAATCTATTTATGGGGATGCAGAGAGGTTCCTGGTAAAACATTTCAAAATTCCCTAGAATCTGAGTCAACTATGGGCTGCTTTGGGATATTTTGAAGAGTCTATGTCTACCAGCCTATTGCCTGGGATTGAATGATATGAGACTTTCATTCTCTCTTAAAGTAAGGAACCATCAAAGGATTTGAATGAAATGGAGATGACTACCTCTATGATCCCTGTGTTGCTTTTCTGTCTCACTAGAAATATTTTCCTCTTTCTATTTTCTTATATGGCTATTGTCAGTCCTCTTGCATATATAATAATCACACAATCGATACTGTGGAACATCATTACATTCAACACAGGAAGGTTGTACAAGATCACTAGCCATACTTTCTCCTACAGAGACTGGAGATGGTCTAGGATGCAGTGGGAGACCTAGGCCTTTTTAAACTAAGGTCTTTCCAGTTTCTCACTTGGATGGAGGCAAAGCCCATTCAGTGAATAGGCCTCTTTAAGAAATGGGGGAGGGGGGAGGATTAGAGCCAAGATGGCAGCATAGAAACAGGAAAACCCTGCAGCTCCCACATAGCCACCTCAAATACCCATAATATATGACTCTAAAAAATTTTAGGGTTCTAGAACTCACAAAAGTACAGAAAAATACATCTCCTGCTGAAGGCAGCTCAGCAGGTGGCACAGGAAGGGCTCATCACAGCATGCTGGAAGCTGAAACCAGCCTAGGCCCAGGGCAGCCAGGACAAGCTGCAGCTTGAGCCCTCAGGAGAGTGGATCAGCAGCAACTGTGGCAATTTCCAGAAATATCAACTCATAAGAAACAAGGACTAAGTGAAAGATCAGTGGAACTTGGCTAAAATGGGGGAGAAAAGTGGTCCAGCCCAACTGCCCCCAGAGCAAGGAAGCAGCAGAAGCAGCCTCCATGTGGCTGCTTCAGAAGCTCCCAGCCTGCAGATGCAGGGGGCCAAGCAATCATTCAGAGGCTAAGTGCTCTTGCCTTGAGCTGCCTGGATCTAGATCGTGGTCTTGTGTGGTGATCCTGGGGTACGTTTTCAGTGAACCAAAGCTGGCAGGGGCTACAGCAACCTCCTAATAGCCCTGGCAGCTGCAAAAACCCTAGAGATTTGGGACAGAGTTTTCCCCTCTGGAAGCAGAGTTCTACTGAGTTGAAAAGTCAAGTAATTGACTGGCAACATGAACAGGCAAAGGAAGCAAAAAAACCCAGCAATGGAACTTTAGATTCCTTTTTGGGGGACAAAAAGGATCAAAACATGGAATGGTAGGAAGACAACACAGTCAGAACTCCCACACCAAAAGCTTCCAAGAAAAATGTAGACTC
>CM053587.1:162010464-162045769 GCA_028646515.1 Pseudochirops corinnae | reverse complement strand
ACCATTTTCTTTCTTTTTGTTACTAATTGACCTACATATTATATCTCTTTTAGTTGTTTCAGACTACTTGGAAAATTATGTCTTATTAAAATGGCATGGTGAACAGAAAATAATGAGACAATTATGGTGATAGGATGGATGGAACTAATATGTTTATATAATGTACTAAAAATCCCATCTTTACATCCTATCCCTTTAAGAGTGAGATAGTAATACCTGCAATCCTACTGGGTTGGATTAGGAAGAAAGAAAGAAAAGAGTAAAAATTTGTATTTCTGCTACAAAATGTAGTGGGGTGAGGTAAAGAGGGGTTCATTTTTATGCTATTTAATATTAAGTGTGATAGTTATTGGATCCTTTATATACATATATATATATATACTACTTGGAGCAAAGATTGCCCAAAGCATAGTGATTAGTGTTAACTACATGTGAGGTTAGGATTGCAGTCCTTGACAAAGCTTCAAAGACTCTGGCACAAGTCCTTGTACAGAGCTAATTCAGACAAAATTTTTGAGTGTAATAGGGTTGTGTGAACATTGGAATATGTGTGTGTGTGTGTGTGTGTGTGAGTATACATGTACATATACTCTGTATTCTATATCTAAGCAAGATGTTGCAGCTACGAAGTCTACTTTATTTTTATCACTGACAGCAGAAGCTTATAAATTCTCACTTCATTAATCAGAAAGCCAATAATTCTATCTTTTCTTTCTCTTTTACTGAAAGTTTTATAATGCCTTTCAAAGGTTCCTGAGTAGAATAAAAATGTATGATGTCTCACATTAAAGAAATGAAACAACTGCTTTTATTTGCAAATTCACAATAGCTTCTTTTATTATTCTTGGAAATGAAAAGACTACATTTAGAGACTGGTAAAGTTGAAAGGTACCTTAGTCCTTCTAGTCTAAGCAACTAATTTTTAAGATGAGGAAACTGAAGCTCGGAGAGGTAAAATGCCTTCCTTAAGGCCACACGTTGATTTCTTATAGAAGCTTAGTGTTTCCAGATTTCCCAAGAAATGTTTTGTGATGCTATAATGAAATTAGAAACTCAATAAGCACAAACATTTACATGTGGTAAAGTGGATTGAGCATAGGGCCTGGAGTCAAGAAGTCCAAAGTTCAAATCCAGCCTCAGACACTTATCAACCCTGGGCAAGTCACTTAACTGCTGTTTGCCTCCATTTCCACATCTGTAAAATGGGGTTAATAATAGCACTTATCTCATTGGGTTATTGTGAGGCGCAAATGAGGTAATAATTATAAGACTCTTAGCACAATACTTAACAAATAGTAAATGCTCTATTATTATTATTACTATCATATTTTATAAACAATCACATCTTTTTTTCCCCTTTTCTTAAATATGTGGATTTTTTCTAATTACTATGCCTACAGATTTATCTTGTGAAAAAAATTGCCCATTTACAAATGAGTCATATTCCAAAAGTTGTTTTGTGAGTTGATTTCTTGTGGCTTAGAAGTCATTTCCTGATTGAAACAGTCTTATACAGTGGTTCTCAACCTGTGGGTCATGACCCCTTTGGGGGTCAAATGACCTTTTCACAGGGTCACAGGGGTCACCTAGGACCATCGGAAAACACATATTTCTGATGGTCATAGGAACAGAGACACCGTGCCTCTATCTGTCTCCAGGAGGGTCCGCCCACATGCAGATATGCCCACATACAAGTATTAAAGGGTCGTGGCATTAGGAAGGTTGAGAACCACTGGTCTTATAAATGGTGTACAGATTTTGTTTATTTCCTAAAAGTCTATCTTGCTCATAATGGGCTAAGGAGTGAAGTGATTACTAAAGGAAGTTGCAATCCTGTCTCAGAAACATATTAACTGCGTGAACATAGATGAGTCATGTAATCTCTTGGAGTCTAATTTTTTTCATCTTTATGGTTAGCACCAACTTCACATAGCTTTTGAGATGATCAAATTAGATAACATTTTTAAAGCACTTAAAGTACTATATAAATGCTTTCTATTATTATCATAACATTGTTCTGTCATTTTTCAATTGTATCCAACTCTTCATGACCCCATTTGGGGTTTTCTAGGCAAAGATACTGGAGCAGTTGACCATTTCTTTCTCCAGCTCATTTTACAGATGAGGAAACTGAGACAAACAAGGTTAAGTGACTTGCCCGGGGTCATATAGCTAGTGAGTATCTGAGACTGGATTTGAACTAAGCTCTTCCTGACTCCTGGTTCCACTCTATCTATTGTGGCATAGAGCTGCCATAACATAACTTAATGTATTTCTAGGATAGGAAAGCAAGAAGAACAGAGAGAAAGAAATTAACTTTTGCCCTAGATCAGGCCTGCACAACATACAAAGAATTTCTGGAGGACACTGAAAAATGTAGAGTTTCCACTGAGCCCTCTCCTGTGTGTAACCAATCATCGTCAGTCTGTATCTGGTCTAGTCTATCTGTAGCCCAATCCTACTGCCAAGTTGTGCAGGTCTGACCTAGACCCTTGTCCAGAATAAGACAACAACCACTTCTTAAACTCTTACAATGTCAGGACACTGGGCTAAGTGTTTTTTGCTGGCAAGAAGACAGTCTTTGCCCTCATGGAATTTGCATTCTCCTGCTGGAAGACAACACAAAAGAGTGCTAAAAAAGGAGAGCAGGGAGGACCCATGTGGGTGCATTGTGGGGAAGTCCAGAGTCAGAAGCAGAGCCAGAAGAGGGATGAAGATTGCCTGGCCTAGGTCCTTCATTAAAATGGAGATTTTAGGAGGAACTCACCACTATAAGAAAAGGTAGAAGAGGATGAGGCACTACATGGGTGAGAAGACAGGTAAGGAATGGTAACAAAGGAAGGAGAATCAGAAGAACAGCCAGGAGGGGAAAAAAAGAAGAATGGAAATAGGGAAAGTTTGTCCTTAACACCTTTCTCTCTCTCTTTCTGTAGCCCTTTCCCATTTCCTAGTTTCCTAGATCCAAGAGAACTAATTTATCCCTTCTTTCAATATGTACCTCTAAGTATTCCTCCAATATTATGATAATTATAAGAATAAAATAATGATAATTTTCATTTATGAATTTAATAATTCAATTTATTCATTAAGCACCTACTATGATCTAAGTACTGTGCTAAGCCATATATATATAACATTTTAAATTCAACATCTACTTTTATCCTAAAATTTCCTGAAAGTAAATTACACAGCTAATAATTTGACATTTTTACACATTTCACATATGAGGAAACTTGAGCTTCAAAAAGATAAAATTGACTTGCCCAAGGTCAAAGAGCTAGTAAATGGTATAAGAAGGATTCAAAACCAGGTATTCTAAAGTACTCTAAACCATGCAAATTTTTCTCCTGACATCTCCCTCCTGCAATTAAAATACATATTTCCTTAGTGCAGATTAAAATTGGGAAGAAGCAAAGTGATTCTAAGAATTTGCACCAAATGAATTATTTTAAAAACGTGTTTTTTAAGAGAGAGATAAGTTACTCAACTTGCTAATTGTTGGAATTTCAGACATGACAATAAGAATAGGGGAAAAGATCAGATGGTCAGTGGAAAAAAATTCTGGGGCATGGTCATCATAGAAAGTAGAGATGGAAAGGATCTTGGAAACCATCTTGAAGAACACCTTTCTAGATAAAACGACTGAGATTCAGATAAGTTAAATGACTTCCCTGTGGTCATACAAATAACAAACACTAGTTTGGGTATTCCATCCCAAGTTTTCTGACTCTAAGGCCAGTTATCTTTCTACTATTCCAGCAAATTTACTTTGGCTAAGAATCAGCTTCCATAGGCAGTTTTCCATTTTCACAATATATTTCCTTCTTCTATTAATGTAGTCAAAAGTTCTTTAAAAGATCCATTTCCTGCCCTCCTTTCCACAACCCTCCTCCACACACAATATTCCTCATAGCCAAAAGAAAAAAAAAAACTCCAATAGATTTGGGGAAAGGGCCACTAATGTTTGTGGGTCAATTGTTTCTGAGTATTTAACTTTAAAAAAAAAAACAACTTTTTAATGCATTTGCAAAGCACAAAAGTACAATAAATAAATTGTATATTCTCATATTACTAATAACATGCACCTATGCTGTCATATTTGAAGTTTATCTGTCTGATGAGGTGTTGAATTTTCTATTAGTAGATATTCAAGCAGGCAGATAGAAACATCTACTTGTAAACAAAAAAAGCTTCTCATCTACTAGCAGTTATGGAAATTTTACATTTTTTTTTTTAGTTCTACTAAGACTTATTTTCCCTGATAGATAGGTTATCTTACAGAGCTTATTATTCTCTCCTTAGGAAACCTGATTTTTATTTTAGTTACTATTCAACACTATAAAAGAGATTAATGTGTTCAAAAAAGGATGCTCTAACTCTACCCTTTTAATTATCTTAGAAGTAGATGTATATGTAGAAAAAAAATTCTCATTATAGCAAGAATCATTTGCATTTGGAATGGATACAGTTAAGGATTTCTATTAGTGATACAAATCAAACATATGAGGAAAAGCAAGATCAGTACTAGATCATCATTGTATTGATTAAAGTACTAGACTTAGGGTCAGATCCTACCTCTAGCAGTCATTGGTTATATGACATTGGTCAAATCTGTCACTTAACCATTATGTTCTTCAAACAACTCTCTAAGACTGAGTAGTCAAAATTCTGCACTTAGAACCTCTGAGTGCTACAGTGAGCTGACAGAGACAGCTTGGGATATTTGACATTTTCAAGGGAAACAAAACAATATTCAACACAAATGTTTGAGATATTTTGATTTCCTTTACTTTAGGCTATACCTATAATTTTTAGATCTTTGTGTTTGCACAGTCATATCTTTGCATACCTGGGTCTTTGGGTTGCTCTGATAAAAAGCAAGTAATATGTAGTTACCAGTAATAATAAGTGTAGAAAAGGAAATGAAGGTAGCAGGGTCCAATCTCATTCAAGAAACTTTATAGTGACCAACAGGCACATTCATCCCATTAGTCAGTAACTATAGTTAAGAATGTAATAAAGATATGATATCTTTCAGTTTATTTATTTGATTCAATTGGCCACTAAGTTATTAGGATATGGATATTTATAGAGTTGTTTGAACCTAACTACTTAATAAACAGACTTGTTAGGTATTTCTTTTGGCCTAAGAGAGTTTTGGAAAAATTACTGAGACATTAAGGGCCGATGAATCTAGAAAGTTTTGGAAACTCTGCCTTAATACTTACGTACTAAGCAATAGAGCAGTTTGAATCTGAATTGCAGAGGTGGATTCCACAGAAAGAGTTATCAAGATGGTTGAAATCATCATTCCTGGCAAAGGTATTATGCTTTGACACTAGACTATTAAGGATAGAGATTTCAATGAGGGTGGAGTGAGAAGTTCAGACCTATAATTCCACTGTGTGGAAGCTCCTTTTACTAATAAAAATAAACAATTTATAGTCTTAGTTAGATGAAATTATTGAAATATTAAGGGAATTGTTCATGGTCATGCAACTAGTGTGTAACAGAGGCAGGACAAGAATAAAGTCTTCTCTGACTCCACCAAAGTTTCTATGGCGTCAAAAATTATCCAATGTGCAATGAAAGAAACTGAGGCAGAATTCTGAGTTGATAATCCTTTATTAAGGGTCCATGGCCCCCTCTAATGAAGTGGACCTCAGCTCTTCCTCATAATCTGAGATATTCCTTTTCCTTAAAAATCTTGGTTTTATAGTTTTTGCCACCCAGAAAATACAGAAGAGGCAAATAAAACATATCATCTCATTAGTAGGCCTACATCTTGACCTTCCAGGAGAAGCTTCAGCTTATGCTTTCAATAGATCAGCTGGTAGAGGATATCCAAATATGGGCAGAGCTAATGGTCTTTCATTGGCCCCATATTGGGCAAAAGATTTGGGGAAAGATTTGCAAGCAGTTCCTACAATGTCAAGTAGGGTCACCCATTGCTCAAGTATTCATAGTACCTGTTGGCCAACTGCCATCAGACCGTTTACCTAGGTAAGATGATAAGGCATTTTGAAGATTTTCCCTGCCCCTTAATAGGCCTAGGGAATTTGAAGATCTTCCCTGCCCCTTAATGGGCATCACTTTTGAGCCCACGAAGAGAAGTTTGCTTAGGGGAGGCTTGTTTTTCACCACACCTTTTGTTTCTTTGAAATTAGGCAGTGGGTAATGAAGGTTGTGATGTCTTCTGACCCTGCAGAAAGCTATATATACTCCCTGAGGTGAGGTTTTGCACTGGGGCTCACTGTGGGAAGAGTTGTGTGATTTGGCCACATGAGACTCTGAGCAGCCATTGAGTCCCCCGATTTTGAAAACCCGAATATTAGTGCTTCTCTTTCTGGTAACTATGTAGGTATGTGGTCAGATAACTAGAAGCCCTGTATGTTGGATTGTGTTATTTTCTCTGCCTTTATTTTTTGCATTTCATATTTTTTGTCTGCTTCTAATTTCTATTTGTATTTTCTGAAGTTCAAGGTGCTGACTTTTTACCCTGAACTAAGTGAATTTTACATGTTTGTGTGTGTGTGTGTTTGAGTTTGATTAAAGCAAAATTGTTAACCCCTTTTTACTTGCTTTCCTTTAGAAAAGCTAGTAGTCATCCTGGCTATGCTAGGATGCTTGCTTTTACACTATGAAAGGGATAACAAGGGTGGAGGTACAATAAAAAATGTCTGGGGGGCTTTCCATGCCATTACATCACCTCCCCCACACTGAGTTTGGTCATTTGCTCTTTAGGTATCGGTTAAGTATGTGGATTCACTAGATTGACTACTTGTATAATAGTAGATAAGTACAACAGTGATAATCACAGCCCCTGTGGAATCAAATTTAACTGAATGATACTAATTGGAAATAAAACAGAGGCTTAAGTTAATCATTTCCTACATACCTATATCTACTTATCCAACACTTGCTCTCCAGTGTAGATTATTCCTCTTTAAAAGGTAGCAAATCAGTTTGTAAATGACAATGTTATTTTTTTTAATTTGAACATCATAAATATAAAATCATTGAATTGAAATGTCATTTATAAATCCCTATGAAATTAGATAGTATTGAGAAAATGTACAGCATAGTGTGCTAGAAATGGAGCCTGATGCAAACTGAATTTGAACCTTCCTCTGATTCTGTGTCACTGTGGGTAAGTCACTTACGAAGACTGGTTGTCTTATCTGTAAAATAGACATGATAGTATCTGTGGAGCCTACAGGACATCAAAGATTTGAGACAATATAATTTATGTAAATCATTTTGGAACCTTCAAAGATTCAGATAAATTTCAGCTATTAGTGAAACGTATCCTCAATATTCCTGTAGAAAAGCTTCTAAAAGGACCATTTAAGTAGGGCAATCAAGTAGGTCACAATAATGAAAATAGCAGAGGAAGAGGAACTGAGATTACCCAAGAGAGAATCAGAATCCAATATTACCTCCTTGAGGCCAAAGGCTGTCATTTTTTTTCTTTATTTCATCTAGCCTAACACAGTACTATGCACATAATTGATGCCTAATAAATGTTTGTTGAGTTGAAGTCAATTCAACTGGTGACATATTCTGTTTCTTCCTTACTTCTTTTACTCTTCTTATCTTTCAATTTCTTTCTGTCTGCCTACTCTTTCACCTCCCCAGTGAATATCCCTATTTAATAAAGAAGTTCTCAGACAGATATTGACTTGATTTAACTCAATTCAATCAAAGCTGTTAATTCTCAAGAGACAAGACTGTTTTCATAGTTTGTTAAGTCAAGTGAGCTCTGATTCTCTAACTATCACTTAAAATGAAATGAATGATGACAGATATTTTTCATCATTCTATGTTTCCTCTTTACCCTTCCACTCCCAATTCCCACCTAATCTTCCAGGTGATTAAAAAACAAACAAATATGGAATCAACATTGCTTAGTGTCCCATAGCCCCTATCATTCTTCTACCATTCCTCACCATTTCAAATGGCATGCCATAAGACTCAGTATAAAAGTATACATAAAGAATATTCCAAAACCAGAAATTAGACTTCTGTATATATTACACAGTTTAAAAACTAACTGAAATTCAAGAATTTGAGTTTGGATAATCCTGGATTTCAGAAGATAATGAAATGTGGATGTGTACAAAGAAAAAATTAATATTTCATAACAATGTTACAAACAGCCAAGGAACATTTCTTAGGCATCTTGGACAAAATGGTGTCTATAGGAGTGCTAGTTATAACATTTTCTTTTTAAAAATTTAGTATTTTACTTTTCCCCAATTACATGTAAAAGCAACTTTTGACATTTGTTTTTAAAACCGTGACTTCCAAATTCCCTCTCTTCCTCCCTCACTTCTCCCTTATCTTTGTGAAAAAGCAAGCAATTTGATATAGGTTATATATGTGTAGTCATGTAAAAATTCTCATATTTGTCATGTTGTGAAAGAAAATATAGACAAAATACCTCAAGAAAAATAACATTAAAAAGTATACTTCAATATGTATTCAGACACCATCAGTCTTTTTTGGGGAATGGATAGCATTTTTCATCAATAGTCCTTCAGAGTTCTCTTGGATCACTGCATTACTGAGTCATTCACAGATGATCATCTTAGAATATTGCTGTTATTTGGTACATAGTATATTTCATAATGCATGAGCTCATGTAAGACTTTCCAGGTTTTTCTGAGGGCATCCTGCTCATCATTTCTTAGAACACAATAGTATTCCATCATAATCACATACCACAATTTGTTCAGCCATTCTTCAATTAATGGTCACCCCCTCAATTTCCAATTCTTTGTCACCAGAAAAGAGCTGCTATGCGTATTTTTGTATATATAGCTCCTTTTCCTTTTTTAAAAAATCTCTTTTGGGATACAGACCTAGTAGTGGAACTACCAAGCGAATGAATAGTTTTATAGGCCTTTGGTCATAGTTCCAAATTGCTCTGTAGAATGGTTGAATCAGTTCACAGCTCTACTAACCATGCTTTACTGTCTCATTTTTCCTATATGCTCCAACATCTGTCATTTACCTTTTCCGTCCATTTAGCCAATCTAATAGATATGAATTAGTACCTCAGAAGTGTTTTAATTTGCATTTCTCCAATCAATAGGGATTTAGAACCTTTTTTCATATGACTATAGATAAATTTGATTACTTCATCTGAAAATTATTCATATCTTTCCATCATTTATCAATTGGGGAATTACTCTTATTTCTTTTAATGATGAAAGACATTGTTAAAGGAGACACAAAAAAATACTGGAAAGATAACACCTTAAAAAACAGACTAGACCATATAGTAAAAGAGGTACAAAAAGATAATGAGGAGAAGCTTTAGTTTCTTTGTATGTTTGAGAATTAAGGTCTTTATCAAAGAAACTTGCTTCAATTTTTTTTTCAGTTGTTACTCATTACTGTCTTTCCCTCCATCCTATCCCCTGAATTTATTCTATTCTCTCTGTCCTTTCACCCTATCTCTCCCCAAAAGTGTTTTACATCTGACTACCCCCTCCCCCAATCTTCCCTCCCTTCTATCACCACCAACCCCTTTCTCTTATCCATGTCCCGTCCTATTTTCCTGTAGGGTAAGATAGATTTCTATATCCAGCTGAGTGTATTTTTCCACCTTTGAGCCACTTCTGATGAGAGGAAGATTCATATACTCCCCTTCACCTCCCTCCTTTTCGCTTCTGCTATAAAAGCTTTTTCTTGCCTCTTTTATGTGAGATAATTTTCACCACTCTACTTTACCTTTTCCCTTTCTCCCAATATATTCCTCTCTTACCCCTTAATTTTATTTTATTTTTTAGATAATTACTCAGTAGTATTCAATTCATACATGTATTTTCTGTCTATATATATTCCTTCTAACCACCCTAATAATGAGAAAGTTTTTAGAATATACAAGTATCATTTTCCCAGTAGAAGTGTAAACATAGTTTCCTTATTGAATATCTTATGATTTCTCTTTCCTGTTTAATTTTTTATGCTTTTTTTAGTCTTGTATTTGAAAGTCAAATTTCCTATTCAGTTCTGGTCTTTTCATCAGGAATGCATGAAAGTTTTCTGTTTCATTGAAAATACATGTTTTTCCTCTGAAGAATTATACTCAGTTTTGCTGGGCAGGTGATTCTTGGTTGTAATCATAGCTCCTTTGCCTTCCAGGATTTTGTATTCTAAGCCCTCCAATCCTTTAATATTGAAGCTAAATCTTGTGTTGTCCTGACTCTAGTTCCATGATACTTGAATTGTTTCTTTCTGGCTGCTTGAAACATTTTCTCCTTGAGTTAGGAGCTCTGGCATTTGGCTATAATATTCCTGGGAGTTTTCATTATGAGATCTCTTTTAGTAAGTGATCAGTGGATCCTTTCAATTTCTATTTTACTCTCTGGTTCTAGAACATTGGAGCAGTTTTCCTGGATAATTTCTTCAAAGATGATGTCTAGGCTCTTTTTTTTTTTTTAATCCTGGCTTTCAGGTAGTCCAATAATACTTAAATTCTATCTCCTGGATCTATTTTCCAGATCATTGTTTTTCCAGTGAAATATTTCACATTGTATTCATTTTTTTTCCAGTCCTTTTGGTTTTATTTTCTTGTTTCTTGATTTCTTATGAAGTCATTAGTTTCCATTTGCTCAGTTCTAATTTTTAAGGAATCATTTTCTTTAGTGAGCTTCTGTAACTTCTTTTATGTTAACAAATTCTACTTTTTAAGGATATTTTTTTTTCTTCAGTGAATTTTTGTGCCTCCTTTTCCATTTGGCAAATTGTGCTTTTTGAAGCATTCTTCTCCTCATTGGCTTTTCGTAGCTTTTTTTATTTTATTTTATTTTTTTACCATTTGGCCTAGTCTGTTTTGTAAGGTGTTATTTTCTTCAGTATTTTTTGTGCTTTTTTACCAAACCATTGACTTTTGCATCATGATTTTCTTGCATCATCCCCATTTCTCTTTCCAAATTTTCTTTTATATCTTTACTTGATTTCCAAAATCCTTTTTTAAGTCTTTCCATGGTCTGACACTGATTTACATATTTTTTTCTTCTGGGCTTTGGATGTAGAAGTTTTGATTTTTTTTATCTTCCTCTGAGTGTGTGTTTTCATCTTCTTTGTCACCATAGTAACTTTCTCTGGTCAGAATTATTGTTTACTCTTTTTCAGTCTCTTTCTTGACTTTTAACTTTTTGTTAAAGTGGGGCTATGAAAGGTTTTATAGGCCTTTGGTCATAGCTCCAAATTGCACTGTAGAATGGTTGAATCAGTTCACAGCTCTACTAACCATGCTTTAATGTCTCATTTTTCCTATATGCTCCAACATCTGTCATTTACCTTTTCTGTCCATTTAGCCAATCTAATAGATATGAATTAGTACCTCAGAAGTGTTTTAATTTGCATTTCTCCAATCAATAGGGATTTAGAGCCTTTTTTCATATGACTATAGATAAATTTGATTACTTTATCCAGCCCATTTTTTCCAGTCTATTCCTTGACTTTTAACTCTTTGTTAAAGTGGGGCTCTGCTTCCAAGATGGAAGGTACACTGTCTCAAACTTCAGGGGTTTTGTGTAACTGTTTTCAGAGATACTTCTAGGGGCCTATAAGTTTTCAGTTCTTCCAAGGTGGTATGATCTAAGAAGAGGTGTGTTTACTGATCTCTTGACCTGTGCTCTTGTCTGTGAGGGACCACAAGTACTCTTTTCTGTCCTGTAACTGTGACTAGAGATCCTGCTCCCCTCTGGCTGCAAGCTCTGAAGAGCTAGTGCTTCTCCTCACCCTGGGACTCCCACCCTGGAGTTTGACCCAGATCTTAGAACGGACAAGGCAACAGAGTCCTTCCTCAGTGCTACCAAAGAGAATCCTGTAATCTCCTTCTGGCCAGTTGTCTTATCCCCTTACCACCTTTAGGCTGACAGCACCAGAAGTAGCTTCTCCAGTGCTGATTCAGTGGCTCCCAAGATCTGCTCCTGTTTTGCTGAGACCCAGTCTGTACTGGCATGGCTTGTACTGGACTATGCTTCACTCTCAACCAGGTGTAACAAACCTTTCCTGTTGACCTTTTAGGCTCTCTTTGGCTGGAAAATTATTTCACCCCATTCATTTGTAGGTTCTTCTGCTTCAGGAATTGTTATATATATATATATATATATATATATTTATTTATTTATTTATATTTATATATTTATATATATGCATTTATATATATATATATATACATATACATATAAAAATATTTAAAGGTGTTTGGAGGAGTTTTGGGGAGAGTTCAGACAACTTGCTGCCTTTTATCCCCTATTTTGGTTCTGTGCCCCATACCATCTAGGAATTTTTTAAAGGGAACATAACATTTTCTTTTTGTTTCATGAAAATAATAAAAACAGATTGTATGAATTAATTAATAAGAACAATAGGCCCCTGCATTTTGATTTGGTAGATATGACTGGAGATGAGCTACTCTAATTGCAAGAAAAGTGATTCATTATATGGTCCCCAAATCTGCTTCCACTTAATTTCTACTCTCTAAAGTTACAGAAACTAAATTTAATTAGTTTTGCACATTTTTTAAAATGTATAGCCCTTCAGAGAATTGAAGCCAATTATTATATCTCCACTTAGTCTTCTTTTCTGCAGCTGAAACAGCCCCATTGTCTCCAACTTCTCCTTATATGACATAGTTTTCAGATCCATGACCAACTTTTGTCATCTTCTTCTGGTCAAGCTCCAGTAAGTTTGCATATTGATGTTGACTCATCAAAGCCTGAGATTCAAAGGCTGAATATTGGATAAGTGTCATGTAACCATTTATTTACTATGCCTTTAAACTGCTGGCAATAATAGATTTTTTCAAAGTTTATTATTTTTCAATTAGTTCTAAATCGTTCTTTAATTCATTTTCAAGGTTGTTCTTTTGTTTATGGTCAGATGGGTATTTTCCCATTTGTACACAGGCACATTTATTTGCAAATGGGCCATATTTGCAGTAGCCAGAACAGGAGAAACTTCTTTCTATCAATAAATGTGTTTTTACCTCTATTCAGTGTCTGCTTTACGCTAAGCTCTGAACATACAAAATACAAATACAAAGAGTGAAACAATCCTTACTCGCAAGGAACTTATATTCTGTCTGGGAAGACAAGCATATATTGTATAGACATACCATATAAACACGTATATATGTTTATATAGTTTTACTGGGGTGTATGTAAATATGTGTATATGTGTATCATATATACTTATATGTATATATTCATGTGTGTATAGAATAAACATAAAGGCAAAAGATAAATACAAAAATATAGGATAGTTAAATATAGGGCAGTTAGAGGCAAGGCATTAGCAATCAGGGAGCTTAGGATAGGCT
The DNA here is from genome assembly GCA_028646515.1 of Pseudochirops corinnae. Taxonomy (NCBI): domain Eukaryota; kingdom Metazoa; phylum Chordata; class Mammalia; order Diprotodontia; family Pseudocheiridae; genus Pseudochirops; species Pseudochirops corinnae. The sequence goes on along the minus strand of CM053587.1, from coordinate 162,032,427 downwards.
TCATGTAGAAGGTAATACTTGAGCTGAATCTTGAGAGATGGATTCTAGAAGGAAGGGGTAGGGAGGGTATGCATTCCAATAATTAGGGATGGTCCATGAAAAAATTCAGAGTTGAGAGATTCTGGAATGCTATATCTAAGGAAAAGAGAAATCATTTTGACTTCATCATCCTGCTGTAGTAGGAAGCCACTGGATTTTGTTGAATAGGAGAATAACATAATGGGTTCTGTGCTTTGTAAGTGTTGTGGAGAATGGACTTGAATGGAGAGAGATTTGTTCAGGGAAACCAATTAGGAGACCATTACAAAAATCTAGGTGAGAAGTGATAAAGGCATGAACTAAGGTGGTGGCTATTTAACACTTTGAATGAATTTGTGGATCTTGAAGTTATCTGTATTGAGATGATAATCAAACCCTTATGAGTTGATGAGATCCCCAAGAGGAAGTATAAAGATGATAGGCCAGAACAGAACATTGGGGAACACTTATAGATGCAATTAGGTGGTATAATATGGATCATGAGCTACCAAAAGAAACTAAATAGAAAAGTACACTAGTAGAAAATAGACTAGTATATCACTAAAACCTGGACAAGAGAGATTATGCAGAAAAGAGAGTAACCAACAGTGTAAAATGTAGCAAAGAGGTCAAGAGAGATGACAACTGATAAAGGACCTTCCAGCTTTGAAATCAGGAAATGACTGGTAACTGTGGAGAGAATAGTGTTAGGGAAGTGATGAAGTTGGAAGCCTGATTGCAAAAGGGTAGGGGTTAATGAAAGAAAAGGAAGTGAAGACAGAGTGTAACCTGCATACTGAGTAAGATGACTACAGATGTCTCCCTTAGCTTATACTAAATGCAGGGCACAGGGCTGTCCCTTGGGGAAAGGGGCAGGGGACAAAACATAGCCCAAGCCAAGGGAGGGTGGTTGTGGGTAGGAAGAATGAGGTCACAATAGTATATTTGTAGTCTCTCTTTTCCCTTTTAATTGTAGCATTCTGGATATCAGTGACATGTATGATGCCATTTGATTTCTTTGTGGTTCTATACTGCAAACCATACAGCATGCAGTACAGTGACAGGTAGCCAGGTATGGGGGACAGATGCATGCCTTAAGGAGAGAAAGACCCAATTGCAAGTTCTGCTACTGACATGGAGTCAAATCCCTTAACCTCTCAGTCGGCAAGACAATTAAGACTATACATTACAGACTAGCTGCTGATCTGCAGCAATAGAAGACACGTCCACCCCAGAATTTCCCTATTCTGATGAAAGCACAACTTTGTAAAACAAAAACCATGACAAAAGATAGAAGTCATAAAGACTACTCCAAAAATGTTGTAGACTGATTTACTGAAGTTGGGTAGGGTAAAGTGCTAATGAAAAGCAGATTTTATATAAAAGAAGAAGCCCTGGATAGGGTAGTCAGGAGACATGGGTCTGAGACCTAGCATTGCCCATGTGATTTTGGGTATATCATTTTTTGGAGGGTATAATTTTCACAGATGCAAAGTAAGGGGTTTTGAATATATATTCTCTAAGGTCTTTTTCAGCTCTGAAGTTCCATGAAATCTATTAAGGATAATGGGACTGAAAGGTGGACAAAACCTAAGAGAGAATCTGGTCCAACCTCAATTCTTGTTAAGAACATAGCTTTTGATATTATGAGATAGATATCATCATTCTAGCCCTTTAGAACTATGCCTAAGGATGAGAGTAATAATTACCATGTCCTTAGTGCTTACAAAACTGGATGAATGTGCTATTTCATTTGATCCTAAATATTGTGAAAAATGATTTTAAATCTTAGTAATCAGTGTCTTGGAGACTCAGAGTCTCTTGGTTTCAGCCCTCTCCCCCTTAGAAATCCAATCTCTCCTTTAAAAGGACATTACTGATGATAAGATTGTATTGAGTCTTCTTGTCCTGATCAAACTCAACCCAAACCTGAACTGATTTTATCCTACTCTGGTTTTGGTAGAGTTATATTCTTCTACCTAGATTAGTTCAAGACTAGGGGTCATCTGATAGAATAGGTATTTCCTTTGAAGATAAAATGATGACAGTTGATATCAGCCCCTATTGAAAAAGCATTGTACTAAGATTAAGTAACGTAAGTCATGTACTCAAGACCTTATTTTAATATAGCCCACCCAGTGTGTTGGCCAATCAGAATTTGTTTGCATCCCTTGGAAACATCTACTCTTCAAAAAGAGTATATGACCCTGTATCCCCAAATCCCAAATCAATACAGTTCTGGACTGTTCCCCTTGGGGGGTGGGGGCTAGTTCTGAATTGTAACTCCCATGCTATGCGTGTCAAGCCAGCTTGAGAGAAATTAAAATGGTGACACACACCCCCTAATTTTGTTTGTCACTTTCTTAGAACAGACTCTGTTTTAAAATTGGGGTTCCTCTATATCTATATATCTATTCTGTACCATACCCCGGGGTCAAAATACTCAGCTCTGAAGAGAGGTCACCTAGTTTGCTTGCTCTCATTTCTTCTAGCAAACATTACTTTTGCCATTTCAGTAAAAAAAAAATCTACAGGGGTTGGGGAATGTGCAGCCTTTTGACTAAGTCCAGGCTTTATAGAACAAATTCTTTTTTTAAGGGGATTTGTTCTGTGTTGTTTGGACTCAGTCAGTGTCACGCTTGAGGACCTAGAGGGACAAACAGGTTCCTGTATCAGCAAGCACCCTAGCATACCCAGGGAAGCTGCTAGCACAGGTTGTTAGATCTGCTTTTCTAAAGAAAAGCAACTCAAAACGGGTTAACAATCTTACTTTAATCAAACATATATTGTTTACCTCGTTCAGGGGAAGAAGTCAACACCCTGAACTTCAGAGAACACAAACAGAATACATACACAAGTTAAAGAAACAGATCAGCAGATGGGCTTCCAGCCGCCTGTCCATTACATCCATACCTATTCAGTTGCCAGAGAAGGAAGCACCAACATCTGGGTTTTTTAAAGCCCCGGGGGGCTCAACGGCTTCCCAGAGTCCCATCTGGCCAAATCACACAACTCTTCCCAAAGTGAGCCCCAAAGCAAAACCTCACATCAGGATATATATAGCCTTCTCCTAGATCAGAGACTGTCACAGCCCTCTTGTCCCACTGCCCAATCACAAAATAAAAAGGCATGGGCATTCCTGAAGAACAAGCCTCCTGCCACAGGCCCCATGGGACCACATTCAGCCTGTTAGGGGGAAGAGTATACTTTCAAATCTGGGAAGGTTCTCAGAGCCACTTAAGCCAAGGGCCTAGGGGCAGGGAAGATCTTCAGATCCCCATAACAGTTCCCCACCTCTGGGACTCTCAACTAATAAGCATTTCATTTGTTTCCGTTCTCCTTAGAGGCAGCCTCAGAGTGGGAAAGGGATTGGTGCTCTTATTAGGACTATTGGCTGCCCTCTGGCCCTACAAATCAACTACTCTTCCTCTGTCATTGTGAAACCTCCTCATCCAAAAATAGAATTCAGTTTAATAAAACTATAATTTGGTATTCTATTGCCATACATTGCTCATCAATAGTCTCTATATGTTGATATTTTTTCCTCCACTAGTTGAAATAAGCCTGTGAAGCATAAAATATATAACTTGCTTTTTAAAGACTGATAAAATGCGTGTAGTTTCTGTGTGTCAGATATAACCAATCCTTGTTCCAGGTATGATACCCAGATATATTCATTGCTATTGTGAATTTTCTCACAATGTTAGGGGCTAGCACATTTTCATGTAACCTAGTTTCTCCTTTCCCTTTCAGGAGCTGGAGTTCTCCAATCTGTTTGCTGTTCTCCATTGTATTCATTCCTTCTTTGCTGCCAAAGTGGCTTGTTTGGACCCTCTATATTTAGGGAATCAGGCCTCTGCCTCTGCTTCTACTTCTGCTTCCTCTGCTGCTACAGGCAAAGTAAAATATACAACCTGACACCCCACACTTCATACTGCCACAAATATTTAAACTGTGTACAAATGTTCATCACTACTAGACCCTGGAAAAACCACAATTTCACCAATTCAACAGACAAGTCCATACTGCCGTTTTGGCAGAAAGACACATTACAATGGATTACAAACTCCTCTCTGCTCTGCAAGACATCTGTAAATAACCCTAGCTGAACACCAAGCATAAGATGGATATGCTTTTACTATGATCTATTTGTACCAAGCTACTGCTTTAAGCAAAAGTAGAGACAAAAGAATTAATGATATGAAGAAACACTTAAATATCCAATAAAATTTTCAACTGCCCATAAGAAACTACAAATGGAATGGTCATTTTCTTGTTTCCAGGTTATTTTCTATAACAATGTGCTAGGCCCTGAGCCTGAACTATTACCCCATCTATGTATTATAAGTTATATAAAGCAAGCAAGAGACAGACCCCTGTGGCCACAAGGAGACTAGCATGAAAGACATTTATTAAAGTATCTCCTCAAAGAAGAAAGCACTTTAATTCTTGTTATAAGTTTTTACCTGTACCCCCTCTCCATAGTTTATGCAACACTGTCATTCTGCTCTCATTGTTTTACCTTTAGTCATTTGTAATCCACCTGTAAAGAGGTAACCATGCTGACTCATCACAGACAAAATGAGAAATGGCCTCCTCTCATCTTGGATCACTGCTAAAATAACTTTCCAGACACAGGTCTTAATGCTGATGTTATTTTAATTATGACTGATACAAAGGGTTTGATAGCTCCTTTATTTCTGTCTTCATTGTGGGGAAATTTATTCTTAATCTAACATGCTTAATTGACCTACCAGTGTCTTGACCTAAGAAATTTCCATTACGAAATTGACTAGAACACATGAGAGAGAACAGGTGAGGGAAGACTCTAATTCAATCTTGATTAATCAACCAGGTATTCAAATTCTCCTAGACAACAGTCTTATAACTAAGGATTTTTTTAGTTCAATGGGATGGCTACTTTGTAATACCACTTTTAGAGGAAAATGAAGTAAGTAAGCTGTGAAGATAGAATAATATTATCTTACTGACATTTCACTCTCTGAAGATTGCATCTGGCTCATCATCCAAGAATGTAATGTATATTCTTGCTGTTTTGACTCATAGTGAATGTAAAATGGAGAAGCTGTAAATCCAGAACTTTCAGTGCTTCTTCCACTGGTCAGATTTCAAAGATACACTACTTGAATAACCTGGACCATGTTTTTGGTCCTAAGATATGGCTTTAATAGGAACTTCATATGAATATTCAAGCCCCACCCCATCTTTTTTTTCTAATTGATTTTGCACTTACACATTTGTGCACATATCCAAATATTTGGTGTTTTCTTTGTGTGTGTGTGACCTAATACTGAAAAAAGATAGAAAGCCTTTCTTTAAAAGCAAGAACAGTTCCCTTAGGGTGGAACTGTTATTTATAAAGAGAGCACATGAATGTTATATTCATATTCTATTGTTTCCATGGATTTTATGAATATGAGTAAACAGTCATTATTTTATTTTGTTCCCGAATGGTTCTCAAATGTACTGAATTGAAAACATTTCTAAAGACCAAGAAGAACCTGAAAAAAAGTGGGATTTTACAGTGTTAAAGAATTCTGTTCTAACTCATTTATTGTAGGATGCCATTAAATCCAATAGTCAGTTGTTGCTTAATACGTAAGGGTGAGTTTTGATTCAGTTTTTTTGATATTGTTTTTAAACCACTCTGCCTCAGCTCTTTGAAAGTTTTGGGTCTAATAACAGCATTCTGAGTGTGTTTGGAACGTATGTTGTAATTGACATATGGTCAAAATGTTTTGAGTCTTGAAGGACTTATGCTATGAAATTATTTGCCAAATATGTGGTTATAGTTTCTCATACATATGTAAGGTATGCAAATTTACCTTACTGACACATTTGTGAGAAAGCATACTTTCCAAAGGCTCCAAATGTGAAACAATTATAGTTTAATGAAATTTTAGGTGGAAAACTTTTTTTTTTGAATTATCGATGAGGACTAACCTTTATTAATAATACAAGTTTATTTTTTTTAATTTTCTTCTTTAACTCTATTTTTGTTAGTCTTAATTCTGGATGACCAGAATATTTAAACTGTATAGTGCGAGATGAGGACACTATCTGCATAGTACAACCATTTGGGAATTAAACTGGTTAGTTTAATGTTATCAGGCAATTGAGTAAACATTTGCTGATTTGATCTTATCAACCTAAATCTTGGGTTATAGACTTTTTCTTTTACATTTTATTTTTTAATGTTTGAGAGATCAGATCATAATCCAACCGAATTATAGGTCACCATCCTGGGAAATTTTGTAGACTTGGACTTTCGAAGAAGTGATTATTTCAGTTTTAAAAGCTGATATAGATATATGGTCAATATTTATTAATATACATTTTCCATCTGCAAACTCAGAATGGTATCTTGTAACCTAGGTATACTGATAATATTTGATATAAGAAAAGCGAGAAGTCTTGAAGGCCAAAATTAATTTTAAAAGTTTCTTCAAATTATTTAAAACTGTAGTCTAGGAAATTATTTTTCCCAAGATAATAAGAAATTAAAATAAAAAATGCAACAGAACAAATATTTTTTGTAAGGTATTATTTATCCCCTGCTATAGTAGATTTTAAGGAATCACTGACTAAGTATAAAATTGTTATAAAAACTGCATTTTTTTCTTTTTTTGAAGGGTCAGGGTGGGGCAGGAGTATACTTACCTTTAAAAAAATATATATATCATGGTATCCAACTGGAAAAAGAAAGCCAAATAAAATATTTTCATATTCATGTAAATAGGATCAGATTCTTCATTTGTATAATTCTAGAGAAAGTTTCCTCTAAGCTAGAAGTTCTAAGATATGGGAGGTTTAGGAAATACCAGGTAATGAGGCAGAGAAGTGCTGGAATCCCTACAGGACCCCAAGAACCAATTGTTAAAAATTTTCAGTGAAAATGCCAAATAATACAAATCGAGGCTACAAATTTGCTGCTTTCTTCATTAAGAAATAAATGGACATGATCTTAATAATTCAAAAAAAATTAAGTATGTCCTCTGTGCACTTTTATGGAGAGCCAGTTAAACATTTACCAACAAACCGCTTCAATGGGGTTCATTACTAATAGAGGCTGTAGGATTTCAATGTATAACAAGTAGAGACAGGACTATCAAATGTTTCCGTTAGGCAGAAGGGTTAGCCCTGAATCTCTGTGTATGGGCAAACTAGATCACAGTGATTGGTCCACTTCATTAGAAACTCTCCTACCCCTGTGCATATGACAGAACTGGTATCTCCACATTCCTGCTGTTTGATTTGTCCAAACAGCCAATTTTAATCATAGTGAAGTCTGCATAAATGTAATCTTCATAGGCCCAATTCTGGGCAACTGGGCAGTATGTTTGGGGTAAAGTAGAAATCTAGCATGAAATTTCAGACAGTAGTTCTGATCTCTCCTCATTGCCTCGAACTGCTATTGAATTTTCTAAACATGTCCACCATTACATAGCAAGAAAGCTGGCCTACAGGGAATAAGGGATCACTCTTTTACAGGCAGCAAAACATTCCTTTGTTTGTAATGCTTAATATAATTTCAATATAAAGCACTAATATATTTGAAAACTAATTTAGAACATCAACATTAACCTTTTACAATTGTGATTAAAGAGAAAAAAAAATTGAATGGATAACATTTTGAAACCCATTGGAAGCTAGATTACTGACTTTTTTCTAGTCTGTTACTCAAATGCCATCTATATAAAGAAATGTATTTGTATCCCTTAATATACAAAACACTCACTAAAAAACAACAAAATATTCCTATAAATTTTGATCTATTAATATACATGCATATCATCTACATATATACTTTTCAAATTTAGAATATAAATTATACTTTGAGTTAAAATTCATGGCACTATCCATATTCTCATTATTGCTGATGTTTTAATAAGAATGATAAGACACAACTGATATTTTACATGATTACCTTAAAACATATTAGAAAAACTGTATTTTAATTCTATTCCTTGAGCAATTAATAATTTTGTTTTATTTTTGCTATATAATTAAAAAGTAACATTATTTATTATTGTTTGAATTATATGAATGAGAATTTTTAGAAATGGTGAAATAGTGATCAGATAAATTATATTCCCATATAATTTAGGTTTAGCTGCATGAAATTTATTCATTACAATTCCTAGAGAAATCTACAGTTGTATATAACACAACATTTGAATAGAAGAACCTTTGGGCACCTAATCATGCAGTACAAATATTAACCCCTTCAGTGCCTTGGAGTTTTTTTTTTTTTTGCATTATAAAAATCCCTTAAGTCCTCCTCCTTGTACAATAATGTACATACTGCAAAGTAAAAAGGGACATTTTAAAGCACTATCTAGTATAGAAGGGGTTAAAGTATCACTTCATACCTTTACTAATATCTATACAATCATATGGTTTGCTCTCTGAGATGACACTTGCATTTTATTTTTGCCATTTAACCTTTTCCTGAAGGATATGTATTTTTAAAGCATATTCCATTTTAGTTGTTATTTTATCAGAGGGTGTTTATTTTTTGGGGGGGCAAAGGCTAATTACTAAGGGAAAACAAGAACATATCACCTAGATGTTAACATCCAAGTATCTTTCCAAAGTTTTTATATGGGAAAAATAAATCTTTCCTTGCTCATGTTTCGGAAGTATTACTGACTTCTAATTTGAAAATGTTTGCTCATCGTATTTCCATTCAGTAACTACCTGAAAAGCTGCATTAATTCCTCGTTAGCAAAGTCAGCAGAAAGGTGTACTTTAGTATTCATTAGTTCTTCTACAATCCTTTCTTTCTGCTGCTATAACTTAGAGGTCAAATCCTAAAATTTTAAAGAAGCCCATACTGCACTGGCCTTGAAAAAAAGTCATGATTTTGACTCATTCAGGTCTGCTGCCAGGAAGCAGTAGACTGAAGAAGGTTAAAAAGTGAAAGCAAAGTCTTCTGTTTCTTTAAGGTAAGTGTAGACACTTCCATAGTTAAGAACCACTTCCCTTGAGTTCCTATTAACATCACTGTACTTAATAGGCCTTCTTAAAGAAATGCTATTTCATACCTCCAAGATCTTGGCTTTTTGGTTTCTTTCTATTCTTGAAAAATTTTAAAACATATTATCATTTATTTGCACATTTAAATTTGTTTTTGAGAATAAAGTTAAAAAGTGTTATATATTTTATAAATATGAAAAATTGCAATGAAAATAGAAAGTTAAACTATAAATATATTTATTTCATTTTTAATTGTTTTGGTGGATGTTTGTAAAATGTTAATTAATATTTGTGACAAACACAGTCACTTAGATGTTTAAGTTCATTAATGTACTACTAATAAACTGTACTTTTGTAATGGAGCATACTGGAAAACAAAATAAATACTTTTTACTAGAATTGCATATTTATTTTTATTAGATGGGTATAAAAGTCAATGTATGCTAGATACAAAGGAAATGAGGCAGGGAGGGTATATGACAGGAACAGCAAGTTTCTTGACATTTTTAAAGGGATATTACTTAATGTTAATTCTAAGACTACTAGCCAACACAGTAATAATTATTTTTAGATGAGTGCTGAATTGCCCATGGAGGAAACTCCAATTTTGCTTATGGCTGGCCCTGTCCAGGATTCTCTGCACTCAGAGATATAAACACTGTACTCATTGACACCTTAGTCACGTGTCCACAAATTGGCTTGACATTGAGATAAAAGAAACGAAAGTTCAATGAACTTCATTTCCTATTGTTCTTACTGTCCAAAAAGTATTACTCCTAAAGATTAATGCCTGTGACTATTCTAGATGCTAAGCAAAAGATATTTATAATATGTGCCTACAGATATTTCTTAGCAGCTGCTGTGATTTGCAGGGATTAAGGGTTTGGTTTTTTTTTTTCCTCAGACAAATCCAATTACATTTCCCAAGGTGCTTTGTGACCAGTGAGAAATTCCTTGGACTACATTCCCCAGAAAATTGTTTTCTGACTACAGATCGGTGACAACTGATCAGCAAGGACTTGGATTGATGGGGAATGCCCAGCTAAGCAGAAAGTTTAAATAGCAGTTGATTTTTTTTGGGAGGGGGGAGGAGGGAGAGAAGGTGCACTATATTTAAAGAATGATAAAAGAGTCTAGGATGAAATGTGGGAGAATGTAGAGAAAAGGAAATCCTTATGGTCCCAAGCCAAGAAGTTTCAGCTGATTGCAATATTTCAGCTGATTGTAGTATACAGACAAGGAGCTAGCACATCGCTCTGCTGGCAGCCGAGATACACTGGGAGAGATTTACAATTTCATTATATGAGAAGGATAAAAGTTGTACTCTGGGGTAGCAGATAGAGAGATGGACTCCAAGCATTGAACACCTGGCTTCAAGTCCTATCTCTGACATATACTAGCTGTGTGATACAGACAGGGAGATTGACTTAAAATTTTCAGTGTTCTAAGTAACTCTTGAAGAATTTAAGTTTCAGAGAACACATACACCTGCATTGGTAGAGGGAATTTTCTCACCTGGGATTTAAATACACCAATGAAACCACAGGTCAAATTTATTTCATGATAATGGGGAACTTCTCCAGTAGCCAATAAATTTCTCTGAGAGTTTTCTATTCTATTTCCAATGAGGTAGGAAGGGGAGGAGTTCACATCCTCCTATGTATGGAGCAAAATTTCTCTACTACTTTTTTTTCTTGTTGATGATGTTATGGAAGATCAAAGACTAATAATCAGGTACCAGCCCCTTTTTGTATTATGTGAGTATGTGATACTACTTAGTCTATCTGGTAAAACACAAAAAAAATCCTTAGTACGCATTTATTAATGATATCCTTAAATGGACTCTTTTAAGGCTCCCCAACGTCTTTATGTTCTGCTTATTCTCAGGGTTGTCTCAGCATCAGTAATTCTTTATGAGTATTATCATTTTCTAGTTGACAGTATGGGCAGCAAAGTGGCGGCATAGTTACAACATGGGGCTTGGAGTCAGGAAGACTCATCTTCCTGAGTTCAAATCTGGCCTCAGACATTTACTAACTGTGTGACTTCGGGCAAGTCATTTAACTTTGCCTCAGTTTCCCCATTTGTAAAATGAGCTAAAGAAGGAAATGGCAAACCACTCCAGAATCTTAACCAAGAAAACCCCAAGTGGGGCCGCAACAAGTTGGGTACAACTGACATGAAATGACAGAACAACAATAAAATTGACAGTAGGTTCTAAGGGCATCACTTTCAAAGACTTTATCATTTGCACCAATAATTACAACATTTAACTACTAAAAAAATTTAAAAAACTAATCAATTTAATGATTTCAGCTACAATCAATAAGCATTCATATTCATAAACAATAATTAGTTGGAGTAGAATACAGCAGAAGGTACATCAGGGAAAATCTGAAAACCCAAATATTAGGGTTAAAAACCCCAGAAGTTTAGACTTCCAAATAGAAAAGGCCAAGAAGTTTTCTTTCCCACATTGAAGCCCTCTTTTTTTGTCTCCAGAGAGAGGGCTTAATACAGCAGTAAGTCTAGGACAATTGGTCACACAGGTTCCCTTTTGTCCTTTATTCTCTCCTCACTATGAACACACTTTATCCTCTCCTTTATAACAAAGCATCCAAGCAATAAAAAAGCAGCTTATTGTTATCTAGAAACAAAACCCATTATAAAAGTACAGATAGCAAATGAACAAGATATGTGAGTGTGTGTGTGTGTGTGTATTCTTAAGTAGAAAACTCCCAGCTGCAAGTGTACTATAAGCTATATCAGCAGCATTGAAACTAGGAGAGCAGAAGGATTGATACCTTTATCAGGTAGGTCCCTTGGAGTGGTAGCCAGTACAGGCATATTCAATCAAACAGCAAAATCTGTCTGAGGCAGTTCACTGCTTAAGCAAATCAGTGAGTCTGATAAGGCTCCCGCTGTTTGTGATTGTGTTAAATTTTGGTTAGCAGCATCCTTCACTTGCTATTGGCTCATCATTGGGGCACGTTCATCCCAAATCACTTCCTCTTCCTGGAGTTCAAAAGTACAGGGCTTTCCTCATTTAAGACATTCAACTTTTTTGTTGCAAGTAGAAAAAACTATACTTCCCATCAGTTCCTTATTGCTCCTAATTTGCTACATTTTTATATCTCAATTGCATGTTTTTGATATGGAATTAATGTCTTTCTCTTAAAGACTATTTTTACAGGATAAGGTTTCCAGCTGTAAGCTGAATAATTGATTACTCTAGGTAACCATATTTCTGGTTTAGCAAAACAGTCTAGAATCATAAGGCACACATTATACACACACACATACATGCATACATATATATGTAATAATTCATAACTATTGAAAAATATTTACTCAAAGTTGTTTTTGACTGTTTAAAAGTTGCTAAAATTATCCCCAAATCAATGTAACAAAACAGAGTGACATTTTATAGTGAAAAACCAAGTATTGGTTTAGAGTCAGAGAACATGAATTTTAATCCCATCTCTGCCACTTAATATCCATATTCATATCTCCCTGCCTCAGTTTCTTCATATGTAACTTGAAGTGAATGGATTTTATGGTCTCTCAGGGCCCTTCCTGCTTTATATCTAGGATTTTGTGACTAAGATTTCACTACTTAGGAAAACAAAAGATCTCAAGTCTTACATGCTTTTATCAGTATTGGAACGTCTAAGCTTCTTGTATTTTCATACTGGTTTATAATCATTTTTATTCATTAATCTTCAAAATGAATCCACCTTATAGCAGATTAAAATTATACAGAAGAATATAGCCAGTACATCTTGTCTGAAATGCCAATTCAGTGCTTTCTTCCTTTGAAATTATAATCATTCAAATTTATGTAGCACTTCAAGGTTAACAGAGTCAGGTTTGTATCAACCTTTCTATAAGGCCTAAATCCTTCAGGTGATGTGGACTTGGCTCCAAAAATCCTAGGTTGATTTTTTGGGGGGGGTCATTAAAATGAAAAGGTTTGTTAAGGGTAGGGACCTGAACTAGATCAAGTAACTCTTCATTTTGTACAATCATAATCCTTTGGCTTCTGATGGCATATGTATTAAATATAATATTTGACTTCACTGATCACCTCCAGAAAAGAACTCCAAAAGGAAAAGTCCCAAGAAAAAAACACAAACTCTAAGGCTGCTACATCAAAGAAAAACATATTGCAAGTCTACAGAAAATGGAGACCAAGTATCAAGAAACTACACTCAGGACTACATGAGACTTGACATTTCTACCATAAATTTGAGGGAATTTTTGAATACAATATATTAAAAGGCAAAAGACAAAAGCTTACAGCCAAGAATAATTTATTCTTCAAAGCTTAGTATAAACCTACAGAGGAAAAATGACTTTTAATGGACTAGAGAATTTAAAAGCATCTTTGAGGGGAAAAAAAAAAAACCAGAGCTTATTAGGCACTTCTAAATATAAACACAAAGATCAAGAGAGTCCTAGGAAAGTAAATTTTATTTGAGCAATTCAAAGTGGCTATATGATGATGCAGTGCTATATCATAGGAGGAAGGGAACACATCCCCCTCTGGAACTTAAAAGTGTTCATGGGGTATTGAGAGAGTTAAAAAAAGAAAGGCATACTACCCTGGAGATGGATTGATTCTCTTGTACAAGTCTAAAGCAAAGGAAATTATGACATTGTAAGTGTAATATATTAGAAAAAAAAAATTAATCAGAAGAAAGTGGAACTTGCTATTATTCACAATCATGGTCCCTGAAAAATATATACAAAATATAGGAAAGGGGACAGAATGTAACAGTTGGCTCACTCTTATCTGAAAAAGAAAAAAAGGGAGGGCGTTGAAAATTTATACACCTACACGTGGACATATGTGAGTTGTTTGGAGTAGACGTATATCAAAGCACAGCAGGGAAACAAATGGGAAAAGGGAAATGAAGGTTAAAAGGAATGATAATGTTGGGGATTTCCTCAACTTTAAAATGGGAATAATGAGAGGTACTACCACAACCAGTTATTATGAGGACAAACGAAACATGTGTGAAGCGCTTAGCACTGTCCTTGGCACTTGGTAGGAACTATAGAAAGGCTAGCTACCATCATCATCATCATCATTATCCAAATAAACTTCCTGATCTTGAAGGGAAGATTAAAAAGGGTTTGGGGAGGGAGGAGAAAAGATCTAGCATCTTTAGGTTGCCTTTTAGATAATTGCAGGATGACTGAACAAATTATGGTACAAGATGTGATGAATATTGTTGTGCTAAAAGAAATGATGAGAGATAATTTCAGAGAATCTTTAGCAATATAATCTAGAGCAAAGTAAAGTGAGAATAACCAAGAGAACAATTTTTGAAATCTATGTAATGAAAAAGCAACTTTGAAAGATAATAACCTGATCTATCTAGTGACCAATTATGTATGATATATATTTGTGAATCATGCTACTTACATTCTGACAAAAATGTGATAAACACAAGCAACAAAAAAGGCCTATATTTTTGGACATAACCACTGTATGAATTATTTTTATTTGGCTATGATTATTTATTATGTTTTTTTCTTTTTCCTCATTTTTGAGGGAGTGGGAAGAATTAACAATAGTGATCCCCTCCCCCCCAAAAGTCATTGTAACTTTTTTTTTTTAATACACAGGACAGAACAACACAAGAATGTCAGGAGGGACAGACAAGCAGGATACTATAAAATAACATATAGAGTTTATGTTTGTCTATCTATAAGGGTTTATTGTATAAATAGGAAGCAATATGATTCAAAATCAAGTCTGATTAAGCTAATGGAATGTGAATAGAATAGTTTCATGTTTTCACTTTTCCTTGTCAATTCAAATAGGAAATACTGAAATTGATAACTTGTGGAAACAATATTTACACTAAATAAAAGAGAAAGGATAGAATGGAACTAATTGACATAGAAAACTCCCAGGTGAGGAAACTCCTGCTGCTATTCCAGATCTTCACCTTCTCTTCAATTTCTTGTCTTTAAGGAGCTGTCTGGGAACAATGGGAGGTTTAGTAACTTGCCTGACTATTTTGTATAAAAAGCATGTCATAAATCCTGATTTTCCTAACCCTGAGGTCTTTTCTCTTTCTAAGAGAATCAGACTTTTCCAGATGACCTTCTCTTTCTTCTTAAAAGAGCCCAGTATTTAAATGTTATCAGTCTGTTCTTTTCTCTTTGTATCTTGCCCTACCATAGTATTTCTCATAACCTCAAATTTTCTCATAAACAGGTTCCACTTTGTTCTACTTCTTAAGCATTTTCAGTAGGTAAAAGAAACATTTCACAAAATGATTAATCTGTCCATAAAATGTTTACTTTTATTTATTTAACCTTTGGTTGTATAGATAAATATACCTCCTTTTGTTGTTATTGTGTCATGGCTGGCTTGTCATGACCCCACTTGGGGTTTTCTTGGCAAAGATACTGTAGTGATTTGTCATTTCCTTCTCCAGGTCATTTTATAAGTAAGGAAACTGTAGCAATCAGGGTTAAGTGACTTGCCCAGGATCACACAGCTAGTAAGTGTCTGAGATCAGATTTGAACTCACAAAGATGAGTCTTTCTGACTGCAGCCCCATCACTCTATTCAGGCCCCTCAACCCATCACCACCTAGCTGCTCTTAATACATTTCCTGCCCAGTATATATTGACAAGAAAATTTGATGCAAACCCAAAATGCTGAAGAAAATAATCTGTTGCCGTGCACTTATGCAAGCAGATGCAAATTATAGAACAATTGATAATCCTCTTCAAATTTTCACTTTGCTAATTTGGCTCTTAAAGTGTTAATCTTTACCCACCTTCCCATCTTGTTTAAAGCTTCCCCTCAGTAATGTTCACAGTGTATATTTATTGGATTCCTAAAATATTGAGAACATAAACTAATAATAAGCAGTGCATATCTCAAAGGAATGACTGAATTGTGTGTGTAAAATAGATTTTCTAAAGCAAGGGCAAAAAACATAAAATTAAATGTAATACATTAAACTTAGGAAAATTGTTTATAGGAATACAGATATACAGTAGTGGAACTCAATTTAATATCCAGTGAAATATACTAAAAAAATATATAATCTTTTAATGCTGCTGAGAAGGGGAAAGGATCTGCACAATTTAGAAGATAAAAGCTCTCTTCTCTGACAAAAGAAAATATTTCAGCTACTCTCTGAATCAGTTACCTTAGCTACCAGAAGAGATAAGTGAGATTCCTGCATCAGAGGTAAATGACCCTGAATGTTTTACATGGCATTTCTAATAGACTTTGAATCACAAAAAAAAAGAAGGCTCTGCAAAGTTTCCCTAAATACTTGTTTTGGGCTCATTCCAATTTTGCGTTGTCAACAGTGTCAATATGACCACACTCATACTGTTCAAGTCAGTCAGTCCTCCAGTCAATAAATATTTACTACGTGCTTTCTTTGTGACCAGGGTCTGTATTAAGCATGAGATGTGGGATTCAATATGATGAAAAAAATGTCTTTCTACTTCCCGAACGTAACATGTAACATGGGACAACAACATTGAAAGGAAGGGAGAATGAATAGAAGGGTAGGGTTGGTATGTAATCAATCATTCAAGATTTATTAAACACCTAGTATGCGCCAACCACTGTGCTAAGTGCTGGTCGCCAAGTATGATGGAGTCCAAAGGAGTCTAGCTGGCTGGAAAATGAAGAGATGGCTGGGAGATCTGATGGTCCCTCTAGCCGTCCAATCAGAAGCGAAGAGGGAAGCAAAGATACTGATGAGATATTAGTACTAACATTGACACAAATATCACAGGATTTTAAGTTTTATGGTGATGAGGTTCCTAGGGGCATGATAGACTCCAAAAGGAAGTCAGCTGGGTTGAAATTGATCAAGGCTCCTCTGCTAAACCCTCAGGACCAGTTTATAAAGTATAAAGTCATTTTTTTTTAATTTAGAAATTTCTCCAAAGAAATGGAATTAAAAATGGAGATAGAGTTCCCAGACTAATTTAAATATTCCTAATGTACCTGGGTTATGGTACTGGTAACTGGAAATGATGTGGTATAAAAACAATAGAAAATTAATTGGAAAAAAAAAAAGATGCTTGAGGCTTTCCCAGGCACCAAGTCAGAAAATTTTGAAATTGATAGTTAAACTTTCATAGGATCATAGGTATAGAGGTGGAAGGGATCTTAGAGGTCATTGAGACTATCACATTTTTTTTTTACACATGAGAAAACTGAGGTTCAGAAAGGTTAAGTGACATACATGGCTAATAATTGTATAAGGTAGAATTTGAACCCAGATATTCCTGACATTAAATCCAGCACCATGTAAACTGTACCATTCTCTGGCTTTGCTATTGTTTGGTTTTTGCCCCGTACTTTTCAAATTACTAGTATCCCTCACCTTAAGTGTCTAATGTTCTCATGCTCCCTTAAGCTCCTCTTCCCTTTTTATCTCCGCCCCCCCCCCATACTGAAGCATACCGTGAAGATCTCTCCTCCCTCACAAGGTTCTCTATGATCAAAAGTGAAATCCCCTTCAACCAGGACCATATAATAGCTAGATGTTAGGAGGAAAGCGATCTGATGGAAGTAATTCACTCTTTTGTGTCTTTGGAAAGCATGGTAGATTGGCTTTAGGAAACTACCATGCTCCTTCAACTCTAAGCTTCCCTGTGAAATAAACCATTAAAAAAATTATATTGCTCTTGTTGTATAGCTGGGAGATTTCAAATACCAACCTGAAAGAACTGAAAATTGAATATCACACAAGGGGCAAAGGAGAGGGGCATGGTAAGTTTGAGAAATATACAATATGTAGCCATCTAATATAATGGGGTTTCTAAGAACTAAAGTAAAAGAAGGCATAACTGAAATGGACAATAGGAAAAAGAGTTAAGTTGGTCAGGAGGGGAAGGGCAGGGAATAATCAAATGGTAGCTACAATGCTTCAATCATATTTCTAGTCTACTCAGGAAAAAGGGGAGGAGGCCTTGAGGTTTTTGGAGGAAAACCTTTGACAAACTTATGGGAGATCATGGCCAAGAGTCCCAAAGGATGGATAGGTTTAGATGAGTTATATTTCATTTGATTAAAGATCTAAATCATTGGCATCAAAGAGTCATCTGAACATCTTGATATCTGAGTATGTAGATGGATAATAACTCATTGAACTTTAAAAGAAACGGTCATTGTTACTTTTGTGGTATTGGACAAATTACTCAAAGTGTCTGAGTTTGTTTCCTTATATGTAAAATAATGAAGTTGGAATAATGAAGTTGGACTATGATGATTTTTGAAAGGTCCCTTCTCCATCCTGTGAGCCAAACAATTCTGTTTAACTGAAAATATAAACAAAATTCCTTTGCTAATGTGTAGATGGAGGGTACTTTGGATGAGAGATTTTTTTTATAGTGGAAATGATTAAGATTCCTACCCTAAACCCTCGATTACAGTGGAAAGGACCAAGAATTTAATTCTAGGTTTGCATCTTATTGTTTGTGTGACCTTGGTCAAGTTACTTTACTTCCTATTCTGCATTTTTTTTCATATGTGAAATAAGGGGCTGCCCTTGATGATCTCAAAAAACTCTTCCAGTTCAAAATCTATAATCCTATTCAGATAAATCTGCTTTGCCTGAGTATCTACCCACAACTTCACCCTCTTAGCTCCCCTGAGTTGTTCTTACTTTTGCTTTCTCATATCTATACAGTCTTTATAAGAATGAGCTACATGTGTATAGCCTCTTTGCTTCTTTTATTTGTGAAGCCTACAAATTCCAAGTTCTTTAAATTCTATCATAATGAATCCTGTGGCAGCAAGCAATTATAACCCAAGATCCAGAAATTGTGGGAGGAGGAGGTGAGGATGGCCTCTATTGGTGTACTAGGATGTTTATAAGGCAAATAATGGTAACTCAGAAACAGGTTAAAATATCTGCCTAGACTAAATGCTTTTAAGTTTCAACCACCAGCCTAGATTCTTTTTTCTTCTTTTTTTTCTCTTTTTTTGCTTTTTTGGAGGGGGGAGGGTAGGACAATTGGGGTTAAGTGACTTGCCCAAGGTCACACAGCTAGTTTTTCTGTTAAGTGTCTGAGGTCGGATTTGAACTCAGATCCTCCTGCTTCCAGGGCCTGTGCTCTATTCACTGCACCACCTAGGTGCCCCACCACCAGCCCAGATTCTACTGATGAATGGAACGTAAGAAGAAAAGAGAAAAGGAAACAGATTTGATTTATTTTAACCTTGATTTTCTTTAGGCCTACCTTGATTTAAGTATGTGAAGATACCACATATATATAGTTTCAGATACATTTTTCCAAGTTGATGAATTTTCTAGCTCCAAAAGCCCATCACAAGGCCATTAGTAACCTACCTTACTTATGAATAGAATGTGTTTAGATAATTCTTTGTATTTACAAAAAAAAATCCCCATGATAGGTAGTGCAAGTTTTATTTTCCCTATTTTTCAAATAAGAAAATTGAGGTGTAAAGGGTGCATTAATTTCTCTATAATATCAAAGATAGTATCAAACTCAAAGACTCAAAGGCAAGTCTTCTGATTCCAGGTCATATAATCTTGGCACTATACTTTGCTGTCCTTTCATTGCCAGTTATTTATTCAGTTCAAATTTGGTTCTGCAGCAAGTGACATTAGCAGATGAAGAGTAAAAATTACAGTCTTCCATAACTTCTTGGAAGTAAATATATAATTTGTCTGGAACTTGAATGAAGCCAGGGGAGCTGGGAGGTAGAGATGAAGGAAGATAATCATTCCAGGAATGAAGGACAGCCAGAGAAAATGTCCAGAGTCAAGTGATGGAGAGCCTTATTTGTGGAACAGCAAGAAGACCAATGTCACTGGGTTAGGGGAGTGAAGATGTAAGAAGGCTGAAGGGATTGACATAGATTATGAAGGGTTATGAATGACAAATATAAGATTTTGTATTTGATCCAGGGGGTGATAACAAGTTTCTGGAGTTTGGGACGTGACATGGGTGGATTCATGCTTTAGGAAAACAACTTTGACAGCTGAATTGGAATGGGTAGAGACTTGAGGTATGCAGACCTATCAGCAAGCTGTTGTAATAGCAAAGGTGTGAAGTAATGATGGCCTTCATCAGGATGGTATCAGAGGAAAGAAGGGACGATATTCAAGAGATGTTGTGAAGGTGAAATTGATAGGACTTGACAAGAGATTGGTTGTGGGTTTGTCAGGGGAGAGGTAATGAGGAGTCAAAGACAATTAATAGGGAAGTTAGGAGAAAGGGAGGGTTAGACCAAAAGATAATGAGTTCAGATTTGGGCTTACTGAGTTAAAGAAGTCTACTAGACATACAGTTTGAGTTTTCTCCAAGATAACTGGAGATTTGAGAGGTTAAGAGGGGATATGTTGATTTGAGAATGCTAATGAGCATAGAGTTGATGATTAAATCCATAGAAGCTGACAAGATCACATGAAGTGGAGCATGAAGGGGCACGACCTAGAAGTAGATCCAGCAAAGGAGACTGTGAAAGAACAATCTGATAGGTAGGAAGGAAAACAGGAGAGAGCGGTGTCCCAAAAACTTAGAGAGAATTAAGTATTAAGGAGAAGATAATGATCGGTAATGACAAAGGCTACAGAGAGGTCAAGAAAAATAAGGATTGAGGAGGGAAAAAAAAACTATTAGCTTGGCAATCAAGAAATCATTGGTAACTTCAGAGAGAATAGGTCTGGTAGATTGATGAGATCAGAAGCTGGAACAGGAGGGGTTAAAGAAGAGAGTAAAAGTGACCGTGCCTATTCTACATGACTTCTCAGGGAGTTTAACCACAAATGGCAGATGAGATATAAAATGATAGAGGTGATAGAAGGATTAGAGGAGGATTTTTTTAGGATGGAGGATAAGGATTGATTGGAGGTGAGTTTTAGAGTAAAGCTGACAAAGAGGACAATCTGTTGAAGGAAATTGGATGAAATGGAATTGCTTATGAAGGTAGAGGTGTTTGCCTTGGTAAGGAGTAAGGCTTTCTCTTCCTGCAAGACAAAAGTGAAGTAGGAGATAATGGCAGAAGGCATATAAGTGATGTGAGATGAACAAGAGGGAAAGAGAGCAAGCTTATGGTGATGTTCTCATTTTCTTCTGTAAAATATGAGGTAAGGTTTTCAGCCGAGAAGGAGGGGGAAGAAGAGGTATGAAAAGGGATGACAAGATATGGAACAGCTAATATGAAGAATAGAATAGGTTGATAAGAGAGATGTAGAAGGTTTGTCTAGCAGCAGTGAGGGTCCAGCTGAGGTTGTGTAATGGACTCCATCAGAAGAATTATGTGATTTTTCTCAACCTTTATTCTGCAGCACAGATGTAGGAACAGAGGTGGCAGATGGTGGGGATGATCCAAAGCTGAGGCTTGGCAAGGTGCAATTGGTGATAGGATGAGTAGGCCTATAACTCAAGAGAATAGTGTAGAGTTGAACTGGTTTACAAAGGGGATGGAGATGGGGAAAAGAGAAGAAAGTGTTTAATGTAGTGGAGATGGTTGGGACATAATGGAAGAAGGATCAAGGGTCACGATATAGAAAAGAGTAGGGTTTTAAAACAGAAGTCAGGTGGTGCAGTGAATAGAGCACTGACCCTGGACTCAGGAGAACCTGAGCTCAAATCTAGCCTCAGAAACATAACACTTACTAGCCATGTGACCTTAGGCAAGTGATTTAACCCCAATTGCCCTGTCCTTCCCCCTCCAAAAAAAAGCAAAAAAAAAAAAAAAATAGAAGTCAGAAAAAGAGGTGGAGAGTCTCAGATAAGGGGATTTCAGAAACCCTGAACATGGAGGATGTGCATTTGTGAGTGTAACGATACTAGGATTTGAAGATCTTCCACGCCCCTTGAGCTTGCTGATGTAGCAGGAAGGGGTGGAGCAAGAGAACGCCGGAGCCAAGCTAATCTCAGTGCGGTGCGGACTGGAAGCGGCGTCAGAGGCAG
>CM053587.1:161993958-162009964 GCA_028646515.1 Pseudochirops corinnae | reverse complement strand
TTATAGTTGATTAAGTATTTCTTCAAGAGCATCCCTCCTTTCCTACAAAGTGTCTTCTCTGGTTCTCTAAAATAAAAATATCTTTGAAGTAAAATGTAGCTACATGGCTTTAAAGATAGTGATTCTTTGGTTTGTTCATGTAGGCAAATTAAAATGACATCAGAAAATATACCAAAATATTGAAGCTAACTCTGTAAATCCAGACTGAAAAAAGTCTGTAGGGTTGCTATGCTATCCTGTTTTGTTCATTTGTTAGAAAACAAATCTAAAAATAAAGCAAATCCCCCAAAAAATCAATAAATTAGTAACCAAAGGGATAAATTCCAATGTGTGCCAGTATTTCCATAAAACTAGTAGAAAGAGCAGGGAGCAGGTGGCTCCCATATCTACAATTACCTTTTCATATACTTGGCACTGATCAATTGCTATATACTACCTACTGAGCAAGGTTCTGTTCCCTTATTATTGTACTTGGTGACACTAATATTCTGCATGAGTGCCTCTCAGTCTAAATCTTCTTTTATCTGAGAAAGCATTACTGCATCTCTTCTTTTTCTCTCTCTCAAAATACAGATTTCCCTCAATATTGAGCTTGTAGTCCTAGAATACCTTCTATATCATTTTAATAGCACTGACTATCCCCAAGTCGCATAGAGTTCAGTCCTATTGACATCCATCATTCTTATTTTATTGCTTGGCTCACCTCAGATTCAAGTGTGTGTGTGTGTTTGTGTGTGTGTGTGTGTGTATGTGTGTGTGTGTGTGTGTTATTATACTGGTGATCGCATTGAGTCTGAGCTTTTCAGTAGACAGCTGCTATCCATCATCCTACTGATCTCTTCTTTCCTCACATGGGTTGCTACATGTAGAACAGGAAAATGCAATTTTACTATAATTTAGCTATATGCTTCTACACACATATGTATGCATGCATGCATGTTTGTATTTCCTATATTTATGTTGTCTAGGTGAATCAACATGTAGTAACATGATTAGAAAATTATGTGAATGATAAATTCCTTCACCTTTTTCCCAAAATAATCCAATCTAAACCAATAAACACTTAGTAAGTGTCTACCATGTGCTTGCACTGTGCTAAACACCAGAGAAACAAAGAAACTATAATCTAAAAGGAGAAGACAACATACACATACACACACAGAGATGCAGGAAAACAGGGTGGGGAGTAGAATGGGATACACTTTCTTTTGTTTATTGATTTTATTTTATATTTGGATTCTGATTTGAGAGAAATTATTATTAATAACTAATGATTTGGGAAGATCCAGTGTCCCCCCCCCACTCTAATTTTTCTAAAGAACTCTTTTTAAAAGTTTAATCTTTTGAAGGACATTGCTAATAGGTGCCTGGACTGACTTTCTTGTTCAGACCCCACCCAAGAAGAGTAGCTATTGTGTTCTGCTCAGGCTTGGGTGGGACATACTTTTTTTTTAATAGACTACCCAAGACTGGGGGTACTTTGGATATAGAATTAAGTCTGTCTATCCAAGGGTGATATAATGTTACTCTCAACCCTATCCAAGGGTGATATAATGTTACTCTCAACCCAATGATTGAACACCTACTCTTGGAAGGGTTTATAAACTGAGGCTGCCAACATAATTGTTTGGGTCTAAGAGATGTTGGTCAGAAATGACCATCCTTTTATTAATAATGTGCTGGCCTCATTAATAAAATGATTAAGTTACCTAGAAACTAAGTCTCTCAAACCTTTTTAATTTTCGTAGATTTTTTTTTTCCATATTAAAGGCGAGTTAGAGATAGAAGGGAATCTAGGGATACTCTTATTCAAACCCTTCCTTTTATGGATGACATAACAGCATCAGCAAGGTTCAACAATTGTCCCCAAATCACTCAAGATAATAAGCTTCATAGAAATAATTTAAGGCAGGCTTTCCCCTCTCCATGTTCCATGCTCTTGCTAACTCCATGTTGCTGAGATAAATTATTTTCCTCTTAGGCATAGAATCACCAAGAACAATAATGGTGAATTGTCCTTGACCTATCAAATCTTTTAGTTGGGCCAAATTTCTCAGGGATATTTGTTTCAACTGCCACAAAGCAGTATTATTAGGCAAAACTATATATATCACAATATAGGATACTTTTAGCAGACATTAATTTTGGTGCTCTGTACCATCTGAATAATCAGTTGATTTCTCAATTAAAAACTCCATCAAATATTACCTATGGGCAGCCTACTTTATTCTCAGAGTAGATAATGATGATTTGGTGGAGGCCACAGAAATATGGACAAAATAGTTATCACCTTTAAGGAATTTATGATTTACTGGGGAGACAAGGAAAGCATAATTAGTATAGTTAAAGAACAATTAAATGCTGACTTATCTTATATGGAACCTATATGCAACAGTTCAAAGAAGGAAGATATCAATGGGACTGAGGTACTTGAATACTGATGGGAGGAGGCTCAATTTTCATAGAAGACTTAGATAATATGTTGTATAAATTTTATTTTATCTATTTATTTTGTGAAGTAATTGGTGTTAAGTGACTTGCCCAAATCCCACAGCTATTAAATGTCAAATGTCTATGATCAAATTTGAACTCAGGTACTCCTGACTCCAGGGCCTGTGCTCTATCCTCTGTGCCACTTTATTGCTCAGATGTATAAATTTTGGATAGGAAAAGAATTTACATAACCTATTTGCTATTCCTTCAAACAAAACATTCTATCCCATCTCTGAGTCTTTACCCTAGTTTTTCTCAGTGCCTGGAATGCTCTCAGTCCTCACTGCTACCTCTTAGATTCCATGAGTTTTTTCAAGAATCAGCTCAAATGCTACCTACTTCATGAGATACTTTGAATCTTTGCAGTTGCTAAAACTTTTCCTTCTAAAGTTATTTTCTATCCACTTTTATGTACTTCTTTATCTGTTATTTTACCAATTAGAATGTGAGCTACTTTAAATCAGAATCTATGTTTATCTTTTTTTGTATTCATACGGTTTTAGCACAGTCTCTGGCATAGTAAATACTTGCTAATTTATCAATTAATTGGGAAAGCATTTTTAGCACAGGAAATAGTAGAAGTACAGCCATGGAGGTGGCAATAAGTATTGTGTGTGCTGGGAGTAGAATGAGGAGAATGAACTATTTGAATTGGAGAGTATATACAGTATTGGGAAGTATTGAGGAATAAAGTTGTATAAGTAGAGGTCAGTGAACAGAGTGCCTTCATAGGTGGGGAAAGAAAATTAGGCTTGATGACTAGACAATAACAAATTGGTTTTTCAGGAAGTGTCTTATTTTTGTTTTTCTTTTGTTTCAAGAAGGAAATGCAAGACTAGAATTGCCATTTTAAGACTGATATGTTGTTGTCATCTTTGGGTAAAGCTTATACCTTAATTTTTTATGAAACACAACCCCTTTGATAGCAAGCATTGGAAAAACCATAAACCTTGCACATGGTAGGCACTCAGTATCTGTTGAATGGATGAATAAATGATTAGTTTGACAAGAGAATAAATGATTCATTATTAAAATGGAAGAATGGAGACAGGGACACCAGTTTGGATATTATTGCCATAATCCAAGAGTAAGTTGTTGAGGGTTTTTACTAGTATAATGGTACAGGGAATGAATATAAAGAGAAGCTTGCAAGAAACATTTGAAGTAACAAACAATATGATTTGAGGAACTAGGTGGCGCAGTGAATAGAGCACTGGCCCTGGAGTCGGGAGGATCTGAGTTTAAAACCAGCCTCAGACACTTAACACTTACTAGTCATGTGATCTTGGGCAAGTCACTTAACCCTAATTGCCCTGTCTTCCCCGTCCAAAGAAAAATAGCAAAAAACTAAAAAAAAAAAACCAATATGACTTACTGAGAGATTGCATATAAATGATAAAGGAGAAGATAAAGACTACTCCCAAGATTTGTAGCTTTAGCATTTGTAAATTTGTAAATTTGTAAATTTGTAAAGCTTTAGCAAAATTGGGTTAATTGATAAGGTATGTGGTTTATGCAAGGATATGAACACAATTTGGGAAGTTCCATTTGAGATCTGAAATATCCAGAGGAAATGCAAGTGAAGATGAACTAGTGGCAGTTCAAAATTTAGGACAAATCTGCAACAAAAAGGGAACAGAGGTTGAGTTGGAAGAGATAGAGATATGTGATCTCACTTTTCATGGAATAACTTCTTTCATGTTTACTCATTTATCTCGCCCATACATTTGGTATTTTAAAAGTGGCTTTTATCCTGGGTATGTAGATTAACTTCTAAGGTTTTTTGTTTTTGTTTTTTAAGCACTCACTCATCAATGCTACAAAATCCACACTGGTCCCACAAATAAGTAATGATACATAAAAGACATAAGAAAAAAGAAGATGCAAAAACAAATACTCCACAAGTAAGATTCAACTTTTATATAAAAATAACAGGGGAACATGTTGCTTTATCATTCTGATAATTTTGTTTTTACAATGCTGAGTCTGTTGAATACCTACATTGCACACAATTCATCAACTATTATCAAGGAAAGCAAATATTTAATGAAATTGTAGCACCTCAAGCAAGTGTGTATACTCTCTGAGATAACCATGATTGAATGAAGCATTCAAATTAAATTTCAAACTCATGCTAATAACATTCTCATCAACCCAGTCACTCTAGAGGACAGATAAAAGCAAATGACATTAACAAGTGATGTGAAATGTCTTGCTTTTTTCTATATATTTTTTTTCTTATAGAGGTCTGAAAGCTTGATCAAGAAACAAAGTGGCCTGATTTTGCCTTTAAACAGTGGGTTTGCTTTGGTTTATTAATTTTATAGACATCCAGTTGTTTCCATGGAGAAAAAGAGCTAAGTGAGGTCCATCTGCATCCAGCCTCCAGACACAGTCAGGTGGGTTTAGAAGCTGGCCCTTAATGATGTCTTCAGTCTGCATGTATAAATTTGGGCAACTTTAAGACACTTCTTTCTCCAAGGAGAGAAACACCATGGAGATTATTTGCCTCAATTAAACACTTCTGCTTCAGTTGTAAAAGTTTTGCTCTCCTGTGCATATTTCATTTTGCCAATTGTTCAATTAATTGGGCACACAGCTGCACTTGCGCAGACATTAACATTTTCAGCAGGTGTCATGTTCGAATCTAAATTTTCTCACATTCCCAAAATGATCAAAGAAAAAAATATTAATGGACAGAACTCTGAGTGTGACCTTCAATTTTTCTGTGTGTTAAATTCTCAATATTTGTAATTCTATGAATATATGAAAACAATCATTTGACTTCTTTTAAGCCAAACTAGCATTTCTTGATGCCTTTTGAAATGGGCATACTTTAAATCTAATTTCTCCACATTTTCTACAAGTCAAATAGATTGGAAAATGATGATGTTGGAAATCTTAGCGTTCCCTGTAAGCTCTTTGTTCCATCTGACCTAGCTGAAGGCATCTTGTCTCCTGCTGTCCTGGCCCTGGATAGTGAATGAAATACCACAAAGCAGAGCTCTGTTTGCATTTCAGCAAAAGGAAGAGCACCATTTGGGACTTTTATTTGTCAGTTAAAAGTGAGATTGACCTTTTTAATTCCATTATATGTATGTGCACACTTGGCATGACACTGAGGAAAGCTTAGTTACTCATCCCTGGTAGTTTATCAATTTCCTTTATGGAAGGACTTGCATTGGTGAGCCTTACATTTATATTTCATTTTTTAAAGTGTAATTGTTAATACATACAACTGTAATGCCATTTAGTATAAATTTCAATTATTTGTTTTTCAGAAAACTTAGAGTTTTGCAATTATTTTAAAGTATAAAATGTTACACTTACCAATTTTCTTGAAATTTCCCAAAGGCACTCAAAATGCATATATCTACATTTTTTCATAACTCACCCACATTTATTCCTTCATTCTTTCATTTTGATATTTTATGGATCTGTTATTTCATCAGTGTAGGGTTCTCTTCCACTGACACAGATTAATATCCCCCCAGTAGTTTCTCACCCCTTGTGATTCTGGTCTTGTTTTCTACAAATATTCCATAGACAATCTATACAATAAGTCTAATCCACTCATTTCCTCTTTTACTGCCTTAATTCAGGCCCTTGTCACCAGTTTAATTCATAAAGAAATATGGTATCCCAGCTCCAGACATTTAGGGTCAAAGAGACCTTTCCAAACTGCAGGGTGAAGGTAATGCACGTATGAAGTAGGACCACTTTGCAATGCCCAGGACTTTATGAGAAATGAAATGAAAAAGTTGTAATAGGAAATATAGAAAAGTAAAAAGAAAATGTCTGGTACCAAAGGAGAATTTATATTTAAAGCTAAGTATATCTTAACATGAAAATAATAGCAAAACCAAAGACTTTCAATCATTCTTCTTGAGAAGGACAATGAGCACACAATTTAAAATTCAAATTCAGATGGTCATATAACAATGACAACAAGACCATGATAAACATGTAAAAAACCTCAAAACATACTTTTGCCACAAGCATATTTCAAAGCACTAAACAACAGCAAAGATTGACAAGAGAAACAAGTCATTGAATCTGTCAGATGTAACCAAAAGATGTTTATTATGCACATTATGCTCCTATGTCCTCTAGATGGAACCTGTCCAAAAGCTAAGCTCCACAAACAGAATCTAAAGCTCCTCCAAGCATGACATCCATATGAACTCAGCCAATAATATGTTAACAAAGAAGCATCGAACGAATGGCTGAATCATTCATATTTGTTCATGAAAACAGAAGAGTTTATGATAGCCACTTAAGACCAAGAGATTATGGCTACCAGGAATTATATCATGGTTATCCTTAAGGAGTCTAGACTTAGTGATCAATATGTTTTATGTAGAAAAAGGTAAAAAAAAAAAAAAAGAAATAAAAGGGGGGGGAATGGAAACATCCTTACAGATTGTAAAAAAAATTAGCACTGGCTATCTAGAAAAAATGTGAACTGATAGCTAGAATTGTATATCAGAAGAGTGTTATCTTTCATGGACTGAGAGATGATGAATTCCCATGCTATAAATACATATTTCTAAATTTCCCAAAGATTTCAATCAGTAAACTGTTTTGGAACCAGACCATTATCACAGATTAAACTGTCCGTAATTACCCAGATATAATACTGGTCCATATAAATGCAAAAGCAAACAAATTTAAAATATCACACTAAACCAAAAACTTACAATGTCCAAGCTATGTGAAACAATATTGAGATCTAGAAGAGGAGACTGATATCATTTCAAAATTACTATTGTCCTATCTGATATTGGAATTGTACCAAAGCTGATATCCATGAGCCTACAAAGTAAGAGCTCACATTCAAATGCTTTTATTCACCTATAAAAGGCAATTATCCTTTCTTCTTTTATAATTGTCTCTAGAACATTAGATATCTAGGCATAATAGCAAGATAGCAAGTTGGTTCATTTTTATGTCAACTTCATGAAAAAAAAGAGAAGAATGAGATTATGATAATATAATTTTCATTCCTCTTGTATTTTACCCATTTCAAAGGGTCCATCTTAAGGTGAAGCACTTTCAGTTATGGCAATCCTAACATGTACCTATTGTAAACCTTCATAGTTATTTGGTGGTGATTGGAAGGGGAAGGAGCACTAGGCTATGTAATTGGTTCTGGATCTGAAATATACTAGGTGAAGGCTTCCATGTCAATCAACAGTAAGATCCTGCCCATGTCAGTGCCACTTCTAGGTTAGGTGAAATAGGCAAAATAATATAGATTTATAAACTTTAAATTTGTGCTACATTTTCAGATATGCACTTGAATTTTCCTCCACTAGAATATAAGTTTCTTATTAGTAGGAATTCTTTCATTCTTTGATTTTGCATCTCTAGAACCAGCATAGTCTGCCACTTATAAATACATGTTGATTGAAAGATTGATTTGATAGATTTGTTGACACTTTGAAGAGATAAAATTGGCAAGACCAAGTAATTGCCTGAAGATGATAGATGAATTGGATATGGAAAAATAACAAAAACTCTTGAGGATATGAAAGGAAGTATTTTTGGGTAGGGCAGCATAGGTAAATTCTTCAGATAGAAAGATTGTGAAGGTAAAGGAGTATTAGGTTGTGGGGAAAGGTTGGCAAGCTAAGTTTGGATGTGTGCCAGGTGAGCATATCTTATATGTTTGATATGCTACTTGAGCAAGTCCTATAGGCAGCTAATGTTAAGGGTCTTCAATGCAAAGAGCACCAGGACGGGAAATACAAATGTGGAAGGGCTCTATATGTGCTTTCCTCGCAATAGTGCTGGAAGGAAAATCATTCAAATCAGGTTTCTTTAAGTTTTGCAGAGCATTTTACATATGTTTTGTCACTATGTCCTTACAACAGTTCTACATCAGGATGGTAACAATTATTTCTGTCATTTTAGAAATGAGAACATTGACCCAGAGAAGTTAAGGAGCTTGCCTGTGGGCACAGAGTAAGTGTTGGAGGCAGGATTTAAACCCAGAATTTTCTTGACCACAAGTTCAAGGTTCCTTTGACTGTGTCAGAATTATATCTTTGTTTCATAGATGAATAAATCAAAATTCAGAAAACTTAAGGGATATATTAATAGTGGTTCAACTAAGAGAGTTCTCATCTCTCTCTTCTTGACATCCTATCAAGGAATCAAATACTCTCTTCAATATATGGTTCTGGGTAGACCCTTTAATTAAATAGAACTGAAGAGCATGAAACGTGTAGGATTAATTCATTGCAGAAGCAGCTGCATAATCACCTTAGGCATTTGATTTTGATAAATACTGATCGTGCTAAGGCAGATGTTAGTCTATATCCAAAATTTGATAATAATGTGTTTATGTCTTTTTCTTAAGTAACACTTCAGTCTCTAGGGAAGGATTCAGTTGTTGAAATATACTTTAGTCATAGGCCTAAGAGAGAGAAATAAATAATTGGTCATAGTAATTTTTAGTATTCCTTAGCATAGCGAACTATCTGAAAATGAGGAGAGGCCACCTGGGGTGCACCCTGTTCAAAGAACCAGGAGAAATGGGTTTTAGTTCTGTTTATGCCACCAGGTGGATAATTTTGTTCAAATTTCCTTGGACTACATTGATCCCCCTGCTTAATCCCACAAGAGTTGACTGGGGCATTGGGAGGGTACTTGACTTGCCCAGAGTAACTGAGCTAACATATGTTAGAGGTAGAATTTGAACTCAGATCTTCCAGCTTCACAGACCAGCTCTATCCACTACATCATGCTTTCTCAATTCAAATTTGAAATTCAAATTACAAATAAGTTCCAATAGTGGGTTGTTAGTTCTATCATCAGATACACTGGGGATGGGGTAGTTTAATATAGGGGGAATTTGGTGGCACAGTGGATAGATACCCAGCCTGGAGTTGGGAAGTCTCATCTTTCTGAGTTCAAATTCAGCATCAGACACTCACTAGCTGTGTGACCCTGGACAAGTCCCATAACCTTGTTTGCCTCACTTTCCTCATCTATAAAATGAGCTGGAGAAAGAAATGGCAAACTAGGCTAATATCTTTGCCAAGAAAACCCCAAATAAGTTCACGAAGAGTAAGAAAGTACTGAAAAATGACTGAACGACAGTTTAATCTAAGAGCATGCCATGATTTCTTCGTCTTAATTATAGATGAATAAATCAAAATTCAGAAAACTTAAGGGATATATTAATAGTGGTTCAACTAAGAGAGTTCTCATCTCTCTCTTCTTGACATCCTATCAGGGAATCAAATACTCTCTTCAATATATGGTTCTGAGTAGAACCTTCAGAAGAAAACATCATCCATCTCACCTGCCTCTTTCCCTGATGAATGATCTATACTATACATCCCTAAGGAGAGGATGAGGCAGGTGTGTACTGAGAGAAATTTCTTGTAGCGTAATCATAGCTGCTTAGCTATAGCAATTCTCTTTCTCCTACTGTGAATTATGCAATCCCTTGATATACAGTATTTATAAAGTATTCAAGGAGCATAGACAAGAGGATGGGGGTTTGTAGGAAAAGTTAATTCTACTACATGAAATGTAGTAAAATCTATAAGCAAAAAATGAAGTTTAAAAAAATATTACTAATTATTATCATTATTATTGAAGTTTGCATTCATATAGGACTTTAGGGCTTAGGAAACACTTTACAAATGTTACTTTCTTTTATCCTCACAACAACTCAGGGAGGTAGGGACCACTGTTATTCTGATTTTGCAGCTGTGAAAACTGGAGCAGTTAGAAATTAAATAATCTGACCAGGTTACATAGCTAGTAAATGTTAGAGACCAGATTTGCTGTCAGGTCTTCCTGATTTCAAGTTGAACCATATTTTCCTTTTCTATGAAATTAACATATGCAATAAAGTATAACCTATTTTCTATTGCTTGCATTATACCCTTGATAATATTAAATGAACAGGAGGTTTAATTTGTACAGCAAACGAATAAATAGACCATGAAAATATCCTTTAAAAATTGAACCAATTCTAAGAAAACTTGAAAAAGGTTGTAAATTTATGGAAAAGATGAAAAATCACAGATGTAATTCACATGTTATAAATTTGTAAGGGAATGACAATTTACTTTTCTGGGACAGAAGTCTTCTAAGAAAAAGCAGTTTATCAGTTAAGTCTGACTTTATAGAACACTCATTTAGGTGCATAGGTCTGTTTATAGTTCTAAGAGAATAAGTAACTGAAGTTGCCTGACTCAGAGTTCTGGGAGAGCAGTTGCTCAGTTTTAAATGTGGCAAGCCTTTGAATTTAGAAATGAATTTAGAACACAATATGCTTCTGTGATTTGTATATGAAGAAACAAAGAGCTTTTGGTTTACCAGAGAAATACAGATATCAAAGCTGTTAAAAGATTATGTGACAAATGTAGTTTATTTTACTATAAACAAAAAATTAAAATATGACCATTTATTAAAAAACACTAAGGTGGAATTAATTCACAGAAATGATCTGGAGTTTGAATTTAAGATAATAAGAGAGATAAAAGAATAGATTTTGGGCTCTATAAACTAAGCCTGAAGCTGGAAATCATTGATACTATAGTTCCTGTTGAGGAGTAAGACCAACTGAGAAAATGCACAGATTAGAAGCATAGAAACAGAGACATCACTCAGCAGCTCAAATAGTTTGAAAGCTATGTCATTAGGCATTAGTGAAGTGGAGGTTGGAACATCTCAGCTTAACAACAGAAGGAAATGTTCAATACTGAAGTTATTTTTATCAAGGAATTTTTATAGACTATTTTTGAGATAAAAAGAGGACCTCAGATTTTACTCTTTGATAATTGCCAGTTACCCTGAACACATTTTTTCTCCATATTCATATTTTCCTTGTAAGGTTTGTTTAAGTATGTGTTTTCTCAACTAAGTAGAATGGTTGAAAAAAAAATGTGACCTAGGTTTATATGTGTAATGTGTGATATGTTTATTAGTGTTTCTAAATTTTCTTCAATATATAAATACCTGTGATGATACTATTCTTTTCCTTTATTGGTAAGTAAATAGCTATCTTTAAGACCCATATGTCTCATCATTGTTAGTGACTGGGTTTGTGTTAATGGAAGTGCCTGGTAGGGGCTTGAGTATTATAGTAGTAAGTAGGAAATGTATTCCCCCATATAAAGATACTCCCATGATCCTGACAGAGTTTGAGTAACCTAATAATGGCGGTCCTTCCCTGGGAGCCTCCTTTTGTCAGTATAAGAACAAGTTGGAATGAGTAAGTCAACCAAGAAAGGGATTAAATGTC
The DNA here is from genome assembly GCA_028646515.1 of Pseudochirops corinnae. Lineage (NCBI taxonomy): Eukaryota > Metazoa > Chordata > Mammalia > Diprotodontia > Pseudocheiridae > Pseudochirops > Pseudochirops corinnae. Next base: position 161,998,203 of record CM053587.1, on the reverse strand, counting down.
CATATGCCCCGTGTGAAACATACGAGGCCCTATATTATGTAGTGGTTACTCCATATATACATTACTGGACCATACCTCTAGAACTTGAAGGGACTTTTCCAATGCCAAACATAAATAAAGTATTAAGAATGATCTCTTCTCATTTTGTGGGATTTATGCTTACCCATGCATTTCATTGCTTTCATGAAGGTGAATGAATTAAATAATTCAGTACTTACAGTTTTGTCTAGTGAGAACCCAGAGTGTATAGAACCAATTTTGTGTGTATCACAATAACACTAACAGATACAATGGTATTACTTTGTTTTATCTTCCTATAAACTGAACCAAACATTTTTATAAAAAATTCTATTGTCTTATTCTATTATATGCATTGAATTTCTAGCTTTTAAGTTGATAACTCATAAACTTTCCTCTGCTAGCTAGGTGGTACCAAAAAGAAAACAGTAGAAGTGATCATAACATTTATTATGATATGAGGCTAATATAAATTTGCATTGGTTAAACAATGTTGGGGTCTATTTTTCATACCTGAAAAACTTCATGCTCCTGTCAACCATTTGGACATTATTTTCTAGGGAGCTGATGTGTGGTGGATGGAAGCAGATCACTGGAAAGACACAATTATATTCCTCTGCATCAGGGGAATAGTTTAATGAAACTGGGACTGCCACTTCCTGCTCTGAGGTTCTTCAAAGACAGACAGAATTGATCATTCTGAGGAGGAACTAAGAATTTTCACACACTTTTCTGGAAGTCTATTCTTCCAATGAGTTAAAATGCAAACAAGGACCAAGTATTCATTTCAATAGTTTCAATTCATTCAACAAAATGTATTGAGTGACATGTGCTAGGTGTTGGCAATACAAAGACAAGAAAATTAAATAGTTTTATACCTTAAGGAGCTTAACTTACACTGGTAAAAAGCAACATGCACACCAACCCCCAATCTCACCACAACCACACACACACACACACACACACACACACACACACACACACACACTCACCACGGGTATACATACAAACTGTTTGGATATAGTCCACACCTGTTATTTCATGGATAGAGGAAATTTGAAAACAAAGCAAAGAGATTTTCTCTACTGGTGCAGATCAGCAAATTTTTTAGAACTCTTAGAGTTGCCTTGATAGTTAAGTCACTTGTCCAAGGAAACACAGCCACTATATCAGAAGTGAGATATGAATTCAGGATTTCCTGACTCTGAGGTCAGTTCTCTATTCCCTATTTTGTGCTGCCTCACATGCAAAATTTTATAAGAAAGAAATAAAAACTAATTCAGAGTGGAGGCGCAGTTCTGGTAACTTAGGGGATCCAGCCCTCTTGTAGGAGATAGTACCCAAGCTGTGTTTTGAAGGAAGTTAGGGGTTTGTTGAAATGGAAGTGAGGATAAAGATGGTTCTAGCCATGGTAGAAGAACTGCTCAAAGGCACAGAGGCTGAAGATAATATCATGTATAAATAACAGCAAGTGGACAAGTTTTATTAGAACACAGAGTAGTGTGTGAGAATCATGGAAAATAGATTGGAATAAGATTTTAATGGTTTGTAAAAGAAAGAAATGTTTGGTTGTTTCTTTCCCTAGAGGCAATTAGGGATCAGTGAGGCTTCAAGAAAAGAGGAGTGACATGACGTGGCCTTCAGGATTATTATTTTGGCAGGGGAGCAGGAGATAATTTTGTCTTTGATGTGTTGAGTTAAAGACATCATTGTATGTCGAGGTAGAGATATGCTGTAGGCAGATAGTGTTTGGGAGTGGAAATCAAGAGAGATATGAGGATGGGGTATGTAGATTTGAGAATAATCTGTATAGAGATGATGTTCAAAACTATGAAAGTTGAATGAGTTCCTGTTACTTCCAGGGTCAAATATAAAATCCTCTGTTTGGTTTTAAAAGCCCTTCATAACCTGGCACCTCTCAGCCTTTTCCATCTTCTTATATTGTAGTCTCCTGCATGTACCATCCAATGACTGTGACTTCCTTTGCTGTTCTCTTTAATGTTCCTGGAATAGGATGCTCTATCTCTCCATTTTATGCCTTTTTTCACTAGCTTTCCCCTATACCTGAAATACTCTCCCTTCTTCCCACTAGACCTAAGTGATTCAGTGGCTAGAGAACTGAGCCTGGAGTTAGGAAAGCCTGAGTCCAAATCCAACTTCAGGTATTTATCAGTTGTTTGACCCTGGACAAGTCACTTAATTTATTTTTGCCTCATTTTCCTTAATTATCAAAAGAGCATAATTATAGCATCTACCTTACAGGGTAAGATCAAATATAAAGATCAAATGAGATAATACTTGGAAATAACATTTAGTACAATGCCTTGCATATTGGTATATAAATGCTTCCTTCCATTCCACCCCATTTTTCTCCTAGGCTTTCTTGGCTTCTTTAAACTCAAGTTTTTAAACTTTAAATTTCTTTAACTCAAGTCTTTTCCATGTAGTTTTGAAGTCCTGTTTTCCATTAGATAACCTCCTAGTAACCATTCTATGTCTTGTCATTTTGTGGGTAGTTATTTACATGTTGGCTCCTCCATTAGATTGTAAAGTACTTGAGAAAAAAAGTATTGTGTTTTTTATCTTTTTTTGTAGCCCCAATACCTAGAAGAGTACCTTACACACAGTTAGAGCTTAATAAAGGATTCTTCACTGATTGAGATCCCTGGGAGAGAAGAGAGAAAGAACACTATAGGATCATGGGACCTAAGATTGTCAGATCACATATTTAGAACTTTCAGAAAGGTCCACCTCCACAACCCCCCTATTTTACAGAAGCCAAGGAGGATATTAAATTGTTCAGATTATAGGGGCCTGATTTAGGATTATGGCAGTGTAAGTAAGTGTACAGAAGAAGACATATACAAGAGATGTTGCTGATATAGAAGTGACAAGATTTGACAAGTAATTGGGTATATGTAATGACTACTTCTGTTGAGAACCATAGTTGTGAACCTGATTCACTAGAAGAATGGGGTTGCCATTGACATGAATAGGGAAATTCAGAATAGGGGTGCATCTTGGCAAAAATATAAACTTTTTGTTTGTTTTGTCAACAAACATGTTGAGTTTGGAGTTTCCATAACTAATCCAGTCAGAAATGTGCCATAGGGATTTGATGACAGAGGATTCGAGATAAGGATGATTAGGACAGAATAAATAAATCTATAAATCTTCTGCATATAAACAATCATTAATGATAGTTTATGAGATCACCAAGTAAAAGAGAGTAGAAAGAAAAAAAAACAGAACTTGGGATAGAGTTTTCAAGTATGCTCATAGTGATAGGACCCATAATGGGTGATCATCCTGCAAAAAAGTAGCAGCCAGACATATATAATGATAACCAAAAGAGAGAAGTCATGAAAACCTAGAGAGCCAAGTATATTTAGGGGGTTAGCAATGGATAAAGGCAGCACAGTGGATAAAGCACTGGACCTGGAGTCAGAAAGACCTGAGTTCAAATCCAACCTCAGACACTTATTAGTTCTGTGAAGGACAAGTCACTTAACCTTGTTTGCCTCATTTTTTTCATCTGCAAGAAATGAACTAAAAAAAGAAATGGCAAACTAGTATCTTTGTTCTTTGCCAAGAAAAGCCCAAATAGGCTCATGAAGAGTCACACAGACTGAACAATAATAACAGATGGTAAATACTATAAAATGTTCCAGAAGGCAGTAAGTATAAGTGTAATGCCATGCACAAGCAGCTTTCCAGAAGAATGCTACTGTGAGCAGCTTTTAAGGTTCTGATTACATGGTATAGTTAATACTTAATTTATTCCATAACAAATCAAAGCAAAACATTCTCAGAAAATCACAATATAGTGTTCACAACAGCTTGTCATTAAAATGGCCACACAGTTTTCACCAAAATGTTCACAATATTTAGAACAAAGAACAAAAGAACAACCATCTAGTATCCTTAAGGAGGTTTGCTTCCTTACTTAGTCATTCAGTCATCTCAGAATACAATAGTCATTCTTCCACTCCTGGGACAACTAGGTTAACTTAATCAGTCACTTATCTAGCAATCAGTTACTAAGTATTGTTAATCACTAAATACAATCATTAGATAATACACAAACCCTCCACTAGTTAACTCAATCAGTCACTTATTCAGATTAGCAATTACTAAGTATCATTAATCACTAAGTACAATCATTAGAAAATACACAAACTCTCCACCCATAGGTCTCTAGTAAACTTCAATTTCATCACAGCATTC
>CM053587.1:161962506-161976737 GCA_028646515.1 Pseudochirops corinnae | reverse complement strand
TATATATATATATATATATATTTCAACCAATTTAGGATATTCACTGACAAACAGAAATTTATTTCTTCTCTTGAAGTTGTATTCTCTTTTATTAGAAATGTCACAATTTTTACCACTAATTTTGATTTCACTAAGAAAGAATAATAACTTAAGGCAAGAATTTAGTAGCAGGAATGAATAAGTTCCTGAGCAAATGGTTACATTTTTTGCAAATGTCCATAGCAAAAAGAAACAGAGGAAAAACTGGTATATGCATAGAAGCAAAATGGCACAGCAATTAACTGTTCTAACCTCTTTTTGATGGTAGATTCAGCTCTAATCTTACCTTCAAAGACCTCCCCCTTCCCTTATCCCACTGCTAGTCCCTTCCCTCTGAGATCACTTTCCATTTGCATTACACACACACACACACACACACACACACGCACGCATACACATATACATATACATAGTATATATATGTACATATACATATGTCATATATACATAGTTATTTTCATTTTGTCTTCCCCATTAGAATGTGAACTGTTTGACAACAAAGATCATTTTTTTACTTTCTTTGTCTCCTCGAGCTTAGCACAGTGCCAGACTCATAATTAGTGCTTAATAAATGCTTGTTGACTGAATGAAATATATTTTAAATTGAAATAACATCCATCCACACACACACACACATGCGCACACACACACACACACACATGCACACACACGGCAATAAATATTAATATCTCCACCTAGATATCCTATGGGAATCTCAAAGTTTTCAAAATAAACCTATCATTTTTCTTACTAAGCCCATTCCTCCTCTCCTAATTTCCCTATTTTTGTTGAAGGTTATATCATTCTTCAAGACATTCATTTTACCAAATGAGTTCTCAACTTTTAATTTTCAATTATCCCAAAATATATCTCACAAACTGCTACAATCAGTTGCCAAATCTGGTTGATTCCACCTACACAACCCTGCTCACATCTGCTCCCTTCTCTCCATTCACATTTCAAGCCCTACAATTTGGTTACCAATTATATCAAACTGGATTGTTGCAGTAGCCTCCTAATTGGTGCCATTGCATATAACCTTTCTTCCTCTAACCTATCATCTCCACAGTTGCCAAAGAAAAATTCCTAATGCTCAAATCTGACCATGTCACTCCCCTGTTCATTAAGTTTTTGGGGCTCCCTATAATCTCTAAGACACAATGACCTCTGCTTAGCATTAAAAATGGTACACAATTTGACTCCAGATTTATAACTCATTATTTCCCTTTGTATAGTCTTCATTCTAGCCAAACTGGCCCCCTTACTTTTCTTATTACATAATATTCCATTTCCCTTCTCTGTCCCTTGTGTTGTGGGATATATCTGACTGAGGTTAGTCCCAAGGTAGTTTATATTCAATACAGCAATGAAATGAGACACTCATTTCATGAGACAGTTCATTCAATAGTTAACAAAAAATATATACTTAGCCATAATAGTAGAAGGGCATTCAACAAGGGCATGCACTGGGGATATCTCAAGTTGTTTTACCTAAATAATGATCTCCTGCCTCTGAGTTTCCCCTTGTCGTCTTCCAGGCAAGCATCAGATAACACCTAGAGCTGTTCTTCTCTTTTTTGTACTTAGGCCACCAGGAAATGATATGAATAATTTGAGTTTTTAGTGCCCTGAGCCAAGCAAGTTTTAAGGATGTTCCAATGTACATTAATTATTCATGTACCCCAGCTAGGCGACATAATTTCTCCCACCTTTCCTATTCTCCCATCCCACTGTATTCTTCCCCTCCTCTATTTCCAATCTTCTTTTAAGATTATTAAAATATAATAAAATCACTGGGAGGTCCTCTGTTTTATTAGACTCACTCAGTGCCTTCTGATGATGATGTATCACCTCTACATATTAGAATATAAACAATTTATCCTTGTTTAGTGCTTTATGATTGCTTGTGCATGTTTCCCTATTTATGCTTTCTTTCTGCATAGCTCTGGTCTTTTCAACAAAAAAATCTCATAATTCCTTCATTTAATTAAATGTCTATTTTCCCTCCTATAGAATTAAACTCAATTTTCCTGCATAATTTACTTTTGTGAATAAGCCAATATCCTTTGCTTTCTTGAATATTGCATTATAAGCTCTCTGCCCTTAGTAGTTGTAGTGACCACTAAATATTGTGTGAGCCTGACTGTACCTGAATTCTACACTTTATACCTGCTTGTTCTATTTTTTCTTTAACTGAAAAGTTTTGGATTTGGGCTATAATTTTCCTGGGAATTATTCTTTGGAGATTTCTTTCAGAAGATGACCAATATAGTCTTTGATTTCTACTTTGCCCTCTAGCTCTAAAAGATTTGGGCAGTTTTTCTTTATGATTTCTTGATATGTTGTCTCTAAGATCTGTCCTTGGTCAAAAATTTCAATCAATTTTCTCGGTCAGTTGTTATTGCTCTGAAATACTGTACATTTTATTCTGTTTCTTTTTTTTCCAGAAATCTGACTTTGTCTTAATATTTCTTGTTTCATGGAGTCATTGACTTCTATTTGTTCCCTACTGATTTGAGGGAAGTCTGTTTAGTGGGAAATGTTTTGTGCCTCATGTCAAATTTTTAATCTTCTTTCCAATTCTTTCTTCCATGGTGTTTATTTCTTTTCCATTCCTCTCATAGAATTCTGATTTCATTTTAAAACTATTTTTAATTTTAGCAATGGAGTACTAGGTCTGGAGTTAGGAAGACCTGAGCTCCAGTCTGGCCTCAGTTACTAGCTGTGTGGCCTGGGTGATTCATTTACTTTCTATTTACCTCAATTTCCTCCTGTAAAATGTGATTATAATAGTATCTTCTTCCCAGGCTTGTTGTGTGGATTAAATGAGATAATTTCAAAGCAATTAGCACACTGCCTGGTACATAGTAAGTACCACAAAAGTGTTACTTAGCTAGTTATTACTTTTCTTATTATTTTAAAGGCCTTTTAATTTCTTCCAGAAATTATAGTTGATCTTGTTCCCAAGATGTATTTGTCTCGGAGTCTTTGTTTGTACAGGTTGTGGAGTTATTGCCTTCTTGTGTACAGTGTCTTGTACATTCTACCAAATAGCTCTTAAGAATGGGAATTTTTTTTTTTTTAATCATTCTTCTAGCCTACTTCCTAACTTAAACTTTTACATTATGGCAGAGCTCTGCTCATATCTAGAGGGAATGTCTGAGCTTAACTTGTGTTCTCTTCAGTCCTATTGATGTGGACACAAAGATGCCCTAAGGGTTGACATAATATTAAGGGTCACTTTCTCAGTACCTTGGGAGGCCCTCCTGAGCCTGACAGTGTTCTAAAGTCTCTTCCCTTATTTTGAAATGCCATAAAACTTTCCCCATGTCTGGGACCATGGAATTCGTTGTCACTTCCCATCCTGGGTCATAAAATTCCCCCTCTCTCCCTTATCTTGTGTCATCCATCTTTATCATCCAGTGCCTAAATCTCCAACCCCCATTAGAAGCCCTAAAATTAAATCATCATCATACAGGCTGTGTAACTTTCTGTGTATATAAGTCTGATTCTTTTCCTATATGATTGCCTTTGTTTAGCTCCTTGCTAATTCTCAGGCCTGCATGCTTTTGTGTTAATAAAGCTCCCTTTGGCTAGAAGGTCTCATTGAATTCTTTCAAAATGAACCAGTTCATACAACTCTGACCTCGACACTATTGCTGATTTTCTAGGATATTGACTGTTGTATTAGTTTAGAATCTCAGGAACAGCTCAGGCTGGGGACCTACAATCCCTCAGTATTCCCAAAATGGTTTGATCCAGGGCAAAGCCTGACCAATGTCCAGCTCTGAGATTTCCAAATTCTTGATGAGGTTTTGGGTCAGAGCAACATATATATAGGGATGTCCCTTGCTGGATTTCTAGCAGATTATTACTGAATAGAGCCATCATCAGTAAGCTGGAAATCTCTGCTCTTTCAGAGTGACAGAACCGCAGGTTCCCATTTACTCTAGAATTTCCGACAGAATTATTTTGCTATACGCTTTAGACAGGGGTGGAGTCTGGGACTAAAACCTGACTATGCTCCTGGGGTTAGAGCAATCACGCAAGCCTGAACTGTCACACCTAGACACAGATGCCCTCTCTAGTCCTGTGACTAGGATCTTGGAGGCAAGAAATGGAACTTCCAATTGACACCTATTCTTGAAACCTTCACAAGGTCAAGCCTCTGTGAATCTGGCACCTCTTCAAGCCTTCATATATAGCCTTGGCTCTCAGTCTTCGTGCTAGAATGGGATATTCTTGACCAGAGTCTATCTCCAATATCCACACACTTTTCTATTTCCCTATGTTTACCTGGGCTAAAAAAAGGCTCACTTTAAAACAACAACAACAACTTGAATTTATTGATCAGGACTCAATCTATTTTATTTTCTAAATAGTTGTAGAGGAATTTTGGGGAGAACTTGACTGTATTTCTTCTTTCTATATTTCTACCTTGATTGATTTCTCTTATTCTCCGTAACAAAGTCTAAAAAGAGCAAAAAAAAACCCCAAATAATTTAGTAAAACTAATCAATACATTGACTAAGTCTGACAGTGTTTGCAATATTCTATACACAGTCCCCTACATCTGCAAAGAAGAGAGAATGGCACATTTTCTGAAATCTTATCCATGGCCATGCTTAATCATTGTAATACCATATGCAATACTAAGTTTCATTTTGTTGTTAATGTATGCAAATGCAATATTTATTTTCTTTTGTTGTCATTTCTATTAAAATGTTATATATATATTACATATAAAATGTATGTATATATGTATACACAAATGTGTGTGTGAGGGAGAGATATTTGGAGTCAGAAGAACTGGCTTCAACCACTTATCTGTGTGACCATGAGCAAATCATTCTTCTTGGGTTTCCATTTGTTTTTCTCTAAAATTATGAGGTTGGCCTCATTATAGATCATTATAGATAAGGTTTATTCCAGCTCTAGAGTATGATTCTATGAATATAGCTAGGATTTAGCCAGGATAATTCTTGGATAAGAAAGACACAAAATTCATTCTCAGCATTCCAAAGAAGGCATCTCCAGCATGGTAGCACCTCCCAAAACTTGCACTGTTCTCTTTAGTAACTTAGGTCACTTCCATAGAGCACCTACATGGTACAGTGAATACAGTAGGAAAGATTTTAGTTTGAATCTGCATTCAGAGGCTTACTAGCTATGTGACCTTGACCATCCTAATCTCCCAACCTAAGTTACCCCATCTGAAAAATGGGGATGATAACACCTGTTTCCCAGGGTTGTTGGGAGGATCAAAAGAGATGTTTGTAAAGTGTTTTACAGCTCATAAAGTGCTACACAGATGATAGCTTATTACTCTTCCCTAACAAAATGAAGCACTGCAATAGGACTTTATTGTTTTGCTTCATGTTTTCAAAAATAAAAAAAGCTTTAGGCACATTATTTCATTTGATCCTGACAACAAACTTGCGTATCCCATATACATAAGGAAAGAGTTTGAGAGGTTTTGAGTGATTCACAATCACGCAGTTCTACCCAGAGTGAATATTTTATACTAAATACCGCTTTTAATTGAAAGAAAAAGTAAAGTAGATATTGACTTGAAGAAGATAAATAAGAATGTAAAATATTCTGTTTGTTTCATTTAAGGATAAGCTTTCACATTCGTATCTGTAATGCCAAGCAAAGGCAACTTCCAAGATTTGGATTACCAGCATAGCAAACCCCATTTATTTAGCAAACATTCACAGAACAGAGAAAGTCAAAATACAGTATAATTCATTGATTTAGCAAGTAAGTTTTCAATTCAATCCAGGTACTACTCCACCCCTAGACAGTACATTCATTTAGTCAGTCAAAGTCTCTTCTCAAACGGAGATCAGTTTGCAATCATAAACAAAGTACATTCATTTAGTCAATCACAGAGCACAAAAAGGCCAAAGGTTTCCCAACCTTGAACACAAAGTAATTACAATACCATCCATTAACACCAAGCACTTTCTCCAAAGGGAGCAGAAGAGCACAAAAGGCCATCCACCCTTAAGTTACAACAAGGTCAAGATATCATCTCAGCATTGAATATCCAAGGAAAGGCCCTTCTTTCATCTTCACTCAAGGCAAGTCCTCAGCAATCTCAGTTCCTTGGGAGACAAGGCTCAACAAAGCCTTCCTCATCAAGTCACTCTCTGCCTATAGAACAGTCCCAGAACCCCTGAAAACATTAACAAGGCCCTCTTCCAGGATTTCTGTGAAGGTACCACAAGAAAATCCTCCTTCAGGGCTTCTGAACCAACAGCCAGATTCCAGGACCTCTACAATAGCAGCATTGTCCTTCACCAGCAATTGAATCTGGCAAAACAATATCAGAACAGACAGACAAAATACTGGCATCACAGCCATGCCTCCTTAGTCCTTGGACCTCTGGGTGGCAGTTCTTAAAAGTCCTGGGCAGCTCCAATGGGCTCTCAGCAGTCTTTCTCTCTGCAATTCAGGCTCCATGATACTGGATGTTGCTCTACAAAAGTCCTTCTGGCCTTCTCTAGGCTTGGGCCTCTCTCCCAATTTTAACAGCTCCTCCCAGTTCAGCCCTCTCTCTTCACGTCAACAAGTCCATCCCACAAGTGGGATTCACAAGCTCTGGGTTTTAACACCCAACCCAAAAACCAAGCCAATACAGGGGCATCTCCAAATTCCTTTACCATTAAAACAACCAAAACACATTGATGTTTTCCAAGTCACTTCTTTTTCCTCTTGGAAACACCTGCACAGCAAATTAACAAAATGATAATTGGAAAATGCTGTGATAATTAAGACAGTAGATAATCCATTTCAATTATTAGATTTTGTTTTAAAAACTCAAATTATTAACTATTTTTATACATAACAACAAAATTTTCATCCTTAAGAAATCATTTAGAAGTTGCCTTTGTAGATGTCGAGCCAGAGGCTATAAATTATTGGATAAATGATGAAAATGTTGTCTAAAGTAAAACATTAAAATTTTATTTGTATGAAGAATAGTGACATATCCTTACAGTTTGCAAAATGCTTTCATAATCATTTTATTTGAACCTCATAGTAATCTTAGCTTGCTTAGACTTAGTTGTAGCACTGAGCAACATTAAAGCTTATAATTTAAGTGAATTTACAAAAGTCATATTTATAGTCATACAGTTTCTGAATGAAAGGATTTATTCAGACCAGCTAGTCCAACCTCATTATGTTATAGATGAGAAAACTGAGGGAAAGAGGACCTGAGTCACTTGCCTAAGATTACACAGGTAGCAAGTAATAGAGACAGGCTTGGAACCCAGATTCTCTGACCACAAATCTAACAATGTTTGTGCTGTTAAGAAATAACTCTGAAATCATGACATCTGGGCCTATTCCAACTGGTCCAAAATCTAACTATTTTTAAAGAACTGACTTTTAGGAAAGCAATGAGCTCTTTGCCATCTATTTATTAAAAGACTAACCATGTCTTAAAGGAAAATCTTGAAATGTTTATTGAAGAAATGAATAGTGAAGATGACAAGTGGTTTAGAAATATCTCATGTGTTTATCCTAGTCAAAGACTTTGAAGGCTAAATGTTATTGTACCTTATGAATGTATCCACTGTAGCTTGGTCCACCCATCAAGACTAATAGCCATGTCAGTATATTCATAAATATGAAACAATCTGTCAGTCTAGAGCTGCAGTGTGTGTGGTCTTCACTATTGTGACAACTATTCTTAAACATGTCCCCATATGTCATTCTGCAAACCTACAAGCCCAGTTTTTATCCCCTTGCTCTCTCACATTTTCAGGGTCTATAGATTCCTTTAGCCCTAACTACAAATATGCCAAGATATAGTTAACTAAAAATACTCTTCCCTTGACCCTTCTACCCTCATGAAAGGGAAGGAAATAAACATTAAATAGCATTTCCTAAGTGCCAGACACTGCTTGTATCTCTTTTTATAAATCAGAAAGTGCTATCTTCACTATTTCTGATTCCTTACTAACACTTGCCTACTATAAATTTCAAATTGACTTATGTAAGATGATGATCATCCTCATCATCTTTCTCCTCTTCTTCTTTCTCCTTCTCCTTCCCCTTCTCTTTCTCCTTCTCCTTCTTCATCTTTGTCTTCTTTTCTCTTTCCCTCTCCTCCTCCCCTTCCCTCCACCTTCCTCTTGTTCTCCCTCTCCCTTTCTCCCTCTTCACAACCCTCCTCCCCCATGTACAGCTAGGTAGTGGTGGTAGGGTTAAAGTGCCATGCCTGGAGTAAGGAAGATCTGAGTTCAAATCTGACCTTAGAAATTTATTAGCTATGTAACCATAGGCAAATAATGCCATATGCCTCAGTGTCCTTATCTGTAAAATGATCTGGAAGAGAAAATGGCAAACCATTCCAATATCTTTACTTAGAAAACTTCAAATTGTGTCACAAAGTTAAGGTCACTAATAAAATTACTGAACATATATATGTTTTATACATACACATTTATAATTTTTGTCTATGCTTTCCATCTCCTTACTAGTTTACAAGTTACTTGAAGGCAGGGATGATGTAATCTTTGAAAATCAGTATTTTCTTTCCCCCCCAATTTTGTGACAAGACAATTTTTAGCATTCATTTTTACAGAATTTTGAGTTACAAATTTTTCCCTCCCTCTCTGCCCTTCCCTCCTCCCCTCCTCTCTTTCCAAAATGGTATGTAATTTGATATAGGTTGTAAATGTGAAATTATATGAAACACATTTCCATATTAATCACAATTGTGAAAGAAACAGAACAAAAGGAAAAAAAACCAGGAAAAATAAAATGAAGAAAATATGCTTCAATCAGCATTCAGAGTCCATCAGTTCTTTATTTGGATGTTGATAGCACTTTCCATCCCAAGTCCTTTGGACTTCTCTTGGATCATTGTGCTGCTGAGAAGAGCAAAGTAATTTATAGGTGATCAGGTGATGTAATTAAAAAAAAATTCTATCCCCATTAGCTGGCTTACTGTCTATTATGTGTTCTAGTCATTTCAGTTGTGTTTCATTCTTTGTGACCTCATTTTGGGTTTTCTTGACAAAGATAATGGGGTGGTTTGCCATTTTATTCCCCAGTTCATTTTACAAATGAGAAACTGAGGCAAACAAGGTTAAGTGTCTTGTCCAAAGTCACACAGCAACTAAGTGCCTAGGTCCAAATTTGAACTCAGGACTTCCTGACACCAGACCCAGTGCCCTGTCTCCTGCTCCATGTATCTGCCCCATATATCATGCTCTAATATGTAGGAGACATGCAATAAACCTTTTTGGAACTGAATGATTTTCACAAAGTATGGAGCCACTGTTGCATAGTGTTTAAAGAATGAGAGTAAACAGGTCCAAGATAACTACAATTAAATCAGTCATATAAAAGAAAAAAATGCCAACCCAACAAATGCCATTTCTAAGAACCCAACAGCAAGAGAAAGAACATAATATGGGTTTTTAAAAAGAAAAAAAAAACTCCTAGTAAGGAGGAAGGATAAATAAATTATGATGAAAGATAAAGAGTTTTTTATAAAAGTTTAAAACATACCCTTTCTGTTGATAACATGTATTTATCAGCTTCTTTGGTGCTGTGGCCCAACAGCATAATTATTTGCAACACTTTTGAAAAATAAACTGATATTGTTGCTTGATGCTTGAATCAATATATTCCAGGGAAATTCATTATTTCTTGAATAAACTTAAGCATAGTATTTCCATAAAGGAGGACAAAAATACTTAATCCACCCAAACACACATGTACGTGGGCAACATCATGTGAATGAAATACTATTGAATTTATAGTAAGAAGAATTGAATTCAAATCACACCTCTGCTATTAACTTCCTGTGTGACCTTGGCCAAATCTAGATCCAAGTATGGATCTCAGTTTCCTCATATAGAAAATGAAAGTATTGAATTAGATAATTTCTAATGTCCCTTTTAAAACTGTAAACCTATTTTAAAAATACTTTAGAGAGTCTATGATTTCATCACTATGGATACACCTTCCGAATAATGTGGAAAACACCCTATTTATGACATTTCATCTTGGGCAACTCTTTCTATGCTACCCTTTAAATTCTTCATACTGGGTCTATCCAATCTATGGTATATCTTTCTTTTGTTTTCCTGAAATTAATGTCAATGATCATTCCTCTATGATTCTATTAAAATTGGATATGACAAGGTAAAAAAGACTCTCAAGTCCAAAAAAAGTGTCATTGACAAATAATATTACCAGTCAAGTTTTCATATTCCCAATCTGCTATTCTGATAAATGAATGAGTGGAAAAAGTACTTATTAAATATTAGCTATGTGAAAAACACCAAGCTAAGTACTGGGAATACAAAGATAAAAGCAAATCTAAATGAAACAGCTCAAGTGAAGCAATGATTCATCAGTAATGGAGTGACTGGATAGAATGGGAGAAAGAAAAAATGCTTTGTCAGAAAATCTTTAAATTGGAAGAAAAACACACTACCAATATTCTCACAGTTTTTGTGCATACTTCTTAAAAATAATACCAGGAAACTATGAATATAAAATGTTCTAGGAAAAAAAAATAGGAGCACAAAGAGAGAGGGACAGGAGGAAGAAAGATAGGATAATTAATATCACATCTCAGGTCTTTATTTCTTTACAATCAACTAATACTCTTCAATTTTAGTTATAATTGTAAATAGGAAGTAAACCAAACACAACTCCTAATTAATGCCCATCATAAATATTCCAGAAACAACTGACTCAGCCTCAGTCATGTTTGTACATTTGTACATTTGTGCATTGTACATTTGTACATCTCTTGTACATTCATCATGCTTGTTCCTTGATCTTTCAGGTCTTAAGAACATGAGATTTTATGTTCTTGTAGAGAGCTAGAAAGAGATGCTGAAATATTTCCAAAATAATTTTAAATGCCAAAGAAATGACCTTTTCCTCTTACATTTAAATATTGCAACAAAGTGGTCCTTAAAACAATTTTTTACTTTAAAATTCCATTCCCAATATTTAGTGACTCTTCTCTGCCTTTTGTGATAAAAAGATATATATTAGATTATATATATTGCAGTCAGAGTGTGGCAGTAATTGAACTATTTTATCTATGAAGAATGAAGAATTTATTTTAAAAGTGGGTTAAGATTATCCCATACACATCAACATTTTTAAATAGGAACGCCCTGGACCTAGAGGAGAAGTCTCCTATTTATGTTACAATTTTCTTAAGAGAGTGGCTTTCAGAGTGGTAATTTATTTATTTACAAGCTATGGTTCTTTTTGTTATTTTATGAAAAATACAAAAATGTCAAAGGACAGTATAAAGTGAAACTTCCCACCATTCTGGGAACCGAACCAAGTTTTACAGTGACATTAAAATGAATAGTATTTGCTTTTGTGAACTGTGGAGGGCTACTTCTCATTTCAGAGCTCCTGATGCACCAAGACTCTAACAGACTCTTTATTTACCCTTAGGTTTGCTCAGTTACCATATATAAAGAAGCAAAGAAAACAGAGAAACGATTTTTCCACTTGCCTTTTCCACTTCCAGAGTTTGTTAAGGGGAATGGTTATGTTAAGGGGAAGAAAAAACGTCCGTTATTTTCTTCAAGATATATTTTTTTTAGGTGAAAGGAGGAACAACGGGAGAGCAAAAGGAATTTTATCAAGTTTTAGAGTTTTTTCTTTTTCTTCCCTTATCAAACATAAAAAGTATCTGGTTTTTTTTTTTTTATTAAATCATCCAAAGACCAGAGAACAGAATGACATAAATACAGCATGTGGTAAAATGGCTTGAACTTAACAGGCACTCTAAAAGAAGACTTTATTCTCACATCAAAACATTTAAATTGAAAAGTAGAATCCTGAGGACTTGAAATATGTGTGAGGTGGCTGAAGATTATGCTGTGTGACATTAATTAGCACTCATTTTTATTCTCATTCTTTTCTTTTTTCAGAGATCTTTCTTCACAGGTGACTGCCATTCTAACATTTATTATGGAAGAAAAAAAATATTAGTCCCTTATATTTCGGCCTGATGATTTTACTCTTTTCAGGGTCTAAATAACACCCCAGTAATTAAGCAGTAGGTGGGTGTGTTTATGTTTTTCCCACCACTACAGTATTCTATTCCTTCTGCCTCATACTTAATGTAGACAGATGCACAGAAGTGAAACCACAGGAGGACTAGAAGTTTGTGCAATTACGAATGCAGATGATGCTAGTGCTAGGTGAGGCCATAGAGATGATCTGGTGCAACCTCCTCAATTTATAGATAGGAAAATGGATGGGGTGGCTAGCTGGTGCTGTAAATAGAGAGCTGGCCTTGGAGTTAGGTGGACCTGAGTTCAAATCCCCCCTCAGACACTTAACACTTACTAGCTGTGTGAGCTTGGGCAAGTCATTTAACCACAATTGCCCTGCTTTGCCTACTCCAAAACACAAAAAGCAAAAAACAAAAACGAAAAGTGGAGTCACAGAATGGACTGATCAAAGTCACAAAATGAGGTGAAGACAGAGTCCAGATTAGAACACTGATCTGAAAAAAGTTCATTGTTCATTTTACTACAGCATGATCCTTCAATTTTCTCACGACATCTATCAGCTCAGGGGAAGGAAAAATTAGATTAAAATATTCACTCATTAAATGGACATTTAATTCATTTGAAGTGAAGGCACAATCCCAATTTATGAAAAAAAAACACTTATAAACAACTAAACTTAGGAAATAAAAACATAGAAATTGATTGTTCATGTTCATAAACAATTCTTTTCTTTATTAAAATATTTCTGTGCTATGTTTCTATAGTAGAGGACTTTATTGGTATATTGAAATGTTTGTCTAACTCTTTTATGTGTTACCCCAGCAACAAGCCCAGTGCCTGGAATAGAGTAAAATATTATTAAATATTTGATAATTGACTTATTAAGTAAAGATCATCAGCTACTTAAGGGGAGGAGTAAAAAAGTCTTAAAGCTAAAGAATGAAGAGCCATCATCATAGACTTATTAATTCAGAAATAAAGTAATAACTCAGGTGCTATAAAGTATTTCAGAGGGGGGAAAAACTGAACTGGAGCTTAAATTACAAAATTTACATTTTCTGAACTACATGTGTTGTGCAAAATTAGGCATACTTGTAAATATGTCTTCTTGAAAAACTGTACTTCAAATTTGAAGTGAAAATGTGCCTTTAAGCATTATGTATGTAAAAGCCAATTGGTAAAAGAAGTTGATTTACTATAAGTTCCTATAAAGTTGCAATCTACTCCAATCTGACATTGTTAATTCATTTCTGTGGATAATCAATTTTACTCCAGTCTACTGGGAAAATGCTTATTGCAATAAATCTTTAAGCTAGAATCATCTAATAAAATGCAATGGATCTGCCTCTACCAGTACAGAATTTATTCCCTTTTGGAAGGCATATAATATAGCTCAGAGTCCTTGGATACATTTTATAAAATACCATGTTGGAATGAGGAAGGTTCTCCCAGCATCAGAGATCAAGAAACTGTTAGAATATTTGAGCAGGGAATTGTGTCTCAAAGTACTATGATAGATGAAATATGTATATGTTCATCAATAAAACCTTGTTGATTGTCATCTCAGTAGTGTAGGATGTGTAAGCCCTAAGTATCAAGATGGTTGTGTATTTAAATCAATAATGATTGGATAAACAAGTTATGGTTATTCAATTTTTGTAATTTGGAACTTTCTAAAAAGGTAATTGATGGAGAACTTTGTTTCTATTCTAGTACCACTAATTCAGAAAAAATTCAAGGTTAAAAGTAATCTAATCTAATGTGTTCCCTCCCTTCTCCCTCCTATAGAGAGGTAGTGGTGTGTGTGTGTGTGTGTATATATATATATATATAAACTATTGCCTAATTTACTGAGTAGTGCTTTAGGCAAAATAGAATCATTGTGTAATAATATGTGGAATTGATATCTTCCTTCCACAATATTTCAGAACTGTTACAGCGGAAGGCCCTCTCTGAATAAAGAAAAAAAGAAGAGATAGAGAATTAAGACAATGAATATTAATGTCTTACAGCATATATATGCACATAGGTTTGCATATTTTGGATAGTTATGAAAGGGAGACAATGATCTCAGACCAGAGTTAAGAAGAAGCAAAAGAAGGATATTGGATTAGATTTCTTCAGAAAATTATATAGAGCTTTTAATGGTTCTATGCAGCTTGCTGCTAC
>CM053587.1:161943854-161955287 GCA_028646515.1 Pseudochirops corinnae | reverse complement strand
TTGTCAGCTGCCAAGAATAAACAATTTCAATACTGTGGAAACACAATCAGGATAACCCAGAATCTAGCAGCTTCTACATTAAGGGATCAAAGGGCCTGGAATATGATATTCCAGAGATCAAGGGAGCTAGGATTAAAACCGAGAATCACCTACCCAGCAAAATTGAATATAGTGTTCCAGGGGAAAATATGGTCACTCATTGAGGTGGAGGACTTTCAAACATTCTTGCTGAAAAAAACAGAATTGAAAAGAAAGTTTGACACTCAAATACAAGAAACATGAGAAGGTAAACATGGACCATTTCTCCTACATGTATAAGATTGTGAAAAAGCAGGGACATCTCCACCAGCCCCTCTCTAAAGTCCTTCTCAATTATTCCTATGCTGTAAAACTTCCAAAAGCCCATGGAAACTATCTCTAGAGACAAGGTCACTCAGCCTGAGAAGAGAATTTGTTTTATTTCAAACTTGCTAAGAAATTTGCAAAATATTTAAAAGGACCTCTAAGATTTCTAAGTGTAATATTGAGAAAGAAAAATGTTAACTGAAATTCTTTTCATAAGAAAACCTGGTTTGTTTATTAATTGTAATTGGCTATTAGCCATGATTTGGTGAAAGAAACTTTTTAAACTGCTCAAGGCTCAACATAAGAAGATTCTAATATCAATAGCTTTAAAGTACTGTCATCAGATTCGTTTACCATACTTTTTCTGGCTAACACAGCTTTTAATATCCAAGAATTCCACACTTCCCTAGAAATTCAGTTTTTTATCATACTTTAAGAATTCATGTTCCTTAAGAAAGTTTTTATACCAATTTAGTTTTAATCATCTTGATTAAAGAAGTTTGTTTTGCTCTAAAGTATTTACAGAGATATCCAGATTCTTAAAAACTAGAAATATAGCTTACTACATTGATTCTGATAATTATAAAATTATTATTACTCACTTTACTTCTACTCATAATATAAAGATTTTATGATTTTTACTGCCAAAAATTTTTTTTTCCTCTCCCTTTAATGTTGAATGAGATAGCAGATATTCTATGGACATATGCTAATACATTTGATACTGATGAACTTAAACATGCTCAGAGTACAGATCTTTTTTACCCTTTTTCAGAACCTGCAAGCTTTTATAAGATGTAGACCACTACCTGTATTGCAGTATATTTTTCACTTCCTAGGCCTCTATATCTACGCAATACAATTGCTAATCAGAAATTCAAGTTTTTCCAACTTTTTCCCCAAATATTCTTAGTATTACATCATCTTACTCTTATTTTTATCAAACTGCATATACTCTCATATAAACAATTCCATATTACTATGGAACAAGCTAGACAGATTATTGGAACCTGTCCTCAGTATGTTCTCTAAATTACTCCTCCAGCTTCCCTTCATACTGGGAAAGCAGTAAAAATATGTAATTAACCAGATATTACAGTCTTTTGCTTCTATGGACGTTATAAAACTATTGAAAACTGATAATGCTCTCACCTACACTAATAATTCATTTCAATCTTTCTGTGATCATTTTCTTATAAGATTAGTTACAGCCATAACCCTTATAATCCCACTGGTCTGGACTCTCCTCATTGGCCTTCACCCCCTGTGCATGAGGCAGTCACCCATGAATCATGTTAACCTTATAGTAATATAGTAGCTTGCTTGCTTACTGTGAGTGGCCATGTTGGAATAAACTCTGAGCTGCAAACATCTCCTGTCTCTGGTCTCGTCACTTCAATACCTCTCAAGAGCAATCCAGGGCAGGCCCCTGGGTTGCAAAGTGTGTGCAGCCACTTCAATTTGGACTGTTAAGAAAGTAGACAAGATTTCTGACAGAGAAGTAATGGACTCAAGATTGAGACTTGCTTGGGAGGGGGGGAGGGAAGGAGAAAGGTAAACATACCTTTTAGATATTAATTATAAGAGCTTAGTTTTTGTCTTTTTAATTACTTTTCAGTTGAGAAGCTCAGAGGAAGAAATGACCATTTTTGGTTAATTAAAAATAAAATTTTATCTTAAAAAAATAAGGAGGGACTTTAATAAATGAAAATACATGCACTTGTTTAAGGTAAAGAAGACATTAAGAAAAAAAGTAACAATACAAAAAAGGGAAGGACAAGAAAAATTTCATTTGTAACCTCAAAAAACCTTCTATTATATACAATAAAGTACTTTTAATGGCTATATTACTTTGAACTCCAAGAAAGAGATTGTTTTTGTGGTTTACATGGCATTTAAAGCAAAAGAAGTGAGATCATCAAGTACTTGACATCTTTCATCTAAAAAAAATCTGAAACTCTTGCTTAGTTTGCCAAAAGACTGACTATTTTTAGCTTTGAAAACACAATACTTTGATAGACAGCAGTGGTTCTTAATTTTTTTTTATCTTGAAACTGCTTTACATATGAAAATTATTGATAACTCTTACCCTAAAGAGATTTTGATTTTGTATATAGGTTATACCCATCAATCTTTATCATATTAGAAATGCAAACATATTACTATTATTACAAAAATATTTTTGACATTGTAGATCCATGAAAGGCCTTTGGGAACCACCAGGGATCTGAGTCATATTTTTGAACTGCTTGTTTAAAGAAGTATAGTGAATTACTACCAATAATATTGTCAGCTAAGGTACACACCTTGAACTTAAAATTCCTTAATGTTAAATATCATGACATCCCTAAAAACTTCCCATATTTTTATGTTTGACAACTCTGCAGTTTTGTAGATCATCATAGATCTACAGTACCAAAGAATGAAGTCTTATGATTCTGGAGAACAAAGTGCAGCCATGTGATGAGGAGAAATCAAGGATGTAAGCAGTGCTCTATCACTGGGGAAATAATTCACTCTTGTGCTCTCTTTTGTCTCTTTGTGCATCCTTTGATGTTTTTTATGAGACACTTTTTAAAAAGACTGAATGGACAATAACTTCTATCCCAGAGTGAATTATAAAGAAGGACCACTATAAGTTATACAATTTTACATCATGTCATTACTCAAGCAAAGGTTTTAGATTGTGTATATATGTTTGAGGTAGTTGAAAGGTAAAGTTATGTATATGCATCTCTATATATTATATTATATATTATGTATGTGTGTATGCATATATATGATACAGATATGCATGTATTTGTCCACCCATCCTTATCTACCTATCTTTCTTTCTTTTGAATTTTTCACAATCTATTTCTTAGATTTTGTATTTCCTAATCTTTTAACTTACTATAATTTCTCATTAACAAAAGCTACTGGGAAATAAATTTTATATATGTGTAAGAAAAGCTATCTGAAATAAATTCTACTGTATTTTCCCTACAATGTTTCATAGCATTTTTTTTACAATTCTCCAATAAATCAATCCATAAGCATGTATTAAATACCTGCTATTTGTCAAGCATATGCTAGGCATTAGTGCTATAAAGGCAAAAATGAAATATTTACTAAGCTTATACTACATCAGGAGAGAAATACATACAAGTGTATACACAATAAACACAAACTAGACAAGTTAGGGAGGTTGGGTTCTAGCTATTGGGAGAAGCAAGAAAGACTTCATGTGATAGACAATGCTTGAACCCAGTATTGAAGCAAACTAGGGATTCCTGGAGACAAAGATAAAGACGGAGTGCATTCCAGGCATGAAGGGATAGCAAGTGCAATGGTGTCAAGATAGGAGATATGATGTCACATATGAGGAATAGTGAGAAGAAAAATTTGGCAAGATTGTAGAATGAGAGGAGAATAATATAGAACGATGCTTGAAACATTGGTTGGAACTAGGTCATGATAAATGTTAAAAGATAGTCACTGCAGTTCATTGAGAAATCTGGAACATTGTCAGATTTGTTTTTAAAGGAAATCATTTTGGCAGTTGTGTGGAGGATGTTTTAATATTATCCATGATATGTTTTGTGACAGTCCTTTGGCATGAGAGTCCCTTTGGGGAGAATGCTGTGTTCGCCTATTGAACCTTGCTCTCTGCAACTAGACTTCCATATGCATACTCCCATAGTGTAGGTGTGGCTGTCGACAGGTTATTTCTTTGTCTGGGCACCCAGTTAATAACTTCAGTAAAATGACATTTGTAAGTGCTTTGCAAAACTTAAAGTGCTAAATAAATGCTTGCTATTATTATTAGTTCAAGCATAACATTAAAAATAAGTAAACACACATATTGAATGTACATGCTGAAATTTTTTTCATGACAGAAATGTGTAATCAAAACTCATGGTTTGGAAAACACTGATAAAGTCAATAGACAGTATTCATACATGTTTTTCCCAAACTATCCATATGTTTGGATAGTCAGGCTAAAATTTCTTATTCAATTTGGATCTCATTTCAGAGACTCTAATATTTCAAGTCTTGATACAATCAATAAAATGACATCCACAAAAAGAAGCATCTGGAGGAATTACTCTATTTGGACACTATGCTGAACATCCTGAGTGATAGTGCCACCATATATCTCTTTATCTTATGTCTCATTTGATATGAATAATCAGAGAATTATTAATCATCAGAGAAGCATTGAACAAGACTACTTCTGCTGTTATATCTTTCAAGAATTTTCTTGTGATTACCAAATATGTATGAAAGACAGCTTATTGATGAAGAAACTCTAACTTAATTTCAGTAAATCACTGGATGATGTTTTCTTTCCCTATCCTTAAAACAATCATACTTTAAGATTTTTTTTAGTTTTTTTGTGTTTATTATAAATATGGCACTCTTTTTATTTCAATCTAAAAGCTTATTTTTTATGAAATCCATATTTGTTTTTATAGACAAAATTAAGAATCTTGAGAAAAGAAATGGCAGCATATTATCATTACCGTAATCTTCTTATGAAATTGACTGCTGACAGTCCAAGTGGCCAATACATAGAAAGCTGTTGAGTCAATTTGTGTATCAGTTGTCAGCATTCAAGGAAAGAGGAAAGAATTGTGGATTTAGGTGAAAAACACTTTCTATGCCAGATACCTGTAAAAATTATTCATATATTAGATTAAAGCTAAATGTTCAATTATTTTGAGCTATTAAATTAAAGGGGAAAAAAAAAACTCAATTCTTTCTGACTTCAATTCCACCATTCTATTTGCCCTGCCAAACTGTTTATAATAACCAGAAGGATGGTGCAGTAGATAGAGCCCTGGACCAGGAATCAGGAAGACTTGAGTTCAAATTTTGCCTCAGATCCTGACCCAGTACAAGTGAGACCCAGGACGAGTAACTTAAACTTCATACAACTCAGTTATCCCATCTATAACATAGAGATTATAATAGCACCTTGCATTCAAGGTTGTTGTGAGGTAACTTGAGATAATAATTAAAGCACTTTGTAAACTTTATAGAACTATATTAAAGCACTATGCAAAGCTAGCTTGATTACATTATGCTCAAAAAAGTCTTACAGAGATGGAAATGTAGGCACACAGAACAATAATTATATTCTCTTGATGTTTGTTCAATGGAAAGAGAAGTGTTAATATTTTTGACACTTTTGTTATTGTACAGTTATCCATATAATTTGAGAATCTATACCTTAATGTCTGCAAAATTATGCCACCTGGCAAGATGGCGGAGAAGAAGCAGGAAACTGCATGAGCTCCCATACCAATTATGTCCAATATCTGTAAAATATGACCCTAAACAAATTTTAGAGCTGCAGAACCCACAAAGTGACAGAGAGAAATAAATCTTCTGCTGAAGACAGTCTGGCAGGCCGGCAGGAAGGGTCTATCTCACAGAGTGGGGAGTCGAGTGCAGTCCCAAGTGAGCCATGTGGGCCTAAACCTGGAGACAGCCCCAGCCAGCAGCCCAGACCAGCCAAAGCAGACTTCAGGAGAGGGAATCACCAGCAGATGTGGTAGTTTCCAGACATTTCAACACATAAAAACCAATGAGAAAGTAAAAGGTCAGTGGGGAACACTGTTAAGACTGGGTGACAGAAGAGTGGATCTGGCCTCTACCCCCAGGACAAGAGGTGAGAGAGGCTGGGTGGCTGCAGCTGCTACCATGTGGCTATCACTGGACCTCCTGGCCTGCAGATTGCATGGGAACTAAGTGACCAGTCAGAGGGAAATTGCTCTTGATTTAACCTGCTTGGATCTGGGTTGCTGTCTTGGGCAGTGGTTGTGGGGTGAGAAACTACAGTGTGCCAGAGCTTGTGGTGGCTATAGAGAGGCTGTCCTGCTCAGACCTCTTACAAAATTGGCAAAAAACTGATAGATTTGGGACAAAGTTCTCACCACTCAGGAAACAGAGTTCAGCTGTGGCAAAGAACTCAAAAGTCAAGTAATTGGCTGGCAAGATGAGCGAGCAGAGGGAGCACAATCAGACCATAGAATCCTTTTTTTGGGAATGAAAAATATGGAACCAGAAGCAGTCAACAAAGTCAAAACTCCTGCATCAAAAGCTTCCAAGAAAAATGTGAACTAGTTACAGGCTACGGAGGACCTCAAGAAAAATTTTGAAAACCAAGTAAGAGGAGTAGACAAAAAATTGGGAAGAGAAATGAGAATGATACAAGAAAATCATGAAAAGTGAGTCAACAGCCTGCTAAAGGAGACCCAAAAAAAATACTGAAGAAAATGACACCTTAAAAATAGACTAACTCAAATGGCAAAAGAGACCCAAAAAGCCAATGAGGAGAAGAATGCCTTAAAAAGTCAAATTGCCTAGATGGAAAAGGAATTTCAAAAACTCACTGAATAGAATGATTCCTTCAAAATTAGATTGGAGCAATTGGAAGCTAATAACATTATGAGAGATCAAAATGCTATAAAACAGATCCAAACAAATGAAAAAATAGAAGGCAATGTGAAGTATCTCATTGGAAAAACCACTGACCTCGAAAATAGATCCAGAAGAGACAATTTAAAAATTATTGAACTACCTGAAAGGCATGATCAAAAAAAGAGCCTAGAAATCATGCTTCAAGAAATTCTCTAGGAAAACTGACATTCTGGAACCAGAGGGCAAAATAGAAATTGAAAAAACTCACTGAATTTTTTTGAAAAAATTGAAAACATATCTTGAAAAATATTCCAAAAAGAAAACTCCTAGGAATATCATAGCTAGAGCTTCCAGGTCAAGGAGAAAATATTACAAGCTGTCAGGAAGAAACAATTGGAGTATTGTGGAACTATAATCAGGATAACACAAGATCTGGCAGCTTCTACACTTAGGGATAGAAGGGCTTGGAATATGATGTTTTGGATGTCAAAGGAGCTAGGATTAAAAACAAGAATCACCAACATAGCAAAACTGAGTATAATGCTTCAGGGGAAAATATGGTCATTCAATGAAATAGAGGACTTTCAAGTATTCTTGATGAAAAAAAACAGAGCTGAACAGAAAATTTGAAATACAAGAAAATTTAAATACAAGAAGCAATAGAAGCATGAGAAGGTAAACAGGAAAAAGAAATCATAAGGAACTTATTGAAGTCGAACTATTTACATTTCTACATGAAAAAATGATCATTGTAACTCATGAGACTTCTCAGTATGAGGATAGTTGAAGAGATTATATATGTATATGTGTATATATGTATATGTATTCATATATGTGTGTATGCTTGTATGTATGTGTACGTGCATACATATATATAGGAGGCTATCAGTGTATAAATACATATGTGAGGGTGTGTATATGTGTGTACATGTATACATAGAGGGCACAGAATCAGTTGAATAGGAAGGGATTATAAAAAAAAATTAAGAGGTGAGAGAGAAATACAAAGAGCAAAGGAGAAAGGGAGTGTTTGAATAGCATAAATCATCTCATATAAAAGAGGCAAAAGAAAACTTTTACAATGTAGAGGAAGAACAGGAAGGTAATAGGGAAAGGGTCAATCTTACTCTCACTGAATTTGGCTCAAGGAGGGAATAACTTACACACTCAATTGGATATCTTACTCTACAGGAAAGTAGGGGGCAAAGGGATAAGAGGGAGGATGAGAGAAGAGAGGGCAGATTAGGGGAGAGGGTAGTTAGAACCACACACTTTTGAAAATGAACAGGGTCAAAGTAGAAAATAGAAAAAGTGGGGGTTGGGAGAGGATGGATGGAAATACAGTGTTTTGCAATATATCTACTATGGAAACATTTTGTGTAACTACACATGTGTAACCTATAATGAGCTGCTTATCTTCCCAGTTGGGGTGGGTTAGGAGGGAAGAAGGGAAAGAATCTTGACATCAAAGTTTTAAAAACAAATATTAAACTTTAAAAAATATTCCTTTTTTTTTTTTTACATGCAATTGGGAAATAAGACATATAGGCACTGGGCTATAGAAATCCACCTTGCCCTACTAGAAAGTTAGAGGCAGGATTGGGGTGAATAAAGAGAGAGCAGATTGGGGATAGGGGTATTCAGTAGGCTCACTATTTTGGGATGGGAGTAGGGAAAAATGGGGATAAAATTTGTAACTCAAAATCTTGTGGAAATTAATGTTGAAAACTAAAATAAACAAAAAAAAAATCATGCCACCTCCAACATGTACCTCATCTGTATATACTTAATATAGTCCCAGGACTCTTCCCATACTTGTTTTCCATAGCAAGACTTCTCAAATTTTTTCCACTCATGACTCCTTTTCGTCTGAGAAATTTTTACACGATCCAGATGTATAAGCATATAAAAGACATATGCAAATCAAACATATACAGGTAATAAATTGGGCATAGATTATCTTCAATGTTTTTCAGAGTTGATCAGTATTTTTATTTTAAAATCATCAATGCTGAGAAGGCCACTTCACATAAATATTTAGCACAAAATACCAGAGGTTTATTTGAGGTCATTTCAGAAATTGTTGGAAATTATATCCTAATCCCAATTCATTTAACAATTTTGTATGTACAGTAAAAACATTGCAATTCATAATATACAATAGTCTTAGATATGAGTTGAGGTGCCTCTGGCAGCATTCATTGACATCATGTGGTCGGATGGCATGCACAGTGCAAAGTAAAAATCTGCATTCAGAACCAAGTTTTCAGTGAAATTGCATGATGCAACTTGGGCAAGTGCTGCTAGAAATACCTTGTATTCATCACACATTTAATTTTTAATTAATTTTTGGTTGTTATCTATTCAGAAATCTTTTAATATTGCCAATTTTTTTGTAACTCCCACATTGTTACATGATCCCTGTCAGGTCATTATGCACAGTTTAAAAAGCACTGTTCTATAGTACCATTTTTGCTGTCTTTTCAAGTTCAAATGCAGCAGTTTCATTGTCAGCAAAAAATGTTAATTATATAAATCTTTACAAATCATTTCCATTTTTCTTCCATTTGTTCTACTTCTTACAGGTTCAGCTCTAAGTGTTCTTGATGCCATCTGATTTAATTGATTATCTTAACAAGTTTTCTGTAATTGTTCCACTTCTACTATTTCATGATGTTAATAACATATTGAATCTTTCTTCCATAGAATTTATAAAGAGGTTTTTTGTGAACTTGGATTGCTATTATCTATTCTCTGCTTCACAAAGAAATTGATGATTTTCTGACTAAAGTTGTTTCATATTTCTTTTGATTTTTTATTGTGATTGAGTTAATAAATTAATTTCCCTAAAAATTGTATTATTTTATCCATTCCCCCTTTTTTTTTGTTTTACATAGGAAGTCATTTTACACTGGTCAAGTTAGAATTATTTCAACTGAATGCCATATCTTCTCATTTTGAATTATTTATCTTAGATATTAAGAATATTATTTGTTATAAATTGATTATGTAACTGTACCTACACAATGACTTCAGAAATTATTCATGCCTAAGTTGCTTCATTGACATTAAAGTATCAGTTTCCTCTTTGTGAAGTTATTCAAGGCTAACAATATCTAGTATCTTCTAATTCATTTTTGAAAAGATTCTTAATGTGTAGTTGTAAGGCTTTTATTTAGTCTGTAAATCTTTGGAATCATTCATTTCTTACTCCCAAGCAATGTTTTAAGTATATTTTTCACCATTTTCCAGTATGCCCATGTTTTCATTAAATAACACCTAGTATTAGAGTTGATGTCTTTTGGAGAGTCTTCTAGTTTTCTTCATAAAATTCCTCTATTTTGTGTTCAATGCAATATGTGATGGCAAATAAACCACAATTATCTTTTCGTTGATCTCATTTTTTAAACTGTTGCTTCTCATGAGCCTTTAATATGAAATGATCATCTGTCCTATACAATACCATTTCTTTTCTATATTTCTAATTATTTTTTACCATTACTGCCCCTCATACATGCTATCTTCCAGGTACTCTGGCCTACTTGCAATTCCTTGTACACAACATTTTACCTCCTTTTCTGTGCCTTGATACAAAGATTTCCAATGTCTATAATGCTCACCATTCTCTTCTCCACCTTTCAAGATGTCTACCTCCATTGAAGGCACAAGTTCTATGTCCTACAGGAGACTTTTCCTTGCCTCTCCTTATTGTCAGCACTTCTCACTTCACTAAGTTACTTTTTTGCATTATCATCCTATGTGTTGTGCTTACCTAAGTAGAATTTAAGATCTTTGATGCAAGAATTGCTTACACTTTTCTTTTTGTATCCCGAGTGCCTGGTACACATAATGGGTTCTCAAGTCAAGCTTCTAACTGCTATCAAGAGGAGCCATTGACCACTCATGGAATACAGTTGGATACGCTAGCTAATGCATGTGCTACATGGGTCTTAACTAACTCTGCTCTGACTCCATTTTCCTTTTGCCTTTCCATGGGCTTTGAACTCCTCTCATTTTCTACTTGCCCCTCTTGGCTTCTTCCCAAAAGGTGTGTATCCTCATTGTTAAAGTCTTACCTAAATGAAAAGGCCTCTGCAGAGAGAGGACAGAGAGGAGGATGGCAGGAGTAAGAGAAGTACTACATCTGTAAAGAAAAATTCACCGGAGACTTTATATTGAGTGTAATACTTAACAATAAAGTACTGTCTTCTGGACTCAGAGATAAGAATCTGTGGTTTTTCATGCTTTGTTTTTCCTTCCAGTTATTCCCAACAGTTAGTGTTTGGTTAATGGGGTAGGAAGCTAAGTGATTTTCCATAGGAGGTTTGGTTATGGGTTTTAGTCTTACCTTATGAATCTCTGCCTATTTTAAACACTAATCTTTCAAAATTATCTGGAAAGAGAGTCAGCAGGAACTTTGAAACACCCTGTTGTCATGGGATTTCCTATATGTTTTAGTTTTTGATAAGTGAATGGGGCAGTACCCAGCTAGAATTGGGCAGTTAGATCACTCTCTCAGTGAAATAGCTTTGGCATTATTTTTTTTTTTCAACTCAGGTTAAGGAGAAAATAATGAATTGGGAAGTCTGGGAAAATTTTTTTTTAATTTTTTTAAACATTTCTTTTTTATTTTTTGGTTTACATCATTGATTTCCACAAGATTTTGAGTTACAAATTTTC
>CM053587.1:161860915-161903357 GCA_028646515.1 Pseudochirops corinnae | reverse complement strand
GTTTTGATCATTCTATTGTTTCTTGTTAATGATTGAGTTGCCCCATGAGTGGAAGTTTGATTCTATTGTTCCTTGTTCTGAATATTGTGGCCACTGTAGTAAAAACTGTGTGGCCATTTTCTGTGATAAGATGTAATGTTGTGAATATTATAATGTTTTGAATGTTTGTCTTGATTTGTAATGGAATAAACAGAGTGTTCACTATATTTTGTAATGTGAACTCTAAAAGCTGTTCACAGTAGCATTCTTTTGGGAATCTGCTGGTGCATGGCATTACAGATATACATGGTATTCATGATATTTTGTGATAGCATAGGAAAAAAGAAGGACCTTGATCACATCTTATCTAGCAGATTGAACCCTACAGAATCTCTTCTCTCTAATATTCTAATTCTTCCCATCTCCTGGTTCTTTCCTATTGTCTGGAAACACATTCAAGTCTATTACATCTTTAAAAAAAAACCCTCACTAGATTCTGGTATCCTCTCAAGGTGACCTACTGTGCCTCTCCTCCCTTTCACAACCAAACTTCTAGAAAAAGATAAAACTCATTGCCATCACTTTTTCCTACTATTTCAATTCTTTGGAATCTGACATTTCATCTCATTATTTACCTAAATCTCCTTTCTTCAGCTAGGAAGCAAAGTAATGAGGTAGTAGGGAGGCTAGGCTTAGAATTAAAAAGACCTAGGGTTCATATTTGGCCTCAGACACTTACTAGCTATGAGAACTTGGACAATTCATTTGTCTGCCTCAGTTTCCTCAAATGTAAAATGAAATTAATAATAGCATTTAATCACAGCATGGTTCTGAGAATAAAATAACATTTGCAAAGCACTTTACGAGTGCCATAAATGTTATTACCATTGTTATTATTCAAAGATACTGGTGATAACCTGGTTGGCAAAATCAAATGGTCTTTTTTCTAATCTCATTTTCTTGACCTCTCTGCAATATATGACACCTTCACTTCCTGGATACCCCTGTCTTTCTGGGTTTTGGGGATACCATATCAAGATAACTTCTGTGTCTAACTACAGTATCTTTAGAGCATCATTTGTGCATCTGCAACTGCTACTGGATGTCCTGAAGATATCTCAAATTCAAAATGTCCAAGTAAAAGCTCCTTATTTCTCCCCACACCAAAAAGAAAAAAAAATGACTAATTTTTTGAGTGCCTGTATTTCTGTCTAGGGCACAACCAATCTTCTAGGCAAAGAGATTCAAACTCACAAAATAATCCTTGAATCCTCACTTTTTTTTCACCCCACATATCCAACCAGTCTCCAAATGCCATCATTACTGCCTCTCAAATCTATCCTTTTCTCTATATCTACAGTTACCATAGTTGGGAGTCTCATCACCTCTCTCCTGAGCTATTACAACAGCCACTTAATTGTTCTCTCTCCTGCAAGTCTTTTCACACTCCAGTACATCCACTACACAGTTACTGAAGTGCACGTTTGCCCAGGTCACTCCTATCCTAAACAAACCCCAGTTGCTGTTATCTCTATGAGCAAATAAAAAACTCACCTATTTGGCATTACTTTCTCAAAAATATACACATATAGACATATGCAAAATAGATTAAAATAGATAAAAGGGGACAGGGGAAGGACATGAGCCCTGTGTGATCAGGGAAGGCTTCATGTAGAAGGTGATACAATAGCCAAGTGTTGAAGAAGGAATTTCAGTCGTAGGACATGTTACTCACCTTCACATACTCTATGATCCTGTCAAACTGACCTTATTGTTCCTCAGACGAGGTATTCAATTTTCTTCTGTATTTTCATTCTGGATAATTTCCATAACTCAAATTCATTCCCTAATGATGATCCTCCCCCCACACACTCCTTCTATCTATTGTGTATAGGCCTATGTAGGTATAAATATCTATTCTGTGTATGTAAGCTGTGTGTGTATAAACTTACATACACAGAGGTATTTTTTTTGTGTGTAAATATATATATATATATATATATATATACATGTCCTATTACACATACATAGGACATCTTTTTTGTTTAGATATGTCTGTATACATATATGCTATGTACATACAGACATATAGGTATCTATTTTGAATATATAATATGTATATCTATGTATATAAATTTGTATGTATACATTTTATCCCCCTTGATAAAATGTAAGTTCCCTGAAGTTAGTGGCTATTTTCCTTTTGTCTTCCTATTTCTAGCATCTAGCACAGTGCCTGCCATGCAGAAAGCACTTAATGAATGCCTGTTGACTGACAGACAATTCATTTTGGTATATTTATAAAGATACATAGTGGTTTCTAGGGAAAAACACTATATTCGGAGTCAGACCAACTGGGTTTAAATCCTAGCTTTGATGCCTGTGTGAGCTTGGTCATATCACAATATCTCTTAGCCTCAGTTTTTTTCTCTATAAAATAAGGGATTTGTAATTGATGGTCTTTAAGATCTATTAAAATTCTAAATATGATGTAGACATGTGAGCACACACATATACACACATGCATACACTTAGAAAAGAAGCACGTTATTGCAGATAAATAGATGTGTTGGTGCCCAAGGAACTCTCTAAGACTAAATCCAGAGTAGTTTCCTGACTACTTTGGTAGAGGGAATTCTTTACATCAATGAAATCACAGGTCTGAAACATAATGTGCACAAACACATGTGTGTATGCATGTATGAATGCTTTTGTATGTAATTTTATCTGGGGGAAAAGACCTGGTACAAAAATGTACTAATAGAATTAGCTGGCTGTTCTAGGCTTTCAAGAAACAATGCAATGGCAAAATGAAGTTAACTTTCCCTGCTGAATCAGCATCATTGGCAATTAGAATCATTCAACTTCTTTCCAAGAAATACAGACAATAAAATTTACTGCAACATTTGATAACCATTTTATAAGGGATTTGATTCTCTCTATTCCATCAGTAGCCTCTAAAGGAGCCAGTAACCCCATTTACCATAAGAACAAGGTAATATGTATCTGAGATGATGAAGATTTATTGTACATTTAATCTGTTACATAAGTGAAAGGTCATAGTCATTATTATACTATTTAAATGTCTAATAAAACTGTTCATCTACTGTTTTAGTTTATTGGCTGGGTCATAGGGTGCATGCATTTAAGTCAACAAAAAGCTATATCTCTTTCAAACAAAAGTATATTTCCAGCATCTTAGCTGAAGTGTAATAAAGCCGGCCAGAACATCACTGGCTGGAGCATTCTTTTAGTTTAAAATTTACAGTCCTTAATCAAAGCTATGACCAAAAAAATAAAAGCTTATGGGCAGCTAAGTGCCACAGTAGATAGACTGTCAGGCCTGGAACCAGGAAGACATCTTCCTGAGTTCAAATAAGGCTTCAGATACTTACTAGCTGTGTGACCCTATGCCAGTCACTTAGCCCTGTTTGCCTCAGTTTCCTTGTCTATAAAAAGAGCCGGTGAATGAAACAGCAAACTAATTCAGCATCTTTTTTCAAGAAAATTTCAAATGGGGTCATGGAGAGTTGGACATGACTGGAAAAAAACTGAACAACAATAGTCAAAGCTAATAAAGGCCAAGACTAAAGCAGCTGAGCAAGCAACATTCACTAACCTAATATTCTTTGTTCTCATCTGACTTGGGCCCTTTTGCTCCCACAGTCTCCCATTTCCTGCTATGATGATTCTTTATCAAGGAACAATTTCCATTGTGACTTTAACATCGTGAAAAGGAAAGATTTCAAAGACTTCTTGGTACCTGAATGCATATGATATGTTGTTTTTATTGTCTTTTGGTGTCAGGTGATTGGGAGACAACCACTAGAGATAAGGAAAGATATGGAAAACAAACCTTAGCAACATGATGTTGCTAAAAGAGCAAAGGTAGGAGAAAGTAGAGTAGCAGCAAATCCTGAAATGTCGGAATAGAGGGGCAAATGGTTGGCATCAATAACTAGGTAGTAAGCAAAGGCAAGAAGGAAACAGATATGTGGAGGCACTCAAAAGGTAGCATTAAAACCTGACATGCCTGCTAATAGATGCCAATATTGTACCTAAGTTTGCATGTCCAAAAATAGTCAGGTAGAAGCCCAGTAATAGCCTTTATTGGAATCTTCTTGAGCCTTAGGGAGTTAAATCTGGATTATTTTCTCTCTCTTTCTCTCTCTTACTCCCTCTCTCCCCACCCCTCTCCCCCTTCCATGCCTCTGCAATATGTCAAATTAATTTTATAAATTTACACATGACTATATATATATATGATTACATACATATGTGTACATTTATGTATCCCTAAATAGGAAGTACTAGGAACCCAGGACCAGCCAGATATGGATTCCTATCTGCAGTCAACTATATATATATACATATATATATGTATATATATATATATATATATATACATTTATATTGATATATTTTCTGACTAGCTTTTCTTTGATATCATGGAATCAGTCTTAAAATTGGAAACAATAACATTTAGTCTGATTTGAACTTGCATGAAAATCCTTTATATAACAGCCCCAAGAAACGATGATCTAGCTGCAGCTCAAAGCACTCAAGTGATGAGGAATTCAGTACTTCCTGAGACACCCTGTTTCTACCTTGGGACAGCTTTAATTGTTAGGAAAGACATCTTTATAGGGAACTGAAATCAGCCTCTCAGTAATTTCCATCCATCAGCTTGAATTCTGTTCTCTGGGTCCAAATAGTCCTTAGGCTATGGGGCAAGTCTAATCCATCTTCCAAAAACAGCCCTTCAAGTACTTGAAGGGCGCTATTACTCTCTCCTTTCTAAGTCTTCTCTTCTAAAGACTAAACATTCAGAGTTTCTCATTCTCTCCCAATCTTAATTATTCTCCCTTCTTAACTTGATTTAATTTGCTGTGAACCTTTTTTAAAATATAGCTTCCAGAACGGAACACAAGATGGCACTGGGTCAGTCTGGAGTAGAGTACTATTCTCCACAACCTTATCTTACAATAATTGCTCATTCCTTCCCATTTCCTTTTATACTTATTATTATTGTGAGTTATTGAGGGATAATCCTCCTTTCCACTGCCAAAAACAAATAAGGGAAATAGTTTCTCACTAAATTCTTATCAGAACCAATGCCATTTTTAGAAATCTCAATAATATTTTCAGGACTTGGCAGAAACCTAACACAAATATCTGACCCACAATTTCTTTGACATTTCTTAGATAAATGAACTCAAAATTCAGAACTTACTGTACATGAAATAGGCTACAATGAACAGTCACAAAGAGAAAGAAATTGTTCTGATGGAGTTATATAACTTTTAAAATGGCATTTTTAAAGGTCAAAATTCCTTCCATTAGGAACAAGCACAGAGGAAATAACACATTGGACCAGACTCTCTCTTCCCAAGACTCACCTCCTTCCCAGAGAGTAAATCAGAGCTTAGAAAGTTGTGAGGCCATATTCTAAGTGGATGGATTGTGAGGCCTGAAGTATGGAATTCCTGAGCTAAAATCCTGACGTGGATATTAACTACATGACCCTAAGCACGTCACTTAACCTCTGTTTGCTTGAGTTTCCTTTTCTGTAAAATGAAGATAATAATGCCAACCTCCCACAATTGTTATAAGGATAAAATGTGATATTTGTAAAGTTGTTAGCAAACTTTAAAATAAACATAAATTCTAGCAATTATTATTATTACTATTATTTTTATTATAATCATTATTAACTCTTTTAGGGTTCTACTTAGTATTCTGTTTTTATAGTGTATTAAATGATACTCTAATATATATATATATATTTTTTAAAGTTAATGTGTATAAGTGCGTGGTAGAGACCCAGAGAAGAACATATGCCAGATCTAAATAATCACGAGCTAAATATAGGACCCTAAAATGTGAGGGACCTGGTTTATTATGAAAATCTTTACAGGAACAGAAAACCCACTGTTAGATGTTTCTATAATAATCACAACTAACCAAGTAACAGTTTTTGTGTGTGTGTTTCCCCACCCTTATCCCCAGGGTTATTTGGTCAAACTTACTGTAATAGTAATGGGAATTTGAAGATCTTCCCTGCCCCTTAAGCCTAAATGAATTTGAGAACCATCCTCCCTGATTTGAAAATATACCCTGCCCCCTAATAGGCTGGATGTGGTCACATGGAGCCTATGGTGGGAGGGGTTTGCTGAAGGGTAGAACAGAGCCCAACAGGAGAAGCTTGCTTTAGGGTTGCTTGTTTTTCAGGAGGCATAACTTTTGTTACTTTGTAGTCAAGTGGGTCACCACGGTTGGGATGTTCTCTGACCCTAGAGAAGGCTATATATACCTCTGAGGCAAGGTTTTACTTTGGGGCTCACTTTGGAAAGAGTTATATGATTTGGCCACATGAGACTCTGGGCAGCCATTGAGCCCCATGGCTTTGAAAACCCAGATGTTGGTGCTTCTCTCTCTGGTAACTAATTGTATGTATGTAATGGTCAAACAGCTGGAAGCCCTGTCTGTTAAATTGTGTTATTTTCTCTGTTTGTACTTTTTGTCTGTTTATAACTTCTTTATATGCTCAGAAGTTCAGGGTGCTTTTTCCCCTGAACTAGGTAAATGATATATGTCTGATTAAAATAAGGTTGTTAACCCTTTTTGAGTTGCTTTCCTTTAGAAAAGCAGATCAAATAACCTGTGCTAACAGACATCCTGGGTATGCTAGGATGTTTGCTGCTACATCTACTTAATTACTTTCTAGGATAGTGTGCAGATAAATGGTAAAGTAGGTGCATAATAGTTATAAATTGTATTGATTTTTAATAGGATGCTCAATTCCATCTTGATTTATCATTCTGAATATCATGGTAGCAAAGAACATCAGCAAAATAGTTGGCTGAAGTGTCATATCCAAAAAGCAGCAACTGACAACTCATTTAGTATCAACCAGACAGATTATATCATTAATGTCCCACAGGGGCATGTTTAAAACTTGTTCTATTCATTGACAATTGACATAAAAAAGAATGAGTATGGATTATCAAGAAGTTTTAATTTTAAAAAATGTTAATCAATTGTGTCAATTACACTGTATTAGTTAGTTTAGTAGATCAAATGATAGACACAGAATTGGAAAAGTTTGGGATGAGAATTTGTCTCAGACATGTATTAGCTATATGGTTCTTGACAAGTTACATATCCTCTCTTTGCCTCAGCTCCCTCATCTGTAAAATGAGAATATGTATTTGTAAGGATCACATGAATCGAGCACTTTGCAACTCTTAACTTACAATGAAAATGTCAGCAATTATTATCATGATAAACATGGGATAAAATTTTAAATGATCATTATGAACTGGATAAATTCTCTCCTATGACATAAAATAAAGCAAAATTAAAATGTGGACAAGTACAAGGTGCTACATAAACTATTGTCAGATTTAGGTTAAGTAAAGATATGCTAGGTACCGCAGAGAGAACAGGAAGATATCCCAAACTGCTTTATGCAAATAAGATGGACACCATCACCTTCTCCAAAGAACTAAAAATGAATATCACAAAGATGGCAATGGAAGGGTCTATAAAGGGCATGAGCAGTATAGCCAACATGGAACTCTGAAGAACAGAAGTAAATTATGTCATCAAATACTTATATGACAGGGATAGATGTCACATGGGTGACATAGGGTCACATGGCTAAAGGAGAGAGTTCATGTTTATAGCTGGAGGGTTTAACTGGTGCACTTGCAATGTCAGGAGAAAGCAAAGAAGGCCTCCAACACATTAGCTGGATGCCCTTTGGTGATCTTTTGGGAGTATAAGGACAATAGTCACATAAGATATGCAGGGATACTATGATCCTCATTGTTGGAGAGAATTCCCAATCACTGAGATCACAGTTCCATTTCAGTATTTGAGTAATTAAATAATCTAAAGTCATACACTCATGATATATTAGAGTTTCAGAGTTGGAAAGGACCTCAGAGGCTATTAAGGCTTTCCCATAACTGAACAAGAGTCCTTTCCTCTAGGCTGCAGTTTATTTATCCGTGATTAGATCTATTTGAAGATGTGATAACAGGAAGGAAAAGGCAGAGAAAAGGAGATACTAAGAGATTAGGCAAGATATTGTCTAGGAGGAAGACGGCCTTAATGAAAGGAGAATGGAAGTTAAAGTCCTAACAATAAAACAGAAAAAAAAAAAGTAAACAGCCTTCTTTAAAAAAATCTTTCATGGAAATCTGCTGCAACTAGCTGGAGTCAAATCAATAAACAAGCATTTCATAGGTAAATAGATTTAGAGCTATAGGAGATCTTAAACTCTTGAGTTTAATCTTCATTTTATAAATGAGGGAAATGAGGCCAAAGAGATTCAATGAATTCTCCAAAGTCACACAACAAATAAGCATCTGAGATGGGGTTTGAATTTAGCCCTTCCTGACTCCAACTTCAGCTTATATCCCTTACACTATACTGCTTCATTAAACAATTACTAGATATTGAATATACAAAGACAAAAGTGAAAATATCACCAGGTAAATGAAGCTCCTCATTTTCCTTTCAAATGATTTCAAACACAGAATAGTCTCTGGAAGTCTCAGGGTTGGAGTTGATGAGCACCCCTTAGACACTGCTTGAATTCTATCAAACCAATATCTAAATGAATCGTGTTACCTTTAAATTGGGGCAATACCAGTACCCTGGTCAGATCTGAGCACTAAGTTTCTTAAACTGACATATTTGTAGGATGGGGAAAATTAAATGTTGGTTGGGGAAAATTAAAAGGCCCAATTCTAGTGAGAATCACAATAAAGCAGTGATACTCCTCATAAAAGTGGTACCAGTAGCTATAAGTTTGCTTTTAGGTTAACCATAATCAAACATTCCCCTCTATGACTTCATTTAGATATAATGGTAATTCTTTTCCTCAAATAAGCTGTTTCATCTTTTTTCTTTAGAATGAACGAGTTATAGACATATAAATATATATATATATATATATATATATATATATATCCCATAAGTGAAAAAACAATGAATAATAATGACAATAATGATGATTGATTTCTATTGCTTTCAGAAGACTGGTATCTTAGATAAAAGGTTTTATGTAATTTTCCCCCAGCATTATCTTGAATTTGGAAAGAAATAATTCTGTCCATTCTACTTTATTATAGTGTGAATTAAAGATTTATTATTCAACCATACAAAATTCTCTGTCTCCAGGGTTTGCTTTCTAAAATGTACATCACAAAAAGCTTCACCACTTTATTAGACAGCAATTAGTGCCCTAACTGGTGATGTGAAAGCTAAACTGGGTAAAATTTATTGTTTTAGGGCACAGTTCAGGCCTATTCAAGAAGAAAAAGACCCAATTGTTGTTTTTGATGTTATATTCCATTAGGTCCACAAAGGAATGCTTCATAAGAGCTAATTATGCTTCAGGCTATCGTTGGTAGTGAATGTTTAAAAAGGCATAAAAATCTTGAGATCTAGGCCCAAATCCCAACTTTGCCCCTCCTTTAGAATAAGCTCTTGTTTTATCTTTTATTTCTCTATGACTTATATGGGAATAATGCTGATTCTCATCTATACAATGCCAAGGAGTAACACTAACATAATGAAGTACTAAAAAATTTTAATTTCAATTAAATATTTGGGAAATGTGAGCTTTGGTTAAACAGTATTGTTTACTCAAATATTCAAGAATCTGAAATCTCATTTCATTTGGAAGTTATGCCCTGCCCCCACACACTACCTCACCTCCTCCCCCCACATTTTCCAGGTACAAATGTTAAGGGAAAAAAAAGGACGTTTCCGGGAGTTTGAGCATTTCATGATCAATATTTACTATGACCCAACGTGTTCATTCATTCATTCAATTTTTCATTTTTTCTTTTTCCTTCCCTCCCTTCTTCCTTTCCAATTTACTAGGTTTTAGCAAAGCATTTAACAAAGACTTTCATGCTCATCCTGTGGAAAATGTGAAGACATATGGGCTTGATCATAATATGGTTGGATGAGTTCAAGAATTTGTTAAATGATGAGACCCAAAAGACTAGTCATTAATGGTTCATTATCAACTTGGAATGTAAGTCTCCAAGAGTGTCCCAGGGATCTCCTGGGTGCTTTGACCTATGTCGTTTTACATTTTTATAAGCGATTTGAATAAAGTCATAGATGGCATGCTTATCCAAACAGCAGAATATTCAAGGCTGGGATAAAGAGAAAATGTCCTGACAGATTCAAAATTTTAAAAACTCATTATAAATTAGATCAGGTACCAGAATTAAAGATTAATTTTAATAAGAATGTATGTGAAGCCTTGCACTGGGTCCCAAAATTACTTTTAAGTGTTATAATATTTGAATAAATATGAAATTTCCTCAGTATACTATATATGTTAATATATGTAGACATATTAATGTGTCATTTCTACAAGCAAGAGGAAGAAATACAATTAAACTATGTAAAAACACCATACATAAATTTTCTTATTTCATGAATAGCTATGTTTCACTGGATGTGATCAAGTCAGACTTCTTATTCTGCATATGTTAATAGAAAATTAATAATATCATCAATTAATAATCTCATCAAAGATGAGAATTTATAACTCATTACTCATACAATAATTACTGACAATTTTTTCAGTCAATTAGCTTTGAAGGAGAAATAATCTTGTATCCCTACTTCAACATTCTCATATTTTAAAAGTGCATTTTATTGATTTTTTTGGTCTTTACATCAAAGTCATTCTCCACTCCCTTCCAGCTAATACCAAAAACATCTATCCAGAGGGTGTCTCTAAATGTATAGGATATATTCAGTGTCAGTAATCCCCTGCCTTCTGTCCTTGATTCACACCCTCTTCTATGAGAGAACAATAAATTTCTTTTTTTTATTTGATACTTTCTCTGACTTTTTAATCACTCATAATTCACCTTCATTTTAGAATACTTTTCATTTAAATTGTGAAAGTCATTGTGTATATTTTCCCGTTTGTTTATTTTGTTCTGTAGCATTTCCTTCAAATTTTGCCATTTTTCCTAAATTTCTCATGTTACTCATTTCTTACAGCAGTATCATATTATATTTATATACCATTATTCCCCCACCCTTACTAGCATCATTCTCCAATCAATGTGCATCTACTTTTTCTTTTTAGTTACCTAAAACCT
Organism: Pseudochirops corinnae; assembly: GCA_028646515.1. Lineage (NCBI taxonomy): Eukaryota > Metazoa > Chordata > Mammalia > Diprotodontia > Pseudocheiridae > Pseudochirops > Pseudochirops corinnae. The sequence continues at coordinate 161,892,231 of CM053587.1, read as the reverse complement.
GTTCAAGAGAACTGCTAACCTGCTAACACAACCTGCCCTTCATATTAGACCTATGCCCTTCTCCCAGAAATTGTATTATTTTTCTATTTACTTATATGCATGCTATTTCCCTCCACTAGCATTAAGATCCTTGAGAACAAGGGCTATTTCATTTTGTTTTTCATTTCTCTAGTGCTTGAGAGAATGGGTGGAATGGAATGAGCACTTATTAAGCATCTAGTCTGTGCCAGGTACTGTGCACTTTTCCAATACTATCCCACGGTCCTCACAACAACCCTGGGAAGTAGGTGCTATTATTATCCCATTTCACAGTTGACAAAACTGAGGCAAACAGAGATTAAGCAACTTGTCTAGAACACACACCTAGTAATTGAGTCTGAGGCCGGATTAGAACACAGACATAGATGACTCCAGGTTCAGTATCCTATCTGCTCTACCACCTCATTGCCTCAGGCAGCTGTGGTGTAATGGTTAGAGAATTAGCCTTGGAGCCTGGAAAGCTTATGCTCAGATCCCACCTCTGACACATACTATAGTGACTGGAACAAGGCTAGTAACTGTCTGAAACAAGGCAAGTTACTTAAGTGAAGAACTAGACAATTCTAAGATCTAAAGGGGCAGATATGCATTGAAGGAGGGAGTTTCCTCACTGAGAGGTACTTGTACCAATAAACTCACAGATCCTTACCACTACCAAAAAAAAAAAAAAAATCCCCAGCACTAGAATAGTGCCTTATGCCAAGTAATTGTTTAGTAAAATTCCACTGAATAAATGCTTGTTGAATTTAATTCACTATGTATTTTATAAGTGATATTTCATTCAAATATTTCCCATTCTGCAGTTTCTGTTCATATTCAATCTATGAAGATTTTATTTTATTCCACTATTTTATTCCAGTAAAATATTTTTTTTATTTTTGTAGTCAGAATTATCTCGTCATTTAAAATATTTTCACTTAATAGTGAGATTGGGCTGTAGTTTTCTTTTTCTACTGTGACTTATCTTGGCTTGGATATAAGAACCATATCATCTCCTAAAAGGGGTTTTGTTAAAGGACCTTTGTCTCTATTTTTTATTTTTATTTTTTTGCATACATAGCAATTGATTTTTATGTTTTTGATAGAAGTCATTTGGAAATCCATCTGCCCTGACTTTTAACTTTCTATGTTTGCAATTCATGTACAGCCTGATCAATGGCTTTTTCCAGGTTTTGATTGTTTCATATCTTTATTTCTTTTTTTTTGCTAGTTTGAATATTTTATATTTTATAGACATGCATCAATTATCTGTGAAATCTCAATATGTGGCTATGTAATTGTGTACAATATTATATGATTTTTTTTAAAAAATTCTTTCAGTTTGTTCTGAATTTACTTTGCTCCTTTTTTCTTATATTAAGTTGTTTTTCCACTATCTTTTTTATCTAGTTCATTAATCATTTATTGCTTTTATTAGTCTTTTCAAAGAACCAGTTCTTTATTTTATATATAATCTTTATAATCTTTTTCTTTCTTTATTTGACCTATAATTTCCAAGATTTCTTCTTTTGTACTTTTTTAGGATTGCTAATCTGCTAATTTTCTAGTCTTTTCAAACACACAGTCAGGTTATCAATCCTCTTTTTTGTTAATATACACTGTCAAAGATAAAAAATTATCCTCTGAGTACTGCTTTAACTATATGTCATATTTTGACATTGTTTCATTTTCATCCTTATCCTTGTAATACTTATTTATTATTTCTATGATTTCTTCTTTGATCCTCTCCATTACTGTACAGCTCCTCATGAAACAGTATTTACTAAACTTTAGAGATACTGGTACATAATTAAAGATATCGAGGCTATGCATAAAGTCAATGTGAGGAACTTTAGTTTTCATACTCTTCTGAGTTTGCTGTTTTCTCATTCTCATTCTCATTTCACATTCAAACAGGCTTACATAGGATGTTGAGTTTTCAATTTTCCTATCCCCACGCCCCTTTCTTTCTCTTGGTATTTTCTTCAGCAAGGAGAAAAGCTCAAAGCCGGACTTTGTAGTTTATCCTTGAAGTCCCTAAATCCCCATGCAATATCATGCTGTACAGAATGTAATATACAGTTTTAAGCAAGTTCTTATTCCAAAACTGTTCGTTTCTAAATCTCTAGGTCAAATCCCATTACAATGAATTAATATAATGCCTTCACATAGTAGATGCTTATTAAATGTGAGATGAGTTGAATTTTACCTATATATTCTGCTTATTTCGTTGAATTAGATTTTTGTTTTATTGGATATTAAGCTAAGTGCATGTTGGGTCTGGGGAGTAATTAATTTCATGGAATTTTTCATTAATTAGCCCTGGAAATATTATTTAGTTGATTAACATCATCAGGAAATTATTTAAATATTCGCTAATTATAATCAAGGCTAGGCATGGTAGTGCTCACCTATAATCCCTACTGGTGGTTGTGCTGAGGCTGATAGATTGCTGGAGCTGAGGAGCTTTGCGATACGGTAGAGGTAAAGCATGTCAGGTGTCTGCAACAAATCTGGCACACATCTGCTGAGAACCCAAGAGCACATGATCATCAGGCTGTTTAAGAACTGAACTGGCTCGGGTTAGGGATGTAACAGTTCTACCAGCAGTGGAAATGGGCCTGTGAATGGCCATTATACTTCCTGTCTGAGTGATATATGGCAACCCAGTCTCCCAAATAAATAAAATTTAAAAATAATATTTCTAATTAAACACTCCATAGAATCATTGTATCTCAGGGTCCTTTAAGTTTATGTCATCCATACTCTGTGTTAGCTCTTCCACTGAGAGTGTTAGCTCTTCTACTGACTATAAACTTGCTACCTCTTAATAAAGTCCACTCATTTACAGATAGCTGCCATTATTACAACTTGTTTCCTAGAACTTCTTCCACTTAAACCCCTTTCCATTTGACAATTGTTCACATATTCAAACACAGTTATTACATCTCCACTAAATTTTTATTTTATCAGGCTTCACACTCCTGACTCCTTCATCTGATCATCTCACTAAATGGTTATTGATACTCCTCAATAGCTTAGGCATTTTTATTTTTTGAACTTTTACAGATCATCATAATCCCTTCTGAAATATAGAACTTGTGACTATGATTACTGACTTCATGGTACTGATCTTAGGAAAGTAGCAGAGAAGAGGATTCACAGGGCTAGAGATATGTTACCAATTTTCCAGAAAGAGTGGGGAGTGAATTCTTCAAAATTTGTGTCAATGAGTTTGATTTGAATTCTTGACAAAACTTTCATTTATATATACTTAATCTAGGGTGGATGCCTGGAAATCATTGGAGATACTCTTTTTCAGCTTAAAAATGTGCTCTTTAAAGAATTGCTTGTACTTAAAATTAAGAACAAATCATGCAAGATTACCTTCATTCCTTTTATTGACTTAACAGACTGGTAAATCAGGAGATTTTGTCATATATATAAGTTACCTGGATTTCTGAAAAGCATTTGACAAAGTCTCTCATGATAACCTTGTCAACAAGGTGGACTGGGTAATATTGTTTCTAATGCCCTGGAGGCCTCCCTTTCCTCTGTTTCTGTTTCATATCTATATCTTATTCTCTATTCAAAATGACTTTTGCTTTTGTGGTAAGAGGACTGTGACTATGATCTTAGCTCACATTTTTATAGTACTTAGGGGTTTCCAAAAAAGATTTTCTCACAAAAATCCTGTGATATAGTTAAACTTTTGTGCCAATTTTGCATATGAGAAAACTAAGAGTCCGAAATGTTGAGCGATTTGCTAATGGTCATGCAACTAGCAGCATGATTTACTGTGTAGAGTATGGGATTTGGAGTTGGGAGATCTGGCTTCAAAAACTAGTTTTGCTACTAAAAAGCTGTAACCTTAGGAAAATCTTAGGTGAAAAATGCATTACCTTGATGCCAAATTAATGACAATCCTGACCAAGTTGATAGCTCCTTTGTCACACAAAAATCCTGAAGTAGCCAGGATGCCTGGTTACTGGTTGTGCCCAACCACAATATTTTGAAATATTGAAGAAACACTATGTTTCCCAAAGTTTGAAGTTATATCTCTGACTAGGATCTTAAATGCTAGTTAAAAATTAATTCAGAATATTAACAGAATCAATCAAGGTTACAGAGCATGCTAGAAACTATCTATTAGTAAAGATAACTATTAACTCTTTATTAAATAGGAATGAAAGACATTTTCTTCCATACAGACCAACTACAGTGGTTGATAAGTTTTAATAGGTGAAAGTTGACATATTACTTTGTCCTATGCTGTATAGTGTTATTTAGGTTACAATCCCTCTGGAATACAACAGTGCACATAGGAGAAGCAACCAGAAGAGTGATTATCTAGCTCTCAGAAGAATTTGATGTCTGGGATATCTAATACCATCTCATTCCCTAAAGACAAGCCTTTTGGTAGCTGCTTTTTTAAAAGGTGCCTACAGCAGGCTTAGGTCCCAAACAGTGCTAACACAGTTTTATTTTCCCTACATAAAATCGAAGGACATATGAAGTGAAGCTCACAAAAGGAGCATATGAGGACAAAGTACAGAGGGCATTAGAAGGTAGGTAGGAAAGGGGAAATGAAGAAAGTCATCTATTAGGTCTGAATCTATAATAGTTCATTTCTACTCAGAAGATATTAAAAGAGTGTAGTATGATGAATAGAGTACTGGGTCTGAAAGCAAATGACTTGGGTTCGAAATTGACCTTACTGTTTACAGACTGCATGACCTTAGGCAAACTCTTCTGGGCCTCAGTTCCGCATCAATAAAATGTAGGGGTTGGACAAGCTGACCCATTAGGGCCCTTACAGTTCTAAAGACATAATCCTAAAATCTCACTGCATATCAAATCTGATACACAGTAGGGAATTTAAATATTCTTTTAAATGTCAGTCCTTTTCCTAGAACAACTTTTACCTTTGTCCTTTTCAATTGATTCCTCTAATCTCCTTCAAAAGTTACTTTTAAATATGCCTACATGAAGGCTTCACAAACGGACCCCTTCTGATGTTGATTGCATCTCTACACTACTCAGCTTTAGTACAGGGTTTCTACCATATGACATACTTAATAGATTGCTTATTAAATTCTTTGGTTATTTCATGCAATACATATACACATTTATATTTGAATCCATAGGTACATACACCCAGTTTTACTTAGCTTGTGAATGTGCTACATCCTCCAAAGGTAGGAAACACATTTTCTACATAACTCAATTTCATATTTATCAAGTGCCTATTCAATATATACCAAGTGCTGTAGATGCAGAAATAAAATTGAAAGATAGTTCCTGCCCTCAAGGACCTCTTCCTTCCACAATTTAAAATTTGATTCGACTAATGAGTATTAAAGTTCTTGGCACATAGTAGATATTCAGGCAATGTCACTGAATATTTTCATTGATGCTACGGGTTATACATAACAATTGGCTCAATGCTTTTCATTCGAGTTTTAAATGAAATGAAATTTCATTTGTCACTACACTGGTGCTACAGGTTATTAATACCAATTGGCTCAATGGTTTTAATACACTTTTAAATGGAATGAAAATCATCGAATCATTTTTTGTACTTAGGGCAGATTATATAACAACATGTTCTAACTTGGCTAGCTATTTTATTTTCTACCAGTTATGGACATCAGCCACTATATAAATGCAACTGGAACTACATGAACTGATCCATCTGCAAACAAGGATAGTGTTGGTCTGTTAGTGGAGAGTATACTTCTCTGGTCTTCATGTTCTTAATTTTTCATTGCTTTGTAATGATAACTACTATTTTTTATTATAATATATTAATTTGGAAAAGTTAATACAGTTAAGCAAACATAATCATACTAATCATGTAGTTATAAATGAATCCATAACCCTACTTTTAATCTGAACTTTACTATCATTTTTAAAACTATTTAATACTTCAGGGAGCAAAACTGAACTATTAGTATCACTAATTTGGAGAATACACCTGTAATTGACTTTTTAAAAGCTTATTAAAGGGTTTATTTTTAATGACTATTGTCATCCTCTGGGGAAATGATAGTTGCAGGTATAATACAACACATGCCCTGTGAGTAATGTTTCTTAAGGGAAGCCAATCTTGACATTGAAATTTATTAACTAATTTACAGAATTAATTACATTGGTGGTTAAAAAAAGAAAAAAACCATGCATAGCTACAGTAATTCCCATTGACAGGTGCCATCACATATTTCTAAGTTATGGCAACAGAGCTATCCATTACTTTGGCATGAATTATTGATAACCTTTCTTAAAAAACCTCCCTGGGCCCAATTCACCACTTATCTAGCCTTGAAAATTCCCATAGGAGATTCCATGTGACTATTACTGGGATTCTAACAGGAATAATTTTATATTCTTATGAGTAATATGAAAAAATATATTTTTAGATATTATATGGAATTTCTCAGTCCACAAAAGCATGGTAACAAGTGGAATATTAGTGCAAGACAGGTATGCTAGTCATATTCAATTATCATCTCTACACAAATAAATGCAAAGTCTCCATAAGTCCCTATCTCACTTCTAAACTCTAGTGATTCATCAGACATCTTGGTCTGGATATCCCACTGGCATCTCAAACTCAACATATCCTAAATAGAGTCTTGTATTTCCATTGACACCCACCCAATTTTTATTTTTTCTTAGTTCTTCAATCTCACAACTCCCTATCTAATCAGTTGCCAAGTCTTGCTGATATATATGTCATCTCTGGCTTCTGTCTCCTTCCCACTCAGGTGGCAATCATCATAATTTAGAACCTTATCAACTCTCACTTGGCCTATTATGATGACCTTTTAAATGTTCTCCTTGTTTCTAGCATTTTCCTACTCCAATCCATCCTCCAGATAGCTCCCAAAAGTCTAATATATCTCAAGTTTGCTGATGCCAATCTCATTTTCCAAAAGTTTTACTGGCTCCTTATTACCTCAAAGATAAAATAAAACTGCTGTTTGGCATTTTACATATTGAAATTTGATTGCAATATATCTTTTTAGACTGATTTAATATTATTTCTCCTCACATGCTCTATACATTCCATCTAGATTGGCTTCTTGCTATTCCCCAAATGTTAGATTTAATCCTTGAGAATTTTTTCTTTATTCCTACAATGATCTCCTTCATACCACCTTTTAGAAACCCTAGCTCTTCTCAAGACTTGGCCCCAGTGCCATTTCCTATTCTAAGACCTTCCTCAACATGGTTGTATGTATCCTCTTCTCTCCCTAAAATTATTTTTTACTTACTTTGATTTCTCTGTAAATGGGTTGTTTTTTCACTCCTGCCCCCATCACTCCACCCAAATGTGAGCTTCTTGAAATCAAGGAGTGAGTGAGTGAGTGTGTGTTTGTGTGTGTGTGTGTGAGAGAGAGTGACAGAGACAGAGAGAGAGAGAGACAGAGAGAGAGAGACAAGAGAGTGACAGAGACAGAGACAGAGAGAGAGAATGTGTAGGAGGAAGAGATGTCATTCTATCCCAAGTGCTTAGCACAGAGTACTTGGTGAATAATATGTGTTTAATAAGTGTTTGTTGGATTGAATTGAAAAAAATTGAAAATGAAATGCTAAAATCCAAAGTTTTTCCAGGAGTGAATCCAAGTGGGATTTTCTCACAAACAAGCCTACAGCCTATTCACATTCTCTGATTACTTCCTTGGGGAACATCACTGCAGAATCCTCCCTATTAAACATGCAGTGAACAGGAGGACACTTGGATTACAATATGTACACTTTCCCCTCAACTTTAGCACCCTATTATTTGAGGGAGAAGTCACAATACCTACAACAAAATGAGCTCATCCCAAAACATTTTGATCTATCCTAAATCTTGATCCCAAAAAGTTGGCACTATACTCTCACAGGTTTTCCAAGCTGGAATGGACCTTAGAAACCACCTAGTCCAACCCTATCAATTTACAAAAGAGAAAAGTATCGGGGAGTTGAGGTGATTTTCCCAAATTCACACACATAGTAAGCAACTCAGACACTACTCAAACCCAGGTATTCTGATTCCAAATCCAGCAATTATTCATTGTTCATATGACTTCAATATAAACGTTGTATAATTTTAATTTATCTGTGTGTCAAATGCAGGAGTTCTTAATTTTTGTGTCATGGACCCCTTTATCAATCTCGTGATGCTAAAGGATCCCTTCTCAGGATTTTTTTTTTTTTTTGCTTTTTGGAGGGTGATTGGGGTTAAGTGACTTGCCCCAAATTCACATGGCTAATAAGTGTGTCAAGTGTATGAGTCTGGATTTGAACTCAGGTCCTCCTGATTCCAGGGCTGGTGTTCTTTTCACTGCACCACCTAGCTGCCACTCAGGACTTTTTTAACGGCCAAATTAACATATATAGGTTTACAAAAGAGACTAATTATATTGAATTAGAGATATCAAAATATTAAAAGTTCCAAGTTAATAAACCTACTGAAATCTACCCACAGATGTCTTGGTGGTCCATGGACCCTAGTCAGTCAATTAGCATTTGTTAAGCCTCTTCTATGATGCAGGCACTGTGTTAAACCCTGGGAAAACAAAAAAAGGCAACCCAACCCAGCCCTGTGAAAAACAGTTTCTGCTCTCAAATAACACACAATCTGATGGGAGAGAGAACAAGCAACCAATCATAAAAAAGTCACTTGAGTGGAAATAATTGTAGACTATCAGGAGCAAATTTAACGGGCATAGACTTATGAATCTAGCTTTTTTCTCTATATTCTTTTACTGGCTTCTTAAGGGTTTCCAGACTTACTGTTAGATGATACCCAAGATTCCTCCTTGGTCCCTGTTGTCTTATTTCTCTACTCACTCTCTTAACAATATTATTAACTCTTTTTAACTCCAGATACTACCTCAAAGAGGATTTCTCCATTTCCCAGTCTTGATATGTCATCTTATCTCCAGATCAGCAGGCACTTTAAAAGTCACTAGCCCCTTAAAGTTCACTAGCTCAAAATGGAGTTCATTATTTTCCCCAGCATATGCTCTTCCTTCTAATTCCATTGTTTCTGCCTGAGGTACTGCCATTCCCCTGGCCTTCTATGTTAGTAACTTCAAAGTTATCTTTAACATTTCTTTCTCCATCATGAGTTTTCAGATTCTATATAGTGATCTCAACATCTCTTGGATCCTATTCTCTCTAATCCCAACTACCAACAGCTAAATTCGGGCTCTCAGTATCATGTGCCTGAAATACTTCAATAGCCTCCTCACACTCTCCCTCCTACATTTTAATATATCATACATAAAACTGCCAGTCATCTTTCTTATGCATAATTCTTACCAAGAAAGACAGCGTGGCCTAGTGGATTGGTCACTGGGTTTCAAGTCAGGAAGACCTGTGTTAAAATCTTACCTTGTACATTCACGTAGATAACATGACTTTGGGCAAGTCATTTGATCTCTTTGTACCTCAGCTTCCTTGGAATGGTTGGAGTAGAGGAATTTGAATGTAATGTCCTTTATGATCTTCATTTCTCTCTGAGTTCAACTCCTAATTTTCTAGACTTCTATAGCATGATAGTAGTCTCAGCATGGAAATTCATTCTGCACCTGGCTCTCTTATCCTGGAAGTGTAGTTCACCCCAGTGGCCCCCTCCTCTGATTAGTTATCTCCTCCCAGAAGCACTTTTGTAAGGAAAATTTCTATGCCACCATGTCTTCATTCTTCTCTTTACTCCATTCATGACTCTCTGGACTTTCTCCATCATACCACCATGCAAGTACTTTCTCTTCCCCCACCCTATCTTTTCAGCTTCATTGTATGTGTTATATTCTTCCATTAGATGTAAGTTCCCTGTCTTTCTTTCTGTTTGTATTTGTATTCCTGGTACATCATATGATAAATTCTTGATGAACTGATTTTAAGATCCCTGCCAACTCTATGTCTTATGAGCTGATATGAATCAGTCATCTGTTAAAAAAAAATGCTGAATTCTTCCCAAGCAAAATTTTAATTCTTCCTACATACAAGTACATATGCATGCAAATTGGCACTGACTTATGTTCACCTTTTTAATTTTATTTTTTTCTCTTCACATAATCTTCATCCCAACCCAAGTGGATAGTATTCAGAACAATTGCCACCCCACCTCTGTCATCTCCTCCTATACAAGCATTGTGTTCTCATCCCTTCTTCTTTTTGTTCAGTCTATACCCTATGCTTCTGACTCTCTTCCTTGTTTTCCATTTAAATTCCTCAAAACTTGAATCAAATGCCAATTCTTTTATGAATCCTACTGTTTCATATACAGATTATTTTGTTACTCTCTAATGCTCTTCTCATGTGCGAATTCTGCACATCTCTGTTGCAGTATGTTACTAGGTGAAGATCTTTAAAGGTAGAACATTGTGTTTAGATATACTCAGTATTTTGTTACCATGAACTATGGTGCTCTGCAAATGGTAGACAATTAACAAATAGCTTGTTGTATTAGCTTGTACCTTCTAATATAAAAGATCTGCCCCTATACTTCAAAAGATAGGATTCTTCAAGTTAGCTACTTTTGTTACCCTCATTCAGATAGTGCTTTGAAATATCAGAAAAGAAGGGAGATGACTCTGCTTTCAGTTTGCTCTTTCACAAAAGAAATTTTTGAAGGAGTTTTGGAGTGAAATTACCAAAGACACGTATTTCTGACATTTTCCCTTGCTTTTACAATTCTCTCCCCCAAATGTACAAATGATATTTGATTTAGTTTTTCTTTTGTGGCTTTTGATTCATTATTTTCATTTTAAATTACTTTATTTTCAGGAAAAATCATTTCACACACATACACACACACACACACATGCAAGCTGGATTATAGAGAGTAAATTGGTTTTTAAGTTGCAATATTCCAAGTTTTAATTAATTTCCTCAAAATGAGGTTGAATAGAATCAATTTATTTGACCCTATGCAAATTGGGAATTGGACCAATTTCTCATTTCTATGCCTGGGAAAACTCCACATATTGAAGTGCACTTACATGAAAATGTGTCAGGGTCAAGACTGTTGTCATTTCCCATGTCCTTTTGCTCTGTGACCAAAAATAGAGTGAACTATCAAAGACAATGGAAATAATGAAAAAAAAAGTTGGAATTTTAACCCTTTGGATAAAATAGACTACAAAGTCTCTGATGGTGTGCCTAAATCAGAAGTTCTTAACCCTTTTTTGGATCATAGATCCTTTTGACAGTCTAGTGCAGCTAATGGAGCCCTCATAATATTTTAAGTACATAAAATACATAAGATTACAAGGAAAGTAAATAATATTAAAATTAAGTTACCAAAATATCTTTTCAAAAAATCAGATTAAATATTACATAAAACATTATGTAAAAATCTATCTTATTGCTATTTTACAAATGAGAATGAAATATTTTATCTTCTCTTAATGTTCCTCTTCAATAACATCTCAAAGAACTTAATGATATTTAACAGCAAATAAATTACTTTCTGAAGTTAAGGAGATGGAACAGGAAAGGTATTTGAGCTGAATAAAGAGAAAAAAAGTTGTGGAAGAGTTTGGGAGGGCTTTGGACTTGTGAAGAAGACCAGAAATTGAATCTGAAGAAGAGAAATTTGCAAGAGCTTGGTAATTTTTTAAAATTTAAAAAGGAACAATTCAAGCTGGAGAAGGAAAGGAATTGAGAACAAAGGACTTAAAGAGATTAAGACAAAGTAAATGAGAAAAAGAAAGCTAAATGACAATCAAAATCAGATGGAAAAAGAAGAGGAAATTTGGTTATGACTGTCAAGTTAAGAGATGACAAAAGAGTTTAGAGGCATAAGGAGAGCAAAAAGAGGTATAAAGTTATTAATGATGGGCCCAGGAGGTGAGTTGGAACATTCATGAGTTGAAATTTAAAAGAGAATAATCATTTATGAATATAGAGAACAGTCAATTTTGTTCATCACCATTGATTTAAAACTAGAAGAGATCTTAAGGTTTTTCTAGTCTAACCACCATATTTTATAGCATAGAGAAAATGAAGCTCAATAAAAGTAAATGACTTTTCCAAGATCACCTGGCTGATATAAAGCATGTGTGGATAAATGGAAACTTCCAGTAAACACATCGTGACAGTACTCATTATAAATACTTAAAGTTACAGCTAAATAATCATGTCACAGAGCCATGACAATGGTAAGACTAAAGAGTCTTGCATTAAGATCGCAGTGGGGTATGTTTCTTTCCTAGAGATATTTTCTTCTTCCTCTCACTGATTCAAAGACCTCATTGTCAATGCTACATATTCCTCCACTACCCTGCGCCATACTGTGCAACCGTAATCTGGCCCTAACCCATTGTGGTTCCTACTCCACACTGTAATTTCACCTTTCTGTTAGGTTCCACATCCAGGGCTTCATTACCATAGCATCCCTCCTAAAGGTCTATATCCCCTTCCAGTCTCTATACTGATGCAGGCAATTGTTTCTGGGATAGAGGAGACTGTCTTAGGAAAAATCTTCTTAACTTCTTCTCTGAAGTTAAACTGTCCTCTTCAACCTTAGTAACATTTCCCATCAATATAATTCCCCCAATCAAGGTGAAATGTTTTTTACAGCTGTATATGTAACCAAAGTGAGATTCTCTATGGTTAAGTTAGGAGTTGTTATAGCTCTACATGTGTCCACTCATCATCAGATTCCAACTCAAAGGGAAGAATACATCAGTTGTACGTGTCTCTTTAATCAAAAGGAGACTTAGCATTGTAGAGTCATGTGGGTCCCAACTGATTCTACATGACTCTCATGTGTCTCAAACTCAGGTTTATGTCAGGAGACCTCCAGCTCTCCCTCCTTTTTATAGCTTATAAATGACTTTCGCCCAGCATGGGAAATGTGTAGCATCCTCCCTGCTTCTCCTACAGAACCATTACTGTCAGTCAAGCACTGTTGCTTATAAAATTTCCCTTTTAAAGGGACCAAAGCTTCCTTTAAGTAATTTTAAACATATTTTGAATGTAACAACATGTCAAAATAATAACCATCTGTCAAAAGAACCATTTGGTACCAAGTTTGGGGTACTTTTACACTTGGAATATTTTGTGAAATTGTGGTCACAGAACCTGAAAAACTGGAAAAGTACTGAGCAAAAAGCCACAAATAATTCATCTTAGAATTTTCCAAGATGAATATTCATTCTCATCAAGGTGAGTAATGCCTCCAGCAATGAAAATTACAAGCCCTCCAGGCACGTCCATGTGTGTTACTGTCTCTTACTTGTGTCCTCCCATAAGTTCGTCACAGGGGATCCATCCAACATTCTGGGGGACTTCATCAAATTCTTCTGATATTGCTTGCTTGGTTACTTGCCTAAATTTTTGGTGAAACTTTTATAAGAGCATCTTTTTCATTTATTTTCTTGTTCATTTATTTGTTTTAGTGTTCTTCAGCCTGATCACAACCATTATTGCCTTTTGTATGATTTTTAACTTCAATTCTTCAGAATAAGCTAAAAAAAAAAAAAAAACAGCTCTTCAGGCAGGTAGGAAGAAAACTGAGTGAGGGCATGTTTTCATATTTTTTGTAAGATCAGAGATAAAATTATTTACCAAATCCTAGAAGAATAACATTATGGAGGATGTACTGAAGTCTAGAAATAAGTAATTTTAAAACAAATAAAACAAGCCCAATTAAAAGGCCAAGAAAAAGACATAAAAGTGATAAAATAAGTACATTTTAAGAAGAGAAAATAAAAGATATACAAGTTATAAATTGACTAGTGAGCAGTATAATCACCCATCATCATTACTGAGGGTAAATTTTCCACAGCTTCTATCCCGGCAATGCCAAGATTTCAGTATATAATCATGAGCAAATGACTTACTCTTTGTATCTTCTCTCAACTGTAATAATTCCTGCTCTATCAACCTAGAAAAGAGGCTGTGAAATAAAGTGAAAATTATAGCTGGCCAAGAATTTTGAAAACATCAAAAGTGCTATAAAATGTAAGAAATTGTTAATATTTTCAAGTTACGGTTTTGGTAAAACCATAAAAAGGTTCAAGAAATGTTTATATAAAGTCACATATAAGAACTAGCATAGGTTTTAAGGAAACTGTAAACAACTGACTAGACTCCAATGTCCTCTTTGCCTTTGTCACATACTTGCTCTGTCAACCTGCGAAAAATCACTTAACTTCTCAGTTTTCTAAGCAACTATGACTAAATTACAAAGAGGGTGATGACCTTCATGAGTACAGTATGGTCCTCGCCTAGAACTCTCTATACCAATGAAATAACAGGCCCAAACCCTACTCCTTTCCTTCCCTCCATATACAATGATTTTAAATTTAATATTGTATGATATTTTATACAATATAATTATTCAAAACAGAAGTGTAATCTAGAAGGAAGGCACAAGCACTCCTTAGTTACTGACTGGTTAGTGGAATTATACCAGGATTGACAGACACAACAAATATCAAATTGAAGGGTTTTTTATTGACATATGGAATGGATGAGTAACTTGGGCACTCAGCTTTTTCCACCTTCCTCCTGACAAAATAGGGAACACACCTGAAAAATGTAATTTCCCTCAGGTCCAAAACAAATGGATTTGCAGAATTTACAAAACTACAGCAGGGGACCAGATGAAATGCCTTATATCCTGCAGGAGTGCTTTGTACTTTGTAGCTATCGCCTATGTAAATAGTCTTCTGATATCCTACATTTTAAAAGTCCGGGAGATTAAAAAAAAAAAAAGAAATCATATAAATAGCTTAGAAGAGGTGGTGTACAAGCGGGAGTTGAAGGTGACTGCATGACAAAGTACTAACAAATCAGAAGAGAGTCCAGGAATGATGCCCAATTTCTCCCTTTGGCACAAGGTAATAAGTTTTATTATGTCTTGGTTTCAGATTTAAACATCTTCCTAGACTATTGGTCTTGAGGCAGTATTTCATGAATGTCATCAAAGAAGAAAAAAATAGACCAGAGAGAGTACATTGGTGCTGGCTAAATCGTTATAGTGCTTCCAGTGATAAGGAAACATTTTGTACATTGATCCATACAAGGCACTGGGAGGAAGGGAAAGAAAGTAAAGAAACTGATAAATGGAATATCCTTAAGTCATGCCCAAGTATAGGGATCTACCAGTAGACAAAATTACTCCTTTGGATTAAGTTATTGTGACTCCCTGATAAAATATAAATGCTCCTAGGTGTTAGCACATTAATTTATGAGCTATGAACAATTTGAGAATGCATTCCCTCTCCTGCCCCAAGGTTTTGCATAGGCCTACCTACCATGAATGGATTCATGGGATCATAGTATTAAAGATTTAGAGCTTTTAAGCCATCAAGTCCAATCTCCTTTTCACCTCTGTCTCATGGAATCCCGGGTTTCTTTCAAGGCTCAGTTCAGGTGTCAGCTCCCATGTAAATTTACCATGATCTTCCTGGTTCCCATTATTCTCCTATCGGAAATTACTTTTTTATGTCTTTTATATGTAATTTTTCTGGGTACGTGTTGTTTTCTGCCAAAAGAATATAAGGTCCCAAGGGCAGGGATTGTTTTTTTGTCTCTGTCTATATCCCCAGCACATAGTATAGAAGATATATGTTGTTATTTAGACAATCAGTCATATATAACTTTGTGATCCCATTTGAACTTTTCTTGACAAAGGAACTGGTTTGTCATTTCCTTCTCCAGCTCATTTTACAGATGAGGAAACTGAGGTAAACAGGGTTAAGTGACTTGCCCAGGATCATATAGCTAGTAAGTGTCTGAGGTCAAATTTGAACTCAGGTCCTCCTGATTTCATGACAGGCACTCTATCCAGTGCAACACTTAGCTTTGCCATAGGGACATACATAGGGCCATATACCATGTACCTCCACAGGAGATGCACAGTGAGTGATTAAAATAAACATTATATAATAGGTGCTTAATAGATTTTGGGTTAAATCCATTTATTAATAAACTTTTAAATATGACAGTAGCTGAGTAGAATCCTGAAGGAATTAAACTTAAAAATGATAAGTTTGGGCATAGGGGAAGAGATTTCTGGCTCAGAAGATATTATCTGAAGAGGGGCATTCTTGAGCGGGGCCAAGAATCAGTGATAGGTGTTATGACTCCCAGACTCTTTCCGCAGCATCACAACTAGCTCCCTTGTATAGTCACCGAATGACACTATTGGATGCAAACTCATATTTTGATCTTATATACAGAGCAAAAGATTTATTTCAAATTCATTTTAAAATTGAGAAATGAATAAAAATTTAAATACATCAGAGCAGCTACATCACAGTAATAGAATGTTTGGCTTGGAGTTTGGAAGACCTGAGTTCAAATCAGAGCTCTGTCATTTACCAGCAGTATGACCATGGGCATGTAACTTCTGTTTAACTCAGTTTCTTCATCTATAAAATGAAGATAATAAGAGCACCTACTTCCCAAAGTTGCTCTGAGGATCAAATGAGATGATAATTGTAAAGTGCTTAGCACAATATAGTATAATATAGCACAACTAGTAAGTAGTACCATAAAAATGTTGGGTATTATTATTACCATTGTCATTTTTTTGCAATAGCCAAATACGTATTTTCTTGTTATGTTGTAAAACTCATTGGAAGTGGCTACTATTTTATATTTTTCAGGATGCATATTAGGTTAAGCCTAACAATGGGCATGCAATGTCCTCATGTTTCTTTAAAAACATTTCTTCTTTTTTTCTTATCCTAAAAAAGTAGTACCCACAAGGCAGAATAGTACCTACTTTATGTAAATAGTTTTTAAAAGCTTTTATTTTAGAATGATAAGAAAAGGTTCATCTTCTATTGATAAATATTGTCAGAACTATAAAATAAAAAAAATGCTAGTCTTCTTTTTTCGAGTGTCTCTTTTGTCTGGTTGAATTTTGAGTCCTATAAACTTATGATGCACTGTGAATAACAATTGCCTAAGGAAATGCTCACCTGGTTAATAATGATGATATTTTATATCCATGGTAGTGTTTTCCATAGAAAGGTCTCAAAGTGCAGTAAAATATTTAATTTAGTAATTCCACACTGTCTTTTAAGGTCGCTTGGGGACAAACCGGAAGATTACCCTGTTTTTACAATTATAGAGAATAAAGAAAATCAAAGTGATTCTCATGGCTAATTTCAGGCAGATTTAAGAATAGATAACCAAAATTTGAACACTTTCTAGGAAACAGCACAGAGCCATAGATTTATAAGATACAGAGAAAGTACAAATTCATATTTGAGATAGACAGACAGACAGATAGATAGATAGATACATAGATAGATAGATAGATAGATAGATAGATAGATAGATAGATAGATAGATAGATGGATAGATAGATAGATAATTGATCCAGGTAATTCTCCACTGTCCACATCTGAATTATTCACTTTTCAGGCTATCAGTAAAATGTTTTAAAATCCTCCTTGATTTCGTGAGTATAAAGAAGTTTATACTATTTTCTTTAGCTCTATATTATCATTTGCAGTATTCTTGTTCATTCTCTCTGTCTCTTTTTCTCTCTCTCTCTCTCTTTCTCTCTCTCTCTCTCTCTCTCTCTCTCTCTCTCTCTCTCTCTCTCTCTTTTTCTTTGCTCTTTCTTAGAACTCTCTTTTCACTTCCGTTATTCTTGCTCTCTACTTTTTCTTCCTTCTATATAGTTTCCATGTTGAACTCAAGACCTCCAACTGGACATTTGCTTCTTTTTGGTCTGTTGTTTGGTTTACTTCACTGGAGCAGAGTTTGAATGGAGAAATAATGAAAACTAAAACTATTTAAATGGAAGCTAGAGGTGCAGCTGCTATGGGACCTCAAAGAACAGGATCAGAATTATTTTGTGGTTGCTTTAGGTTTCATTTCTGTTTTCCTTTTTTCCAGGGAGGGGAGGTTAGAATTTAAAAGTCTTTAAACCTTAGAGACATTAAGTTGATTAAGTTTGACTTTTCCCCTGCTATACAATCATTATGAGGCGTAAATGTCATCAAAGTTGAGTCCTTCTGCTCGTTTGATCATCCCTTTGTAATTAAATGTTCTTCTTGCTGAACCCATGTGAGTTTGCTCTCTTCTGCTGCTTGATATATGCCTCAAAAGAAAAAGGAGAGCAGGAACAAATTGGCAAAATGTCTAGGGTGCGCAAAGATAAATTAACAATAAAAACTGTAGGGAATTATCTCCATGAGGCCTTATTCTTATTTTTAACTTCTAAACTCAACATGGAATTTTTACTCACTGTGGAACATTCATAATTGAATGTCAAAGCAGGAAGTAACTAAGGCACCACTGCACCTGTGATCTTAGATCATAACTAAGATTCCCAAATTGTTTGATAATCTTGAACTGCATAATACCAAAATCATGCTTCTTGAACTTCAGTTTGGGAGAGAGAAGAATAGGAAGATCATATTTCCATACTTCCATTACAAACCAATTAGAAGGATACAGTGATACTACATTTAACAAATTCCCTGTGAATGAAGATCCTTTATAATAAATTTCCCTGTTTAAAAAAAAACCTCCTAAATCTAGTTTCTACCTGTCCACTAATAGTTGTCTTCCTAGAGCAATATTCTTAGGTCAACTTCCTGACCTATGTAACTAAATGTCTTTAGCTACATTGGTCTGAAAGTGAGGTGAGAGCATTTTTGACAGAGTCAGTAGAGCCCTGAAGATGTCCAAAGTTTGTTAAACAGGCAACACAGCTATGAAGCAAAGGATAGTAATGACTTGTTTGGGTAGTTGCACCATTGGACAAAGAAAATCACTGATGAGGCAGATACATGCCCCTCTCTGAGCTCTCTAACAACACTCAAAAACACATACAATTAAATTGCTCACCTGTTCTTGTTGACTTCATATTCCAACTCTTGTAATCACAAATATTGAACATTGTAGATTTTAAATACTACTATCATCTCCCAGCCTATTCTCATCCTGGCTTTATGGTCTTCAATTCTAGAATCCGCAGACAAAAAGTGCCTGTTGCTCACTTTATGTTTTTATGTTCCCTCACTAACATCATTGCTACAAATTTAGGATTCCTGAATTGTCTCAGATGGTTTTTCAACCCGATTCAGAAGAATTATAAAACATACAGCAGGTCTCTGAATATTCATCCTACCAATTGAATTAAAATTAATTTTTTCAAGTAATTTTCGAAATTAACTCCTATATTGTACAACAATGCCAGTCCACATGGCATTGTTTTGTTCATAGACAATTCTGTGAATCTTTTCAATTTCCAGGACACAGGTATCAAAGGTTTACAGGTGAGATGACTCTAAGAGGCTACAGAGTCCAATGCATATTTTTGCAGGTGAGGAAAATGAAGAAGTTAAGTAACTTGCTCAGATCCTCTTGATTAAAAGTCTAGTGGCCCATCCACTACACCAGAAGGATCAAATGCCAGCCAGAAGCTAACTACCAAAACTTCCCATTGAGTCTACAAGGAGATAAAAATATAATTGAGAAACATTTAGGAAATTAAATAAAAATATGATACAATATATGTAATATTAGTTGGTGGATTTCTAAGTCAATATGTGGCACTCAGGCATCTGTTTCTATTTGAATTTGACAGCAATGCACTAGACCACACTAACCATGTTGTCTCTCAAAGGACTTTGGCAATAGTAATTATTTCAATTTCCTTGGAAAGAGAAGGCTCAATGAGAGTTAATCTAAGTATATTTTTAACTGTTGACCTAGAGCATGTTCTGTCTGAAGCTCTTGTCCAAGACATATATGCATATCAAGAATTGAAGTAGGAGCAATTCACTTAATCTCCCTAAGCCTCAGTCACTCCCTCCATACAATAAACTTGAATGGCTTCCTATCACCCTCAGGACCAAATATAAAAGTCTCTGTTTTCCATTCAAAGCCTATCAGAACTTGGCCCCTCATACTTTTCCTGTCTTTGAACCTTATTCCATCCCATGTATCCCAATCTTCTTTGCAATTCTTCAAATAAGACACTCCATCTCCAAGATCTAGACATTTTCACTAGCTATTCCCTATAGTTAAGTTGCTTCCCCTCCTCATCTCCACTTTCTGGCTTCCCTGGAGTCCTAGCGAAAATGTTATCTTCCTTGAAATGCCTTTCCTCATCCCCAAATGCCTTCTATTGCACTTTTCTATCTATGATTTCCATTTTATCTTTTATATATCTTGTTTGTATATAATTGTTTATATATGATCTCCTATATTTGACTGTGAGCTCTTTGAGACTGGAAACTATTTTTTTGACTTCATAAGCCCAGTGCTTAGAACAGTACCTGGCACATAGTAGGTGCTTAATAAATGCTTACTGATTGATTCATCTGTAAAATAAGGACATTAAACTTGATTGATGACTTCTAAAGTGTCTTCCAGTTCTATAACAATGATCCTACAGTCCTACCAATAATGTCATATTTAGATAACTATACAGTGATTTCTATGTTTCTGGCTTCTACAAGTCAATCCCTTTCAATACAATGGAGTATATATTTATTAAGCTTGTGTATGGCACACTGCAAGATTCAAAAAGACAAAGACAAATATAATGTGTCTTCAACATGTTTACTTTTTCTTGGTCTTTATAACACTAATATTTTGTGATGTTCAGTGCCCATCTGCATTGATAAAGGAAGTTTCTCAACTGGGAGTTCCCTAAATCAATAGTCTCTGCTAGAAAAACAAGTTTCTCCCCTAATTGTCCTATAAGGCTGCATCCTGATATACTATAAGATATAATGTAATGGTATATAGTATACTATAGATAATGTAAGATTCAGAATTTCAGGTGACCCTAAAGGAAAAGGAATGACACATATTGGTTGGAAGTGAGGTGCAGAATATTATCAATAATGGCAGTTGAAATGTGTTCTAAAATCTATCATTAAAGATGGGTATGAGCAGGATAGGAGATGTGACAGTCAAGTAGCAAGAGAGAGACAGAGACAGAGACAGAGAATTTGATGAAAATATTAGAAGAGCCATAGGAAGGTCTCCTGTGCATTAGATAGAGGCTCTATTGAGGATTTATAGAAATACACATACAGGCATTACACATAATGAAAAGGCATAAAGGGGTATGACCTATCTAAATTTTTAAAGAAAGCACTCATATAGGGGTGGCTAGGTGGTGCAGTGAATAGAGCACTGGCCCTGGAGTCAGGAGGACCTGAGTTCAAATCCAGCGCCAGACACTTAACACTTACTAGACGTGTGACCTTGGGCAAATCACCTGAACCCAATAACCCTGCCTCCCTCCTCCAAAATAAAAGTTTAAAAAAGTACTCATATAGATGAAATAATAGATTAACAAATCTATCTTTGCATATTCAATATATGTTTGCTATATGCCAGACATTGTGCTAAGAACTATGAATACAAAGACAGACTTCAATAGGTACGTGAAAATATCAGTATAAAATTACCGAAGTGTTCCTCATTTCAAATGGGTTCTCATCATAAATTTGGGATAAACTGGACCATTTTATAGTGAGTGGAATGAAAAAAAACCAAGGTAGACATTTTTGTTGGGAGCACATATGGCAACAGAACTAATACAGATCTATTCTTGCTTTAGTTAGTATAACTAGGCAGGCAGTGTGGCAGAGTGAATAGAATGGAGCTCAAACCCTTTTATTATCTATGTTTCAGTCATGTCTAGCCCTTCATGACCCTATTTGGTGTTTTCTTGGCAAAGATATGGGAGTAGTTGGCCATTTCCTTCTCCAGTTCAATTTACAGGTGAGGAAACTACGGCAAACAGGGTTAAGCTACTTCCCCAAAGTCAAATAGCTAGTAAGTGTATGAGGCCACATTTGAACTCAGGTCTTCCTGACTCT
Organism: Pseudochirops corinnae; assembly: GCA_028646515.1. Taxonomy (NCBI): domain Eukaryota; kingdom Metazoa; phylum Chordata; class Mammalia; order Diprotodontia; family Pseudocheiridae; genus Pseudochirops; species Pseudochirops corinnae. Next base: position 161,870,392 of record CM053587.1, on the reverse strand, counting down.
AGGTGTGATCATAAGTCAATAACACATCATCACTTTCTTCATCTATAAAGGGGGGTAAATAACTAGCATTTAAATGAGACTGATAGGGTTCTGCTGCCATAAATGTAGGAGCAATCACAAAATAAGTGCCTAATAATTTGGGAGGGAAAGGTACAGAAATGGCCTAGAGTAGTAAATATTATTAAAACACCCTTTCTAGGATGTTTGTTGAATGTTAGTAGTACTTAGAAGAGTCACTAGCACATTGTAAATACTTCTTAATTGATTGATTGATTATAAAGCTTAAAGTGTTATTTCCTATCCCTGATTTTTTAATGAATGAGCTTGTGGTTTATAGCTTGGTTCCAGCAATCTAACCTAGCCAGAAAAATATGAAAATAAATATTAATTCCTCTCTTTGTACCTTTGTATATTCCCCAATGGGTACAGCAACCTTCTAGTGTAGTCTAAGTTTCAAATAGATTGTACTTTTGTCCTTATGAACTATCAAAAGCTCAAAGACTAAAAGAGCTTGGACATGAATTCAATTAGAATTACAAGGAAAGATGAAGCAAGAACTTTAAAAAGTTTTAAAAAATTCTTTTAATAAATGAAATTAGATCACTAGAAAAAAATGGAAAAAGGAATGAAACTGCAGAAGAAAAAAAATAGAAAGGTAGGGAAGAGATTAGCACAAGATATATAGAACCTTACCCAAGGAACAAATATCTTGAAAATTAGAATGGGCCAAGCAGTAGCCAAAGACTTATTGAGAAAATAAGAAATAATAAAACAAAGTTGATAGTCCAGAGGGAGTAGAGCAAAAACAGTGGAGTAAAAGTGGGGACTTATTGAACTCACCCCAAACTCCTCCAAATACTTGTCAAAATTACTTTAAACAAATTCTAGATCTGCAGAACACAAAAAAATGACAAAACAAAACACATCTTCAGCCGTACAGCCTGAAAGACCTAGGGGAAGGGTGTATATTGCACCAGGCTAGGAGCAGAGCACAGTCCCACATGAGATGTACCAGACATGATGAGGCCAGAGAAGGTCTCAGGGGACTAAAACATTTAAAGTTGTGGCAGTTTCCAGACTTAACCCACAAACACAGAGAACAGCATGGAAGGTCAGTGGAGGAACTTTATGGGACCTGGGTGAAAGAGGAGGACCAGGGCAGTGGAGGTGGCAGTGACAGCAACAGCAATTGCAGTAGCAACAGCAGGGGCTTCTTCCAGAGCTCTAGGCTGACTATAGCTGTCTGACAGTGGGGAATCCAGCAGCTGATACAAAATCCCAGAAGTCTAGGACAGTACACTCACCCCTAACCCTGACTGGAAGCAGAGTCTGCCTTGACAGGGATTTAGAAAGTCAAGTATTTGGTTGAGAAGATGAATAAACAGTGTAAAAAAAAAAAGTCAGACTATAGAATCTTACTTTGGTGACAAAGAATATCAGAACATAAACCAGAAGAAGACAACAAAGTCAAAGCTCCTACATCAAAAGCCTCCAAGAAAAATATGAATTGGTCACAAATCATGGAAGAGCTCAAAAAGATTTTGAAAATGAAGTAAGAGAAGTAGAGGAAAAAATGGGAAGAGAAATGAAAGTGATGCAAGAAAATAATGAAAAACTGAGTAAATAGCTTTCTAAAGGAGACCCAAAAAATACTGAAGAAAATAACATCTTAAAAAATAGTGACTAGCACATTGTAAGTATTTCTTAATTGATTGATTGATTGATATAAAGCTTAAAGTATTATTTCCTATCACTGATTTTTTAATGAATGAGCTTGTGGTTTATAGCTTGGTTCCAGCAATCCACCCTAGCCAGAAAAATATAAAAATAAATATTTATTCCTCTCTTTGTACCTTTGTATATTCCCCAATGGGTACAGCAACCTTCTAGTGTAGTCTAAGCAAAAGAGGCAAAAGAGGTTCAAAAAACCAATGAGGAGAAGAATGCCTTAAAAAGCAGAATTGGCCAAATGGTAAAGGAGGTTCAAAGGCTCACTGAAGAAAATAATTCCTTCAAAGTTAGAATGGAGCAAATGGAAGCTAATGACTTTACAAGATATCAAGAAATTATAAAATGGAACCAAAAGAATGAAAAAAATAGAAGACAATGTGAGATCTCTTATTGTAAAAACCACTGACCTAGAAAATAGATCCAGGAGAGATAATTTAAAAATTATTGTACTACCTGAAAGCCGTGATCCCAAAAAGAGCCTAGACATTACATTTCAAGAAATTTATCAAGAAAACTGCCCTGATATTCAAGAACCAGAGGGTAAAATAGAAATTGTAAGAATCCACTGATCATCTCTTGAAAGAGATATCAAAAGGAAAACTCCTAGGAATATTGTAGCCAAATTCCAGTGTTCCCAGGTCAAGGAAAAAATATTACAAGCAGCCAGAAAGAAACAGTTTGAGTATTATGGAAATACAATCAGGATAACACAAGACCTAGCAGTTCTTACATTAAAGGATTGGAGGGCTTTGAATGTGATATTCCAGAGATCAGAAGTGCTAGGATTAACCAAGCATCACCTACCCAGCAAAACAGAGTATAATACTGCAGGGGGAAAAGTGAACAGTCAATGAAATAAAGAACTCTCAAGAATTCATGGTGAAAAGACCAGAGCTGAACAGAAATTTTGACTTTCAAATACAAGATTCAAGAGACACATGAAAAGGTAAACAGGAAAGAGAAATCATAATGGACTTACTAAAGTTGAACTGTTTACATTCCTATATCAAAAGAAGACATTTTGTAACTCATGAGACTTTTCTCAGTATTAGGGTAGTTGAAGGGTGTGTGTGTGTGTGTGTGTGTGTGTGTGTGTGTGTGTGTGTGTGTATGTGTGTCTGTGTATGCATGGATGAATGTGAATATATATGTATATGTGTATATGTACATACATATATGTGTGTGTATATAAATGCACCTATATATGCACATATGTACACCTGTATGTGTATACACATACACACACACTCACACACACACACACAGACAGAGGGCACAGAGTGAGTTGAATATGAAGGGATGATACCTAAAAAATAAAATTAAGGGGTGAGAGAGGAATGTATTGGGAGAAGAAGAAAGGGAGAAATAGAATAGTGTAAATTATCTCACAGGAAAAAATAGTTACAATGTAGAAGAAGAGGGGGTGGTGAAAGGGAATGAGCCAACTCAACTTTACTCTGGATTTGACTTTAGGAGGGAATAGCATACACCCTCAAGTGGGTATCTTACCCTACAGGAAAGTAAGGGGAAAGGATAATAGAAGGGAGCACAGATGAGGGAGGGGGTAGTCAGAAGCAAACACTTTTAAAAAGGAACAGGGTCAAAGGAGAAAACAGAGTAAGTTGGGGAGAGCAGGATAACATGGAGGAAAATGTAGTTAGTCTTTCACAACATTACTATTTTGGAAGTGTTTTGCAAAGCTACATATGTATAATCTATATTGAAGTGTTTGCCTTCTCAATGAAGGTGGGTGGGGAGGGAAGAAAAGACAGAATTTGTAACTCAAAGCTTTAAAAACAAATGTAAAAAAATTGTTTTTACATGCAACTAGGAAATAAAATATACAGGTAATGGGATAGAGAAATATATCTTGCCCTACAAGAAAGTGAGGGGTAAGGGGATAAGAGGGGGGGTGATAGAAGGCTTGGCAGACTGCGGGAAGGGGTAATCAGAATGCACACCATTTTGGGGTGGGAGGGAGGGGAGATATGGGGAAAAATTGCAACTCAAAATCTCATGGAAATGTATGTTGAAAACTAAAAATAAATAATTTTTTTGAAATCCACTAGAGAAGGAATAAATAAACAAACAAATAAAATAAAGTTGAAAGACATCACAAGAAGAAAATATAAAGTATCCTAAAGCAAAAGTAACTCCCCTGGAATACATGTCAGTGACAAAAATTTAATAATCATTGGATTACCAGAATATCATAACAACCAAACAAAATTAAAAAAAAAAACTGGACATTGTATTTCAAGAAATATTAAGAGAAACCACCAATATCTTAGAACCAGAAGGTAAAGTAGAAATAGGAAGAATATGCTGTCCACCTCCTAAAAGACATCCCACAATAATAAATCTTAGGAGCATTACAGCCCAAATCCACAACTTATGGGTCAAAGGAAAAATATTTCCAACAGCCAGAAAGAAAGAATTCAAATACCAAGGAACCACAGTCAGGGCCACACATGATTTAGCAACCACCTTCATAAAGAAGTGGAGAGTTTGGTATTTGAGAAGGCAAAGGATATGTGCTTACAACCAAAAAGAACTTACCCAGAAAAAAAAAAAAAACAGGTGTAATTCTTCAGGGGAAAAAATATATATCTTTCATGAAATAGAGAACTTTCAAGCATTCCTGATTTAAAGAGCCATATAAAAACTTGAAGTTCAAACAGAGGACTTGAGAGAAATTTGAAAAAAAGTAAACATGAATAAACAATCATAAGAGACTAAACAAGGATTAACTGATTACATTCACTTAAGGGGGATAATATACATATCTGCTCTGAATCCTGTCATCACAATAGGACAAAGCTGCCTGTCAATGCTTGTTTTATGTCTTGATTATATATATTTTTAAAGAATAGAAAAAGAGAAGAGAAATATACTGGGGAGTTTTGGGAAATGGTTAAAGAAAATTATCTCACACAGTGTATACAAGTAGATGTCTATACAAACAAAGAGTAGGGGTTGGAGAGAGCACCTAATAGCTGAACAATACTCTCATCTGAATTAGTCAAAGGAGGGAAACACACACACACACACACACACACACACACACGCACGCACACACGTACATTGGGTATATTTTATTCAATGGAGAATTGGAAGAATGGAGAAGGGAGAGCAAGAGGGATAATAGGCTAAGGGAAAGATTAATTCTGATATTAAAAAAACTCTAAGGATGCACAAAAATTTTCATAGTTCTTTTTGAGGTAGAAAAGAGTGGGAATTCAAGGAGGCATTCTTCAATTGGAAAATGGCTGAATAAGATATGGGATATAAATGTGATACAATATTTATGTGATATAAGAAACAGTGAAGGGTATAGTTTCAGTGAATCCTAGGGAAACTTATGAACTTATGCCGAGTGAAATGAATAGAACCTCGAAAATGATTTGTACAATGACATCAATATTTCAAAGTCAAACAATTTTGAAAAATTTAGGAATTCTGATCATCACAATAACCAACCATCCCCTAAAAGATGGAGGAAAGACACAGGTGCAGAATGAGAAATGTATAACTAGTATATGCATGCAATATATGTATGTGTGTGTAACACATATAAAGATGTATGTATTTGTGTGTATGGATATTTGTATGTATGTATTTGTATTTTAAACGCAACCATTGCAGAAATTTCTTTAGCTTGATGACACAATTGTTACAGGGGATTTATTTTTCTTTTATTCTCAATTGGGGGAGGGGGGCTAGCATTGAAGAAAAAGGAGGCAGGTTTTCCTTTTTTTGTCAGGATCACATAAAATTTATTAGCTACCCATGTAATGAAGTGGAAAATATAGATTTCCAAATGATTAATAACCAAGAATAATTTACCCAGAAAAATTGAGTGTAATATTCCAGAGGGAAAATGAACTTTTAATGAAACAGAGGAATTCTAAGTGTTCCTGATGAAAAACCAGAGCTTAGTAGGAACTTTGAACTATAAACACAGAAGTGGAGACTTCTGGAAGCCAAGATGGTGGAGTAAGCAGGACATTATCCCCTATTCACTTTCAAACAACTATAAAATAGTACTTTGAAATAAATTCTGGAATGACAGAATCAGCAGAAAGACAAGATGAAAATCATCTTGTCCAAGAATCTTGGAAAGTCTGCAGGAAAAGTCTGTCTCACTCAAGTAAAAGGGGAGTGCAATACAAGAGAGGAAACTTCCTAGCAAGCCAGCAGGAGACTCTACCTCAGCAGGTTAGCAGGAGGTCCTGAGACCCAGTGCAGTGTAAGCAGGCAAATGCCAATACTGGAACCTCACCATGTGCCTCAGCATATCCAAGCAAATGGGCAGATGCCAGCACCAGGTCAAAATGGGTACATGATTTAGGACATAAAGGGTGATAACATAAAAAAAAAAAAAATATATATATATATATAAGGTGAGCAAGGCCAAGTTTATCTGTCAAATCTATGGAGAAGAGAAGAAGTTATGATTCAAAAAAGAGATAAAAGAGAATTAGAAGATGTAAAAGGGATAATTTTGATTACATTTGATAATATTAAATTAAAAAGGTTTTGCACAAAAAAAACCAATGAGACAAAGATCAGAAGAAAAGAGAAAGCTGGGAAACAATTTTTATAGCAAATGTCTCTGATGAAGGTATCATTTTTCAAGTACATAGAAAAGTAAAATTAATAAGAATTCAGATCATTCCCCAATGTATACATTGTCAAATGATATAACCAGGCAGTTTTCAGTTAAAGAATTCATATGAAAAAATGCTCTAAATCACTACTGATTGGATACATGCAAATTAAAATAACTCTGAGGTACCACCTCAAGATTCGCCAATTTGACAGAAAAAGAAAATGATAAATGTTAGTATGTGAAAAAAAAAATTGAGACACTAATGCATTGTTGGTGGAATTGTGAACTGATCCAACCATTTTGGAGAACAATTTGGAACTATGTCCAAAGGGAAATCAAACTGTGTAAAGCCTTTGATCAAGCAAGACCACTACTAGTTCTATATCCCAAACAGATCACTAAAAAGGGAAAAGGAACTACATCTATAAAATATTTATAGCAGCTCATTTTGTGATAGCAAAAAAATGGAATTTCAGGGGATGCTCATTAATTGGGGAATGGTTGTGTAAGCTATGGTATATAAATGTGATGGAATACTATTGGGCAATAAGAAAGGATGAGCAGGCAGGCTTCAAAAAAACCTGGAAAGACTTGTATGAACTGATGCAAAGTGAAATGAGCAGAACAAGGAGAACATTGTACACATTAAGGGCAAAATTGTGTGATGATCAATTATGAATGACTCAGTTCTTCTCCACAATACAGTAATACAATTACAAAGGATTAATGAGGGAAAATACTACCCCCCTCCAGAGAAAGAACTGCCAGACTCTGATTCCAAATTCAGGCATATTATTCTCCCTTTTAAAATTTTTTGCATTTTTTTTGGTCTGTTTCTTCTTTCACAATTGTGACTGTTATGGATTATATTTTATAGGACTGCACAACCTATATCAAATTTCTTACCATTTTAGGAAGAGGGGAGGGGAGAGAGGAAGAGATAAAACTTTGAAACTTAAAATTTTGTAAAAATGAATGCTAAAATTTGGCCTTACATATAATTGGAAAAAATAAAAAACTATAAAAATAAACACAAGAGTAAGGAGAAACATAAAAGATAAATTGAAGAAATTGAGGGAAAAGCTTTGTAAGGATGAAGTATTCACATATGTAGGTGGCACTGTGGAAAGAAGGCAAAGCCTGAAGTATGGAAGAGCTGAGTTCTAATTCAGCCTTAGATACTTATTAACTATTTAACCCTGGACAAGTCACTTGGATCCTGAAAAAGAAACCCTCTCAGGGTTCTAAGGCTACCCCCAAGTAGTTAGACATAGTTCCCTAATGCTGTCAGCTCAAGTGCTCATTGCTATGCTTCTCTTACAAATTATCAGTTGTAAATCATTTTAATCAGCAAGGCTTAAGTAGTTTTTAGAAAAGGACATTGACTAAGGGGGTATAATAAGAACAGTTGGTTAAAAAAACAAAAACCTCCCAAAAGTCTGTGACAGAATCTTGAAAGATCAAACAATGTCTAGAAGACAGTTACCCCGACTTAGAGAACACTTGTGTCAAAGGGGAAATTCACAGCTCCTGGTTGCTGAAAGTCCTTTCCTTCCATTTTAGGGGTGTTCAAGAAGTTCCCCTAAACAATGATGTAGTCCAACAATCCAGAGATACTCTTGGGACATTGATTGGAAGGTTGGAAATCTTACATCCTCCAGGCCCTTTGAAGTTAATAAAGTCCTTCTCTAGTCAAAGAGGAGAGGGGAAGGAGAAAAAGACATAGACCTAGTTCAGAACCAGGGTCTCTCCTTCCTTTGTCCTCCAAGAAGTTCCTCTTTACAGTTTTAACTGGAATGTCACACTTGGTTGACTTCTTCCCCAATGTGCTTAATAATTGAAGAACACTAGAACTTGATCAACTTACCTCAGTCTATCCAAACTCTCTTACTATTCAACATCATTGAGGGTTCAAATTTTGTTCCCTCTACTTACAACTTTTGATTGATTATTATAAAAGGCTATAACTGAGATAATTTCCACTTGTTTAGGGTCCTGGGTGTCTTGTCAGTTTCTTTAAGTGAGATGAGATGACTTCATTGAGTAAATCAATTTCACTCTTTCCATTTAATATTTTATAAGCCTGCCTTTTCAGTGACAGTGTTTCTTAACCTTCTGTTTCACTTTTTACGTCCTTGATTCATTCATTCATTCATTCACTTTTTTTTACTATTTTTAACTTTTATTTATTTTAGTTTACATCATTCATTTCCACGGGATTTTGAGTTACAAATTTTCTCGCCCTCTTTCCTCTACCCACCACCCCAAAACAGCCATCCCATTGTATAACCCCTCCCCCAATCTATTCTCTCCTATGTCCTCCCTCATCGCCCCTCTGACTTTCCGGTAGGGCAGGATGGATCTCCCTACCATAGTGCCTGTATATCTTAAGTCTCAGTTGGATGTAGTTCATAATAATAATAATAATAATATTAATAATAGTGTGTATATATATACATATACATATATATTTTTAACATTCGATTATAGAACTTTAAATTCTAGATTCTTTCTCTTCCTCCCTCATCACCCACCCCCACTGGAAGGACAAGCAATTAAATACAGGCTGTACTTGTGTAATTACACAGAACCTCTCCACAGTGGGCATATTGTGAAAGACTGATTATAAGTCCCTCCTTCCTATCCCGCCCCACCCTTGTTCTATTCTCTACCCTGTCCCTTTCCCTTTACAGAAGTGTGTACTTCCATCAACCCTCCCCCCACTCTGCCCTCCCCTCCATCATCGCACCTCTCATCCCCATAACCCCGACTCTCCTGTGTGGCAAGATGCCCAGTTTAGAGTTTATGTCATTCCTTCCCTAAGCCAAGTTCAATGAGAGTAAGGTTGACTCTTTCCCTTCTGCCTTCCTGTTCTTCCCCTCCATTGTAACAATTATCCCTTGTCTCTTCTATGAGATGATTAACCCCATTCTGTCTCTCCCTATCTCTTCTCATTCTAATCCTCTCCCACCTCAGGATTTCACCTTTTAGAGTATTGTCCCTTCCTATTCAATTGATCTTGTGCCCTCTATGTATTCATATATATACATATTCAGATATGTGTTTGTATGCATATATAAACCCTCCTATGTAGACATATGTGTATGTATATGTATATATACATTTGTATTCCC
>CM053587.1:161825358-161860415 GCA_028646515.1 Pseudochirops corinnae | reverse complement strand
AATCCTTCTTAAGCTGATCTCTAGGTTTTAGGCAGTCTTCATGTTTCTTGGAAGCTTTTGGTGCAGGATTTCTGACTGCATTGTCTTCCTCCCATTCCCTGCTTTGATCCTTCTTGTACCCAAAGAAGGAATCTAGAGTTTGGTTGCTGTTCTTACTTTGCTTCCTTTGCCTGCTCATGGTTGGTCAGTCAATGATTTTTTAGCTCTGTGGAACTCTGCTTCCAGAGGGGAAATCTCTGTCCCAAATTGCTGGGATTTTCCTCGCTGCCGGAGCTTTTCAGAGGCTGCTGCAGTCCCCACCAGCTTTGGCTCACTGAAAACACACCCCAGGACCATCATCCAAGACCACAATCCAGATCCAGGCCGCTCAACGCAAGAGCATTTGGCCTCTGAACAATCACTAGGTCCCCCTGCAGTCTGCAGGCTGGGAGCTCTGAAGCACCAACATGGAGGCAACATTGCAGGGCCACCACTTCTGCCGCTTCCTTGCCCTGGAGAGAGTTTGGCTGGACCTGCTTTTCTCCCCCAATTTTAGCTGAGTTCCACTGACCTTTCACTTAGTCCTTTTATCTTATGGCTCGATAATTCTGGAAACTGCCACAGCTGCTGCTGATCCCCTCTTCTGAAGCTCCAGCTGCAGCTTGGCTCAGCTTATCAGGCCTCCCCCAGGGCCAAGTCCTGGTGTCAGACTGGGATGGTTTCAGCCCCCAGAACTGAGATGGTCCCTCCTAGCTGAGCTGCCTTCAGCGGGAAAAACATTTGTGTGCATTTTAGAGCTCTAAAATTTGTTTAGAGTCATATTTTATGGGTATTTTGAGGTGGTTGTGTGGAAGCTGCCATACCTTGCTGCTCCTACGCTGCCATCTTGGCCCTGACCTCACATTCATTCATTCTTTCATTCATTCATTCATCACTTTTGGCTGCTGATCCATCAGTTTTTGCCACAACCAAATGCAAAGGAAATCTTCATTGTGTATTATCAATGCTTTCCTATCAGGTAATAGTGTTAGTGAGCTCTCCCTCCTCAGTTTTCCTTATCATGTATTTCTATCTATACATATTATACATCACACCTCCTTCCCAATAGAACATAAGCTTGTTAGAGGGACATTATCTTATTTATTTATTTTTAAATCTAGTATTTAGCAGAGTGTCTTGATTCTGGTAAATGATTAATAGAAGCTTTTTCAATTAAACTGATTGAATTTTTAATATCCTTTTATACTAACCTGAAATCTGCTCAATCCATCACTAATTGCCCCTACTTCATTTTGTTTCCATAGCCAACAAACAAGTATTAATCAATCTTCCATATGACAAACCTTCAAAAATTAGAAGATATCTGTCATGTCCTCCCTAAATTTTATTTTCCTCAGACTTCATTAAAGTGTGAAGAAGCTATTTCATATAGGCCATCCTTTCATTTCTCCTACAATGATCCAGGGATTAATACCTGAATTGGAAGGCACATTCAACCCCACCCCATTAATCTGTTTAACATTATACATCAGTGATGAATGAATAAGGTGAAAAGAAGAGCCATTTGCACATGGGCCTGGTAGAAACAGATGAATCAGCAGTTAAAATTGATGAATGAATGAATGGAACAAGGTGGTGAAAAGTGTAATATAGATGATTTTAAAACATCATCATCTGAAAGGCAGACAGATGAAATATGAGGTAGAAAAAATCAGGATTTGCCTATATTTATGTTTGAAAGCTGTCAAGTCCCATTTATATGAATTATAAAACATCAGATTCTGTGAAATGGGATGTCTGTGTCAGAGGACAGTTTGTAAAGCATTTTAGGCATCTGTAGCTTTAGTGTTTACTGAATAAATTAAATTATATACAAATTTATTGATCTCTGTGAGGAGGAGGTAGAAAATAAACTGATTTTTAAAATGCTTTATCCCATTAGAAAATAACCATCTCATGGTTTTCCTAAAAGTATTTCCACCATAGTGGTACATGAATCTTTTCTCTTTTTTTGTTTGATTAAGAGGAGAGAAATAACCTCTGTAAGTCAAACAGGATTGTTTTTGTTCAAATTAAGAACCCCAAAAACTGGACAAAACTAAACTAAATTAAAAAAGATTCAGAATGAATTAGTTCTACACAGTCCTTGAGTAAAATCATGGTATACCATTGAGTGATTTTTTAATATTAGGAAGTTAAGTTCTAATCACCTTCCTCCTTCAACTAACTCTTTCTAGCTACTGATATATGATAGACTTATTTCTCAATGATTAGCATACTCCAATTCTCTTATTCTCTCTCCATTCCAATGATTAAAAAAAAACAAAACAGCTGCTGAAACACATTCACCATCCCAAACTGCCTACTTCCACATTCCCTCAGTTCTATCTTTCTCCAGGTCTATCTTCACCTTATTTTTATCTTAAACATTCCTGTTCCTCTGATCTTCTGGTTCTCACTGAGACTTGCCTCCCTTCTGATTATACCACTTCCCTGGCCATACTTTCCAGCACTGGTTATGTCTTTACTCATATCCTTTCTCACCACCTCAAAATCACTAGTCATAATGGGGAAGTTGGAATGTCTTGCTCCACAATGCCACTGACATAGTTTTCCTCTAGTACCACTACTCAGCCACTTATCTTCCTTTGAAATTTACACTATCTAAATGTATAACCTAATCTAGACACTGGTCAGTGTTATCTATCCCTAGCACATTCTCATTCTTTCCTCAATGAATTCAGTGCCTAGCTCACAGTCCTCTCCACACCTTCCACTCACATGCTGTGAAAATTCAACATACATATTGATACTCCCTTAAATGTCCCAACTCCCTCATCCTTCAATCTACCCCAGTTCTCATGACTTACTTCTCAACTTAACCTCAGCAGTAGAGATCATTATACTGTAGATGTTCCATTGCCCACAAGTATTCTAATTTGATGTCCATGAATGTTTAAATTTTTTTATGTGAACACAGCCTTTTAGTATTCTGTATCTCCCCTGCCTTACAACCCCCCAACCCAGTCCTATGCCCTCACTATGACTTTAAATCCTTCCAGTCAAATAAAGCCAACAAGCATTTACTGAGCACTTACTATATGACTGCACTCCATTATATGTTTGACATACTAACAAAAGCCCACTCCTGCCCCCGCCCCCGCAAAGGACAGCCCCTGCCTTGAAGGAAGAGGGAAGACAACACATAAATGGGAAATAAAAAGCAGGATAGGGAAAGGTACCCTAATAGGGAAATGGTGGCGAAGTGCCAGAAGTGATTCTTGGCTGATCCAGCCTTTTCCTCAAAATGAAAGCTCCTCTGCTTCTCCAGTTCTTTCCCTGGCCATCATAACTGTATTGATTATATTTTCTTCCTTTCTCTCTTTAAATATATTGGTGAACTAGTTCAGCCCTCTATTATCCTTTACATTCCATTCTCTTGCCCCCTTGTACATCTTGTCATTTCTTGGATTACTCCCACCATCCACTTCCCCTGCTGTTGAACAAACCTAGAGAAAGTCACCAAACCATGATGAGTGGGTCCACTTCAAATATGTTATATAATCTCACCCAGATCCTCACTGAAGTATTTTTTTTTACAAATCTCCCCCCAATCAATTAATTCTTCTAAGAACAATAGCAGTCATTTCAAGCTTTTTCATTCTTTCTCAGGCTTCTCAAAGTACCTTCTTCTTCCACCCTATCAGATAACTCATACATCATTGAAAAAATTGAGACCAGCTTTGGTCTCTCCATAAAATGAACATACTTGAAGTAATCAATGAGAGAAGGGGGCCAGTATATTTTAGGTCAGAGATGAGGAACCTGTGACCTCAAGGCCACATGTGACACTCTAGGTCTTCAAGTGTGGTCCTTTGACTGAATCCAAACTTCACAGAATAACAACTTCTATGAAATTTGGATTCAGTTAAAGGGCCCCACTTGAGGGCCTAGAGAGCCACATGTGGCCTCAAGACCACAGGCTCCCCACTTCTGTTCTAGGTGAAAAGGCAATAGGGCAGGGTGGATGTTCTGTGGTGAGGAGAATCAAGGTACTGAAGGAAGTTCTAGTGTGATATGGAAGTTGCTAATGCCTAGAAAATCAGAAACAGAACTGGGAGCGGAAACCATCAATAATTTATTGTGGTTGATCATCTTATAAGGCCTCTACTAGCCTCTAAAACTACATGGTAAAAGGATATATCCACTTGAAATCTGTATAAATTATAAGAAACCTTATTCCAATGTCTCTTACAGAACAATTGGGTTCCAGAACATGACTAAACTGTCTTCTCTGCATTCTAGGGGTACTGAAAGGGTCAGTAGTGATTTTCTAACACCATCAAATCAAGTCCAATCAATGTCTTTGCCTTCAAGATTGTCAATTGAGAATCAAATTTGTTGTCCAGTCTTAAACATGTATTTTCTAAGGGAGTACCTTAAGAATATTTGATATAAAATATTTCCATAAATGTCTGTGACAAACAATCTCTGAAAGTATATGGGGAAAAATCAGTTCAAACTTAAGACAGCATATGTGGAAAATATATAATCCACTGTTCCTGGATGCTAGAAGTCTTATGTTCTACCATTTCTGGAGTGATCAAGAAGTTCCCCTTAAGCACAGTGAATCTGAGTCCATCTATTCTTGGCTCTCAATGCAGAACAGATACCAACTCATCTGGAAACACTTCAGGGATTGAAACTTAAAGATTATTGCCTTCTTTGTCCTAGGGGGTATGATGCTAGGACACTAAAGAGAAGATGGAAAGTCCAATATTCCCCAGGCTATTCAAAGCCTCTGGTCAAAGTCAAGGATTGGGAAGGAAATCTGGCCAAAGTCAAGACTTCTCCATTCCTCCAAGTGGTACCTCCTTAGGAGATTTGGCTAAAAATCGACACTCATTTTGATTTCTAGAATTTCTCTCTTCCAGCTAACATAATGTTTTATACGGGAAGCAAAGGGTATAAGTAAATTAATCTAAGGGAATAGTTCTCTTGTCTGACATCATTTGATTTCAACAAAATTGGTTTCAAATGCTTTTTGCACTTAACCTTAAGGCCTATAATTAAATTATTGATTTAGGAATGTTCTCATCTGGTTAAAATATCCAGGCTAAAAGAGGGTTGAGGTAGTTTTGACTTCTCTCTTTCATTAGGACCCATCATCCTATGACTAAACATAGGATATTAGGAAAACAAATGACCTAGACTTTTACTTGTGCTGTTACTACCAATTATTAGGATAGTGGGAAGTAGAAAAAGAGAATGAGCTTTCTATCAGACTGGAATTCCTTTTATTTATTTATTTTTGTGGGTAGTGGTGCTGGTGGTAAGTGAGGAGTGTTGAAGGACAAAGGAAATCCAAGCCTTTAGGATTGTACCAGAAGGCTGGAAGCCTGAATGAATATCTGAGATGAAAGTCAGGATCACATATGGAAGAAGGGAATGATCTCTCTTGCTACCTCATGTTCATTTCTCTTTCAAGGGAAGTCTTCAGCACAGAATGCATTCTGAGTCAAAGTTTTGTACAAACTTAAAAGAATTCATCTGAGAGAGAAGAGAATAACATCCATTTTTTTTTTGTGAACTTTTGTGATACTTTGTTTCCTAAATCTTTAGGGTAAAATACAGGCTGTTCTCTATCTGACATGCATTATCAAGATCATATATTTAGAGTAGAAAGGGCCTGACAGTCCATTTATTCCAAACTTCTCATTTAACAGATGAAGAAACTGAGGCCCACAGAGTTTAAGTGATATGCCCAAAGTCACAGTAGTATCAAAAAGGCAAAAAGGCAGAGGTGAGATTTGTCCAGTGTCCCCTGATTCCAATCAAATATATTATGTTTTTATCAAAAGAATTCTTGATGGAGAGCTGAAGACTTAGTAACATTATTGGAAGCCTCAATATGATATATGTGTGTGCATTTATACATACACATACACACACACAAACACACATAAATATTTGCTATTTTAAGAAAAATATTTTATTTTAATAATGAATTTAATTTCTATTTTTCTTAAAAGCAAATGATATAAAAAAAAAACATGATAACTAAGGTTTCTCACTAAACTATATTATGGGAATATCTAGATTTAAAAAAAAAAAGGAGAATGTGGCCAGGGACAACACTGTCCACCTGATGGCAGCTGAGAGAATTGTTAGAATTGAGTGACTCACACTGACTCCATCTTGTGATTCAATTCTGGATCAGTTTAGTTGCCTTTCTACTCAATTATGGATCTAGTCCAATTTTTTTCTGTCTTTTGAGGAAAAAAAATTCTATTATGGAAATTGTGAGAAAATTTTATTGTATTGTTTTAATCTAGCACTGCATGGCTGGGAACCTGCATCATCTCTATCTGTTGCTTAGAAACTCTTAACTAAGGACCTAGGTTATACTGACCAGATGCCTAGTCAGATCCAAAGACTGATGCAAGAAGCTTTCTCATAATTAGAACTCCCAAGCAACCCATATGTCTTATCTGAAAACTGGCCCTGTACTGGTCAGTTAGTTATTGTTTCCATGTCCCTTTTGTTGAATACAAACATTTGAGGGAAATGGAACACAAATTTTTTTTTTCTTATTTCAAGGAACTGTATCTGTTTGCTCTCACCCTGCCAATTCAGAAAGCCTTTAATCTTTCCTCCAATTAGATATCAGATTATCTAATTTTGTATCCTGATTAATTGTTTTCTTTTAATTGATCTTAATCTTATTTAATCATTTTTAATGCATAACAATTTTCCCCCCCTGTATTCAGGATCCAGTGCCAAAGCTGAGGAAACCTAGTCCCAATTTCTTACGTAATTGGCATGCATTGCTTAATAAATTGATATGCTTATAGGTTCAAACCTTTGTTTCCTCAGTCATTTCAGGTTCCACCTGCCACAAAACTCACATAAATTTCAGGCATATTACTAAGGGGAAATATGCTTCCTTGTATATGTTAGTTTTATAAACCCAAATCTACTAAAAAGACAGAAAATGCCATAGCATGTTGACTTTATTTTCAGTATAATTTCCCTGGAAGAAAATATGGTCAAAGGATGATCAATGAAACTACTCTTACTGTGTTACATCCCCATATTTGGCCCCAAAGGAAATTTAGGATATACTCAAATTGGGGGAATTTCTCTATTATCCAAAGTGCAAAAGTATCTAGTATTCACCAACAAGGTGGAAAAAATTACCAAAGAAATACATATTAAGTAAATCGTGGTATATACACATCCCCAGAAAACCTAATCATTTACAGAACAATTACGTTTTCATAACTGTTAGCTGATTATAACCTTAGCATGAGTATGGCTACTTTTAAAATCCCAATCCCTGCTGGAGTCAAAGTTAATTGTTTCTGGATTACAAGTTAAAAGGTTTGTAGAGTACAATGTTAGTCAGTGGCTTTGTTATAATAATTTTGAAATAGCACAATTCAAAGTGTTAGAACTACACCTGAGGAGGCGGAGCTAAGATTTAGAGTAAAGGAAGGGACTTGCCTGAGTTCTCCCCCAAATCTCTCCAAATACCTTTAAATAAGGACTCTAAACAAAGTCTAAAGCATCAGAACCCACAAAAAGATGTCATGAAACCATTTTCCAGTTCAAGACAACTTAGAAAGATAGTAGTAAAGATTTGTTGCACCAGGGTGAGAGGGGAGCATAGTCCAGAGCAGGCAACCAAACTGTGCATACTCTTTGATCCAGCACTACTAGATTGCTATCTCAAAGAGATCATAAGAAAAGGGGGAAAGGACTTATGCAAAAATATTTACAGCAGTCATTTTTGTAATGGCAAAATAGTGGAAATTGAGGAGATGCCCATCAAATGGGGAATGGTTGAACAAATTGTGATATAATAATGTAATGGAACATCATTGTGCTATAAGAAGCAAAGAACAAGTAGTAAATGAATATAATGGAATATTGTTGTGTGATTGTAATGCCATGCACGAGCAGCTTTCCAGAAGAATGCTACTGTGAACAGCTTTTAAAGCTCTGATTACACAGTATAGTCAACACTCTATTCCATAACAAATCAGAGCAAAACATTCACAGAAAATCAAGATACACCATTCGCAATGTTACAACTTATCACAGAAAATCAAAATACAGCATTCACAATGATATCAATAAAATGGCCACATAGTTTCCACCAATGGTCATAATAGTTTTCAATAAAGTACAATCATTTAGTCAATCACAAAATCCTTAATTCAATCACAAAGTACGAAAGTCAAAATAATCCACCCCTACATCACAGTAAATCATAATCTTCTCAGTCAGTACACAGTATCCAAGTAAAGTCTTCTTTCAGCTTGACTCAAGGCTAGCCCTCAACTTCCATGGTTCCTCTTCCATGGTCCCAGCTCCAACTGTCACCTGGGATCAAAGGCAGGTAGCTCCCAGTTCCTTGTCCAGCTCCTTGTCCAGTTATTCGTCCAGTTCCTGTTCCATATTGAAGTTCACTGTCCAGTCCACTTCAAGTCCTTCACAGTTCCTGTTTCTGGGAAGACAAAGCTTGACAGAGCCACAATAATATTCATACACATTACCAGCACCATCATCAATTCACTATCTGCCTGTGAAGTCAACTCAGACCTACCAACAAGGTCTGAGAACTCAACACAAATCATCAAGATAGAAATCAACACAGACCCCACAAACAAGGTCCAAGAGGTCAGCACAAATCATCAGTAAAGTCCCAGGACCTCCAAAACCCTCTTCCAGGACTTTGGTAAACATACAACTAGAAAATCCTCTTTCAGGGCTTCCAGTAAGGTCCCAGGGCTTCTGTACAAAGTATCACAAACAAACTTCAATACAGACAGAACAAACAGAGTGCTGGGATACCATAGCTTTTCTCCTTCTTGACTCTGCCACCACAAGAGTCCTCTTCTTAATTCTTGCTGTCTCTAGCCCTGGGGCTCTCCTTATATAGTCATTAGCTCCTCCCCAGGAGTTTACAAGTTCCAGGGTTTACAAGTTGTGGGGTTCATATATTCTGTTTCTTAAGAGACTTGATATAAGGGTCAAAAGAAGCTTGAATTGAAACAAGGGATTAATTCAATAGCTGAAACAAGGCATAAGCTACTTCTGTGCTTGCCATTACAGCAATAAGAAATGATATATAAGAAAATGTCAGAAAAACCTGGAAAGACTTGTCTGAACTGTTGCAAAGAACCAGGAAAACCTTGTATATAATATCAGTAATGTTGTATGATGGTCAACTATGAATGACTCAGCTCTTTTCAGCAATACAATGATCAAGATAAGTACAAAGGACTCATAAAGAAAAATATTATACATATCTGCAGGAAGAACTAATAGACTCTTAATGTAGACCAAAGCACATTTTTTCATTTACTTTATTCTTTCTCATGTTTTTTTTCTTTTGGTCTGTACCTTCTTTCACAACCATGATCAATATGGAGATGTTTTTACATGACAGCATATATATAAATTATATCAAACTGCCTACCATTTTCAGCAGTGGAGAAATTTGAACTCAAAACCTTGTAAAAATGGATACTAAAATACTGTAAGATGATTACAAATAAATGACTTAGCAATTTTCAGTAATACAATGATCCAAGACAACTCTAAAGGACTTATGTTGCAAAATGCTATATATTCATCTTCAGAGAAAGAACTGAGGGTATCTGAATATAGATTGAAGCATACTTTTTTTTTTTACTTTCCTGAGTTGTTTTTTTGTCTGTGTTTTCTTTCACAACATGACTATTAAGGTTATGTTTTGCATGACTACACATGCATAACCTATAGCAAATTGCTTACCTTCTCTATGGGGGGGGGGATAGGAAGGAAGGAAGGAAGGGAAAGGATTTGGAATTCAAAGTTTTTTAAATGAATGTTAAAATTGTTTTTATGTGTAACTGGAGAAAAATAGAAACAAATAAAAATGAGGAAAATTGAATGCTAAAATTTTTTTTAACATGTAATAAGGAAAAAAATAAAATACTATTCAAAAAAGGAAAAAAATATCACTGAAGAGAAGAACTCCTTAAAAAGTAAAATTAGCTGGGGTGGCTAGGTGGCACAGGGAATAGAGCACTGGCCTTGTAGTCAGGAGGATCTCAGTTCACATCTGGCCTCAGACACTTAATACTTACTAGCCATGTGTCCTTGGGCAAGTCACTTAACACCAATTGCCCTGCCTTCCCTCCTCCTAAAAGAAAAAAAAATAGAAATGGTCAAATGGAAAAGAAGATACAGAAGCTCACTGAAAAAAATAATTCCTTAAAAGTTATAATTGGACAATTGGAAACAAATGACTTTGTGAGACATCAAGAAACAATCAAACAAAATCAAAAGAATTAAAAATAGAAAAAAAATGTGAATTATCTTATTGGGAAAAGAAAGAAAACTGACCTAGAAAATAGAACCAGGAGAGATAATTTGAGAATTATTGGACTACCTGAAAGTCATGATCATATTTCAAGAAATTATCAAGGAAGATTGCCCTAAAATTCTAGAACTAGAGGGTAAAAATAGAAATGGAAAGAATCTACCGATCACCTTGTGAAAAAGATCCCAAAGTGAAAATTCCCAGGAATATTATAGCCAAGTTTCAGACCTCCCTGGTCAAGGAGAAAATACTGAAAGTAGCCAAAAAGAAACAATTCAAACTTTGTGGAGGCATTTTACAGCTTCTACATTAAAGCATCAGAGGGCTGGAATATGATATTTGAGAGGGCTAGGATTATAACCAAGAATCACCTACCCAATAAAACTATTCAATGAGAGGACCTGCAAGCATTCCTGATGAGGAGACCAGAGCTTAACAAAAAATTTGACTTTCAAAATACAAGACTCAACAGAAGCAGAAGAAGGCAAACAGGGAAGAGAAATCATAAAGGATTCAAAAAGGTTAAACTCTGTGTGTGTGTGCATGTGTGTATTTAAATTTATATAGTTATATTTATAACTCCTAAAAACTTTCTCATTATTAGGGCAGTTAGAAGGAGTATACATAGAAAGCAGAGGTGTGAGTTGAATGTTATGGTATGATTATCTAAAAATAAATAAATTAATTAAGGGATACGAGTGAAGAATGTACTGAGAAGAGGGGAAAAGGAGAGAGGTAGAATGGGATAAATTATTTTACCAAAAAATAGGAGGCCTTAAAGAGATTTTACAGTTAGGGCAAATGGTGGAAGCAGGGAGGGTAGCCCATGAACCTTACTCTCATTGGAAGTAGCTCAAAGAGGGAACAATATACACATGCAGTTGAGTGTAGAAATCTATCTTACCATAAATGGAAGTATGACGGGAAGGGATATAAGAAAAGGGGGGAGCTAATAAAAGGGAGGGCAGTTTGGAGGAGGTAAAAGTCAGAAGCAAAACACTTTTGAGAAGGGACAGAATAAAAGAAGAGAGAGAATAAGGATAAAATAGAATGGAGGGAAATACATAATTGGTAATCCTTACTGTGGGAAAAAAAAATTAAGGCGTGTTTCTCTGATAAAGACTTCATTTTTTTTTTTGCTTTTTTGGAGGGGGGGAAGACAGGGCAATTGGGGTTAAGTGACTTGCCCAAGGTCACATGGCTAGTAAATGTTAAGTGTCTAAGGCCAGATTTGAATCCAGGTCCTCATGACGCCAGGGCAGGTGCTCTATTCACTGTGCTACTTAGCCACCACAAAAAGACTTCATTTCTGAAGCATGTAGAAAACTGAGTCAAATTTATAGAAATAAGAACCATTCCTCTGTTGATGAATAATCAAGGGGTATGAACAGGCAGTTTTGAAATTAATCAAAGCTCTCTATAGTCATATGGAAAAAAATGCTCTAAATCACTGTTGATAAGAAAAATGCAAATTAAAACAATTCTGAGCTTAATTCATACCTGTCAGATTTGCTAATATGACAGAAAAGGAAAATGACAAATGTTGGAGTGGATGTAGGAAAATTAAAATACTGATGCACTGTTGGTGGAATTGTGAAATGATTCAGCTATTCTGGAGAACAATTTGAAACTATGCCCAAAGAGCTATAAAACCATGCATGCCCTTTGACCAAGAAATACCACTACTAGGTCTGTATCCCAGAGAGATTTAAAAGAAAAAGAAAAAGTACCTACGCATACAAAAACATTTATAGCAGCTCTTTTAGTAGCAGCAAAACATTGGAAATTGAGGAGATTTCCATCAATTGGGGAACAGCTGAACAAGTTCTGGTATATGATTGTGACAGAATACTACTGTGTTTTAAGAAATGATGAGCAAGATGCTCTCAGAGAAACATGGAAAAACTTACATGAACTGATGTAAAGTGAAATTAGCAGAATCAAGAGAACATTGTACACAGTAACAACAATATTGTATGATGATCTACTATGAAAAACTCAGCTTTTGTCTGCAATACAATGATATGATCAATTTGTGAGAATGAAATGGCTATTGTTTATTTTGGGCTTTTATGTCTGTGTTTTCTTTCACAGAATGACATGCATGGAAATCTATTTCGCATGACTATACATGTATTAACCTATGTCAAAACCTATGCCTTCTCAGTGAGGGGGGGAAAGGAGGATGGGAAAGAATGTGGTACTCAAAATTTGAAGAAAAAAAAAAGAATGCAAAATTGTTTTTACATTTAATTGAGAAAAACAAAATATTAAAAAAGATTTTTTAAAAAGAACTATACCTACTAATACCTTTCATTCATACATAAATCTTCTGAGAAATTTATATACTTCTAATACATTATACTGCCTCATTTATCATCACAGGTACTTCAAGTGTTTGGGAAGAAGTGAGTTTTATATATAATTTTACAATATAAAATGGACATTATAATATTCTCCCCTCTCCTCTCTAAGTGTATCCTCAAGGCAGAATATCCCCTGATACTGAGTAGAGGTGTGCTGGTAAATGTTTTCCAACTGGCTATCCAAAAACAGGGGGAGGAGGCAGGGCAAAGGATGGCATACTTTAAACATAAACTGCATTACTAACGTTTTCTCCATCACTTTCTTAAGTACAGAAAATCAACAAAATAATAAATCAAGCCAAATTTGCAGGTGATTTCTGAGCTGTAAATGAAGGCTCCAAATGATAGTTTGACAATTGGCTCCCTCCAGCTGCTTTGAGTCGGCTCCAGCACACTATTGCTCCAGAGCCAGTGTTCTTTCTTTCTGCATTCCACGCTGGCAGCAAAGGAACACTGAAGGTTTTGTGTGGGAGACATGCCACTTTGTTTCAAATGAAATTTTGATTTCCTTCATAGGTCAAACAAGGTAAAATATGAAAATTGCTTTGCAAATCTTAAAGTGATACATAAGTGTTAGCTGCAGCTGCTGCTGTTAGTTTCCTGGATTTGAAGTCAATGAAATTTCTTTATTTTCCTTGTAGCTTTTTTTTTCTGATAGGTATTTTAGTTGATATAAAATAGCACCATTTTTGACATAGTAACAGGGAGAGTAAACTTGTTCTTACAAGAGCTCACACAGCATAGTTTTTATAAAACCATGTCAGAATCCATCATTTTAGTGTTTTTGAAGTTCCTAAAATTGGGCTAATTAGTTTGAAGCTGCTATGTGATTAAATATTATTCTGAATATTAAGGGGTGTGGGCTAGGCTCTTGTCAATTAATGTTGCATTTTGCAATACAAAGCAATAACCAAATAAATAAATAAAAATTAATTTTATTACAGTTTATTTTACTTTTCCTTAATCTTAACATAAATCACATGCAAAACTGCAATAATTTTTTGGATTAAGCTATCTTTTTTTATCCCCCTATCTCGTGAAGGTTTTAGTTAGGACAAGTGCTCCCTTCTTCTGGATGTGGGAACATTATTTTAAAAGATGCATTCAATAATTCATGAATAAATGAATGCTCAAATAATATTCAGAAAATGTCATGAATGCTTTTCAGCTTGTTAGAATTTCTTTTTGACAGTCCATGAATTAAACCACACACTTGAAATGTCTCATTTTATATTACATTCCTACATGAAATATTTATTAATGATTCACCTGGCATATCACTTTAGATTAGGAATTTGAAGACAATACCTGCTACATGCAGCAATTACCTTGTAATAGTGATTATACAGTGACCAGGAAACATTTTTTTTTTCTTAAAAGTAAAGCTGTACAATAGGGTTCCCATGAATATCCTGGTTAGGTTTTAATAATCATACGATATTTCCTAAAGAGCACACTATGATTTGAATTTAGCTTAGAAAAAAATAAATTTTAAGAACAGGCCCAGTACTATAGTCAATGCTTCAGGGGAAGAGAAAAAGGGAAATGCAAAAAGATTTCCTACAATTACCCATGATGGACAAGATTTTGATAAGGTTTCATTGGTTTCAACTTTCTGCTTAAAAAAAGTCAAGCATTTTGTCTAGACGAACGAAGCTCTAATAACTTCTTAATGAACACTTCTCTCTCCTTTCATTGAATGACATCAGGACATTAAAATAGAGAATGAAAATATATTTGAAAAATGTATTACCTAGGTAGAGAATCATAAGAAGAATTTTGCAAAGAAAAGCCAATTTGGTGCCAGTGAAATGAACAAATCTTGGAGCTGTGGCACTCTGCAAGGGGCGATAACATCAGCTACAGCAGGAATTCACTAATTCTCAAATATTCTAGAAACTTAGATGACCAAGGTGGAGCCTGACATGCATATTTTGCAACAATAATCAAGAAGTCTGGGCCTTTTGTGTTCAATAGGTGGGGTTTCACCCTTATACAAAATGCTACGAAAAACTCTGAGGATATAAAGACAAATGTGAATACATCCTGTCCTCAAAGAGCTTACATTTTAATGAGAGAGACATATGTATACATAGAAGTATACAGAAAATATCAATGAATAGATCAGTAAACATTTATTAAGTGCCTAATTAGTTCCAGGCTCTGTTGTAAGTGCTAGGGATACAAAAAGAGGGAAAAGATAGTCCCTGCCTTCAAAGAGCTCACAAAGCAGGAGACACAACATACATACACACACACACACACACACACACACACAAGCCATATACAGGGAAAACAAGGAATAATTAACAGAGAAGTCACTAAAATTGAGAGGTGTTGAAAAAAGCTTCTTATAGAAGATAGGATTTTAGTTGGGACTCAAAAGAAGCCAGGGAGGATGGTAGGAAGAGAGGAGGAATGAGAGCATTCCAGGCATGGATGACAGTCAGAGATCATGCCTTTGTGGAGTTTCTTGTCTGTGAAATGACAAAGAAGCCAGTGTCACTAGATCAAAGTCTAGTGTGACAGGGAGTAAGATTTAAGAAGATTAGAAAGGTAGAAGGGGGTTAAGTTATGAAGGTCTTTGAAAGTCAAACAGATGATTTTGTATTTGATTTTGGAAGTGAGCCCCTGGAGTCTAGTGAGTAGGGGAGTTACATAGTTTGACCTGTTCTTTAAGAAAATTACTTTGGTGGCTAAGCAGAGGATAAATTGAAATGGGGAGAGACTTGAGCCAGGAAGACCCACCAGAGGGCCAAATATTAGATGTGAGGTGATGAGAACCTGTATCAGAATGGTGGCAGCATCAGAAGAGAGAAAGGGATATATTCAAGAGATAGTGTGAAGATAAAATTGATGGACCTAGGCAAGAAATTGATTATGAGGAGTAAGAAATGATGAGTGAAGGATGGCATCTAGGTTGCAAGCCTGAGGAACTGGGAGGATGGTGATGTCCTTTACAGTAGGAAAGATGGTAGGAGGAGGAGAGGATTTGGGGCCAAAAATGAAGTTCTGGTTCACAAATGTTAAGTTTATGCTATCTACTGAATATCCAGATTGAGACTTTTGAAAGGCAGTTAGAGATGTGAGACTGGAGGTCAGCAGAGAAACTGGGGAGGGGGAGGGGATAGATAGATTTGAGAAGTATCAACACAGAGTTGGTAATTAAATCCACAGAAGCTGACAATATCACTAAATGAAATAGTACAAAGAAGAGAAAAGGGTGAAGCTCAACCTGTTGATGGTCAAAGGTATGACTATCTTTGTGTGTGGATGAGACGGACTAAAGGAGTAACTACTAATAGGAAGGTGAGGAACTAAATGGTCAGTGGAAGGAGTTAATGCTGAAGTCCCCTAATATGAATGCAGGGCTTGTGGAGGAGAGAAAAACTGTGAGTCATATACTGAACTTATTGAGGAAGGAAGAAAAGTAAACTGAAGGTACAAAAACAACTCAAGATTTTGATTAAGTGGCAGAAATGAATAGCCTGAACCTCAAAAAAGGAAAGGTTACTTAAGATAGAAGCAAGAGGAAAACCTGAAGGTGTGGCTAGGTGGCACAGTGAATAGCACACAGCACCAGCCCTAGAGTCAGGAGGACCTGAGTTCAAATCCAGCCTCAGACACTTAACACTTACTAGCCATGTGACTTTGGGCAAGTCACTTAACCTCAATTGCCCTGCCTTACTCCCTCCAAAAAAAAGCAAAAAAAAAAAAAAAAAAGAGGAAAACCTGGAAGTGACAATGGGGAATAAAAAGTATTCCAATTACTCCCCCTCTACCAGTGAGCTGAGAAGAATGAGCGAAAGTATAGCCAGTATTGGAAAGGGTGGTCAGAGAAGCTAAAAGGAGACAGATTTCAGTAGTTGCTAGGAGATGGTAGGAATTATAGAAGAAAAGATTTAGGATGAAGTTTATTGTCTGTGGTATAGGCTTTCCAGAGGGCTCAGTAGAAGGGTTGGGTGGTGTTTGGTTGAAACTCTGAGGTATAAGGGTTGAGGGTGATAGGAATGAGGAATAGAGAGATAGGTGTGGGGAATGAAATTTGATGCTGACCTACAGGGTTCAGAATCACTGGGATGTGAAAAATATGACCAGTAGTGAGAATGTTGATCACTGAGTGTAGGGCATCACTTCTCTTCCCAAAATTGGCTGAAAATAGGGCTGAAAGAAAGTACAGTATGAAATAGGAGGAACACAGATAGATGATCAGATGGTTTGTCCTGTTAACGTTGCTCCTTTTCCCCCAGAATAGTAAGATTAGGCAGGAAAAGGCATAGCAGGAGGTAGAAACTGAAACTGCCAGTCAAAAGAAAGAAGTCTTACTCTCTATCTCTGTTTCTTCCCTCAAGGGACAGGCATAGCAGGAGATGGAAGTCCTGAGGTCAAAGAGAAGGTTGCTTCTCTTTGCACTGGAGGTAGAATTGGAAGATACAACTTTCAGATTCCAGAGTCATCATTCTATATACAACACCATATCACCTCTCTTTCTCAATTATATACTCACTATCAATTTTTAGACCATACATAATGTCTATAAACTATGGCTATCCATTATCTCTCAACTTTTGATTGTATTCACATTTTATTTTCAAATCTTGTGCATGCCTAAACATGTGATCAAAATTAGCTTTTATTAACAATTGACATTGACAAAATTAAAATTGATCCTGTATCATTTCCTTCTTGATCCTATTTACTAAGTAATTGACTTTGCCCTGTAACTTCTTTTGTCCTGTAACTGCTAAGGTCATGGTCCTGTCTCTAACTTAATTTGGAGTTCAGCTGGTCTATAACTGGTTAAATTTAAAAATCCGTGTATTCTTGTCGAGTTCCACTGACCTTTCTTATGGCTTTATAATTTTGGAAACTGCCACAGCTGCTGCAGATCCACTCTCCTGAAGCTCCAGCTGTGGCTCGGCTTGGCAGGCTGCCCCCAGGGTCAAGCCACCATTTCAGGCTGGGCTGATTTCAGCTCCCAGTGCTGAGATGGTCCCTCCTAGCCAAGCTGCCTTCAGCGGGAAGTATATTTGTGTGTATTTTAGAGCTCTAGAATTTGTTTAGAGTCATATGTTATGGGTATTTTGAGGTGGCTACGTGGGAGCTGCCATACCTTGCTGCTCCTACACCACTATCTTGCCTCCACCCCCCCAAAAATCTGTATATTCTTGATTCAAGGAATTTAACTGACTTTGGAAAATATGCAAGAAAACAAAGGAGTTTGAGCCTGATATCTTTTATTCTACCAAGACATCCTTCAAGAATATTTGTTTTGCTGTCCAAAAGTCTGGACTACTATCTCATCACACCTGGACTCAAATGATGAGTACTTCTTGAGCTCATGAGAGAAGTTGGGGGGGGGGGGGAGGAGGGCATTGCTAGCCCTTATTACATAATTTCCAATCAATAATATTATTCCTGAGCCTCAGTTCCAAAACTCATCATGTTGTCCTTGATTCCATGATACCATCTACCCTGCTCTGTTCTTTGTTCTGTACTCCCTAAAACCCTATATAAGGGGAACTATACTTTTGCTTGGTGTCTTTGACACGACTGGAGGCAAGCCATTAATTCATTTATGGACAGGCAGCATGCCACTGCTAACAAATGTTGTCTTGCATGGAGATCTCCCTCAGTTTACCCTTTTGTTAAAATCACAATTATAATAATATAATTTTCTAACAAGTCTCTTACAGATATGAGAAATAGATTTGTGATTTCACTCCCATGTTGAACAAAGAAAACTCTACTGAAGAATAGAACAAGTGAGGGGCAGGATAGAAGAGAGGGAAATAAAGTCAGTCTTTCACATGTCCATTGTAGAGATGTTCTGTGTAACTACACATGTACAGCCTGTATTGGATTGCTTGTCTTTCCAGTGGGGGTGGGTGATGAGGGAGGAAGGGAAAGAATCTAGAACTTAAAGTTCTAAATTCAAATGTTAAAAAAAATATATGTATATGTATTATTATTATTATTATTATTATCATCTACATGCAACAGGGTAAT
Organism: Pseudochirops corinnae; assembly: GCA_028646515.1. Classification (NCBI taxonomy): domain Eukaryota; kingdom Metazoa; phylum Chordata; class Mammalia; order Diprotodontia; family Pseudocheiridae; genus Pseudochirops; species Pseudochirops corinnae. The sequence continues at coordinate 161,841,686 of CM053587.1, read as the reverse complement.
AAATATACAGGCACTGGGGTGGGGAGATCCATCTTGCCATACCAGAAAGTCAGAGGGGTGATAGGGGAGGATTTAGGAGAGAGCAGATTGGAGAAGAATATAAACAGTGGGATCACTGTTTTGGGATGGTGGGTAGGGGAAAGATGGGGAGAAAATTTGTAACTCAAAATCTTGTGGAAATGAATGGTGTGAACTAAAAATAAACAAAAGTTAATTTAAAAATGTAAAATAAAATAAAAACGAATTGAATTTAAAAAAACTCTACTGATAAAGGCTGTTTAATTTTTTTCATTTCATTCTGTAACAAAGCCTGACACTGTTACAGTTACTAATTTGAATTATTAAGCATGCGTTTCAAAAAAAAAGCTAATTCTAATAGGAGAGTCATTCACACAATAGGGTACCTATGACTTAGTTAAGCTAGTTTAACAGGTTTCAATGGCTAAACAAATTTTAGCATAGGAATATAATAATATATACATGGGCCTGGAAATAAAAAGATTTCAGGGAAACTTAGACTTGTATGAACTAATGAAAAGCAAAGTAAGCCAAACTAAGACAAGTTACATGATATTCAAAGTAATGTAGATCTTTATCAAACTCAATTAGAAATGGATGCTTGTGGCTTAGGAAGCCACAAAGTAAAGTATTTTATTACATTTTTATTTGTTTTTTAGACATCACCCAATTATTTCAATTTGATTTAGGACTCACTTAAGATTTTTTGAGTTTGACACCTCTGGGCAGTGGTATCAAACTCAAAGAGAAGTAAGGCAACTAATGCCTACACAAGAATTCCAGCAGGTCACATAACAATTTAGTTTTAAAATGTGATGTCATCTGTTTTATTTTTTATTTATTTTGTTAAATATTTCCCCAATACATGTTGATCTAGTTCTAGCCATGCCTGGGAGTATTATGGACATATTTGACACCTCTCCTGTTGTTCATCCTTCATTCAGAAAGAGGCCCAAAGATATCATGGGGTTGATGTCTTGACTTGTGCATGAACTGGATTTAAGTGAGGAACAGTTGCACTGTCATCAAAAGGTGAACAAAAAGAAAAAATGTCAGAGCTCTGATTAATGCAGTAACCAATCAATACTGTCTTGAGAAAACTGATTGTAAAATAGGGCTCTTGACCCTTATCAGAAAGGTGATAGAATATCAGTGTAGAAGAAGGGCAGATGGTCAGAAAGGGTAAATATGTTCATTTGTCTTGCTTTACTATGTTTCTTTTTTGCAAGAGAGAATTCTTGTGAAGTGAGGCAGATGGATAGGAAAATACATTGCAAAGCAAATATAAGAAAAGACCATTCATAAAACTTTTTCAAAAATATGCCATCTGATTTAGTTCATCTCAGTTATTACTCATTTGAAAATAACATGAAATAAATTATAATAAGCAGCTATAAGTAAAAATGAGAAGCTAGGTAGTGCAGTGGATAGGAGCACCAAGCCTGAAGTCTGGAAGACCTGAGTTCACCTACTAGCTGTGTGTCCCTAAGCAAACCACTTACCCCTTTTTTCTTCAGTTTATTCATCTGTAAAAAAGTTTGAGAGGGAAATGACAAAACACTCCTGTATCTTTACCAAGAAAACCCCAAAAGGGGTTACAGAGAGTCAGACACAACCAACATGACTGAACAACAAAAATCAGTAGATGTGAGTAAAAATAATTAATAATAGATAAAATAAGAGAGATTTGTATTGAAAACATATGGTGCTCTAATGCACTTTTCTTTTTGGGGGGGCTTTTTTTCGAGGGGGAGAGGGCAGGGCAATTGGGGTTAAGTGACTTGCCCAAGGTCACACAGCTAGTAAGTGTTAAGTGTCTGAGGCAGGATTTGAACTCAGGTCCTCCTGACTCCAGGGCTGATGCTCTATTCAATGTGCCACCTAGCTGCCCCCTAATGCATTCTTCTAAAGAGAACAGATACCTTACATAATTAACTAGATTAGATTGGAAGTTCATCTGAATAAATATTTCTCTTTATACCCAATCTGCCAAGAACATGAATGAGGATAGTATTATAGAGCAAAATCCCTTTACCATTAACACCAGTAAATTGTCCTCAATTTATGATAAGAATTTGACAGAGATATGTTTGATTGAATTAATTCAGCAAGTCCTAAATATACACACCACTATAGTTTGTTCTAGAGGAGAAAGGGGTCCAGTGAGGAAAACAGATACTTAGCAAGTAGAAAAAAAAAAACTGCCTTTGTTCTCTGAAAGCTTGTTCTTCTTGGAAGCTCAGAAGCAGTGGCAGTGGTGAGGGTTTAGTGATTTTATGTCTGTTATCAAAGATCCTCAGAAAGGCAGAACTCCAGGTAGACATTTCTTCGAATAGCTCTCAAAGACCAACTGGTACCTACCTGCCAAGGTAAAGTCCTTAATCTTTCTTAAGTCTAGCTGCGACATGACAACATTGTTTAAATTATCAAATCCCCAATGATAAATCCTCTAAAGGTACCTTTTCCCCTAAAGAAATCTCATTGCCAAAAAGAGTACTCTGAGCATAGTAGGCACTCAGTTAATATTTACATAAATGTTCTTAACCTGTGTTGTATGTCATAGCTCCCTTTAGTGGTCTGATTAAGCCTATAAACACCTTCATTAAAATGTTTTTAAATGCATAAAATATAATGCATAGGATTACAAAGGAAAATATTTATACTTAAATAAATTTATCAAAATATCAAGTTCATGGAACCAAGGCTAACAATTATTGCTATAGATGATGATTATGCTTCTGCTAATAATTTATTCTCAATCTAGTGGTTTATTTAATTGTCATCGTTGAGGACTCTCTAGAATATCAACTTGTGTTTTAAAGAACCATAATCAGTTTTAGAAGCTAAAAAGTCCATCCTATACACTATTACTAAAGTGATTTTCCTGAAGTGTAGATCTGATCATGTTCCTCCTCTACTCAATCAACATAAGTAGTTCCCTTATCACCACCAGAGTAATGAAACACTGCTGTATGACATGGGGTAGGGGGAGCACAACAATAAACCCATCAGAATTCATTGCCACATGGTGTAATATGAATGGGAATTTGAAGATCTTCCCTGCTGCTTAATAGACCTAGTGGGGAGTTTGAAGACCTCCCCTGCTTTGAAAGTAAACTCTGCCACCTAATAGGCTGAATGTAGTCACATGGAGCTGTGGTGGGAGGAGTTTTGCTGAAGGAAAGCAGAACCCATAGGAAGCTGGTTCAGAACTAGCTAGACTCTGGGGGGAGAGGACACTCATTAAGGAGATAGAGAGTTTTGTGAGTAAACATTGATCTTGTACTAGTTTGTGGGAAGGCTGAAGGATGCTGTGGCTCTCCGTGTTATTATAGTTTCCGAATATCTTTGGTACTATGATGGAATTGGCTTACTGATTTGGGGATTTGGCTTTTTGATGTCTAAATAAATCCTTCAGTTCTATCCTCTATCTGGAGAATCTTGTATATTTTGGGATCAAATATCATGCGATACTTTTAGGCATGGTCTTTATTGTGATCGTGGGTTCCGTAAATATTGCATTGGCACTACACATGGCAATTGGGTGAAGAAAGATTTATGTCAAAAGTGGAAAATAACACCTCCATTTAGCTTTTAGAGAAATTCACAAAACTGTGCCCAAAGTATCTTTCCAGCCTCCTGTATTCTGCAATATAGTCACTTCCATATTCTCTCTGATCCTCACACATAATACTACATCTCCCATCTCAGCAACTTTGAACTAGGCATCCCCAGTGTCTGTATAGAAATGTATACCTTCCTCATCTCATACTCATAGAATCCAACTCTGTCTTCAAAATAAATTCAAGCACCACTTTGTACATGAATCCTGTTATGATTCTTCTGCTTGGGTCTGCTCTTCATCCAGTTGACATGGGGCAATGAATTCATGGAGCTTCTGTTTCTGTTGTATATATTACAGCTGCCCCTCTCCCCACCTCATGCTAGACCATAACGTCTCAACCTTTGACTCTTCAGGTACTAGAGGCAGATTCACCAAATTCACAGATCATCACTCTCAGAGTGAAGTAGCTCAAGAGATGAGGCCTGTTGGATGTCCTCTGCAGGGACTGCCTCACTGATATAAACACCAATCCAGCTTTCCAGAATGTAAGAGAGAAAGTTGATGTTTTGGGTCAACTCAGCTAAACAAGGAAGAGTGATACCTAGCAATGAACAAAAGCTATTGAAAAATGGTCAGAGACAGAGTGGATTTCAGGTAGAAATGCTAAAACTTAGAAAGGGAAGAATTATTTCACAGGTAGTGTAGCCATAACTAAGTGATGTTTTAGAGCACAGATAGAGTGAGTAATTCATGAATTCCCTGGCTACACAGTAGAAAGATGATACTATGCCAGGTACTACTCCAGAGATTAAAAATCAGGATCCTCCTGTTCCTTCCCAGGATTCCTATTAGCTTGATAAGTGTGACAAATAAATCCTTGCAATCATTAAAGAAGTTCCTTAAAACTTCTGCCTTTTCTGTAAATTTGGGGTAAAGTGGTGGGCAGTATCTGTTGGGGGGGGAGGAGTTTACTTTGCCATGGGAAGGACTGAATTGATTTACAAAATAGTCTCTTCAGTTTTCTTGTAAAACTTTAAAACATAAAAATGTTCATTGGTTACTTGATATTGGAGAGATATGAAGTGATCATTTATATCAGGGAAAACACACCAAATAAGGGCTTGTGATTTTTGATACTAAAGTCCTTACCTACCAACTCTTCAGGTTTATCCCTGGATCATGTAGGGGAGAAGTAATCATTCTCTGATGACTAGACATGCTAGTTCCAAAGGAGGATGGTAGAGTAAGCTCCAGAGCCTGCACTACAGATTCACCACACGAGTCCTTTTAACATGTTGGAGTTATGCCTTGCTTTCTTCAAATATCACAAGGGAGCCTTCTGACTACCCAGCTGTCGTCCCCTTCCTTTTATATACGACAATCCCACCTTCTCTTTCTATCATATAACCTTTCAATGATGTGTTTTACTTCTGGCCTTCTTGGAAGTTCCTCACTGGTTTCTATCTAGCAGTTTGTACCCATGGTATATCTCCTCTTTACCTTCTTTGTGATATTTATCTTCAATTCTTTGGAGACGCCTGTCTCACTGCCATATATAGCAGCACTTCTAACATGTTGATATTTTAAAAGTTTGACCTTTGCTTTCATGGGAAGCTTGAGATCAGTACAGGAATTTTGTAATTTCCTAAAGACGATTCTGCTTACTTTCCTTCTGATCAACTCTGGTACCAAGTCATTGACCATTTGTCCTGTCTTTCCCAGACACTAACGGACAAGTATTATGGGTTGTTCATCCAAATGCATACCATAATCTGGGGCAACAGATTATCTACATGAAGTTGGGCTTTCTAGGGTGGATAGATAGGCCAAACCCTTTGTAGTGATTATAAATCTTTTCTAAGAGGCATTTTAAATACATTTAGGATGGGTTGTTAGGATGGATAGTGGAATCCTTGTCAAGCTTTCTTTAAATTGGTTTTACCCTCCATGATCTGTGTGCTATTATATGAGTCACTGCTGTTCATAATAATCCCTTGTGCTTTTTCAAGGTGACAAGCATTTATTAAGCACCTACCATATGCCAGACACTCTGTTAAGCAATTGGGATATATTTAAAAAGGCAAAAACCATCCTGCTCTTAAAGAACTTACAAACTAATGGGGGAAACAATTATGTTCAGACAAAATATATCCAGGATAAATTGCAGATAATTTCAGAGGGAAAGCACTAAGATAAATGAAGCCCTAGGAAAGAATTCTTGCAGAAGGTAGAATTATAGCTCGGATTTGACGGAAGCCTGAATCTTTGCTTCTCTGTGGCAAACATTCTTAGTTTCTTCAACCAGTCATAATATAGCTGGGAGGCAGATATGAGGAGGAAGAGAGTTCCAGGAAATTAGGACAGTTGATGAAAATGACTACTGTTGTTTGTGTGTCATCAGCAAAGAGGCAAGTGTACTATATCCCAGACTATGAGGAGGGGAGTAGGTATATAATTTTAAAAACAGTTTTACAGTCTAACCCATTTGTTACTTTTGATAGACATCTCTCTCAATTTGTCAAGGAAGTTGTGTTTTTGAACAAGGTACTTTCCAGACTTTTTTGATAGTATCTTATTTTTTCCAATTACATGAAAATGTCATTTTAACATTCATCTTTTTTAAAAATTGAGTTTTAAAATTTATCCCTCTCTCAACTCCCAAGACGTTAAAAAATTTAATATAGGTTATATATGTGAAATCATGTAAAGTATATTTCCATATTAGTTATGTTGTGAAAGAACAAACAGACCAACAAGAAAAAAAATGAAAAAATAAAGTGAAAATAGTATGCTTCAATCTGAAGTCAGGCTCCTCTGGATGTGAATAACATTTTTCATCATGAGTCCTTTGGAATTGTTTGTGATCACTGTATTGCTGAGAAGAGGTATGAGGTGGTACCTTAGAGTTGTTTTGATTTGCATTTCCCTAATCAGTAGTAATTTACAGCATTTTTTCACATGTTTATTGATAGCTTTGATTGCTTCTTCATTCAATTATGAATTGGAGAATGACTTGTAGTCTTATAAATTTGACTCAGTTCTCCATATATTGAGAAATGAGACCTTTTGTCACACACATTGACTGTAAAAATTGTTTTCCAGCTTTCTGCTTTCTTTCTAATTTTTGTTGCCCTGCTTTTCTTTGTGCAAAACCTTTTAAATTTAATATAATCAAATTTATCTATTCTATACCTTGTAATACTCTCTATCTCTTTTTTGGTCACAAATTATTTCCTTCTCCATAAATATAAGCAATAAACTATTCCTTGCTCCCTAATTTGCTTATGGTATCACCCTTCATGTCTAAATCGTGTACCTATTTTGACCTCATCTTATTATATGGCATAAGATACTGGTCTATACCTAGTTTCTGCCATACTGTTGTCCAGTTTTCTCAGGAGTTTTAATCAAATAATGAATTTTGTCCCAGAAACTGGGATCTTTGGGATTATTAAATACTAAATTACTATAGTAATTTACTACTGTCTCATGTACTAATCTACTGCACTGATCCACCACTCTATTTCTTAGCCAGTATAAGATAGTTTTGATGAAGCTAGCTTTATAATATCATTTGAGATCTGATATTGCTAGGCTATCTTCCTTCTCTTTTTTTTTTTTAAACTTTCTGGACTTTTGTATACACTTCCTTATCATTATACATTCCAAATCATTGTAGCTAGTATGAATGTCTTCTCTTTTATCCATTTCTCATTTTGATTGTTGATTACTCACTCAAATAAGAAAGGGGTAAATAGTTTTAATTGTATACTATGTTTTTCCCTCATCTTGTTTCTTTTTTTATTTGCTTTTCCTAATTCTGATCTAAATTCTGATGAGATGATGATCTATATATAAACACCTGATAACAGTTATAACTCTTACATCCATAACTAGTCTTTTCCAACCAATTAATATGTATAATATTTCATTCTTTTAGGGGTAACTACATGGCACAGTGGATAAAGCACCGAGCCTAGAGTCAGTAAAACCTGAGTTCAAATCTGACCCGAGACACTTTCTAGGTATGTGACCTAGGAAAGTCACTTATAATCTTGTTTGCCTCAGTTTTCTTATCTGTAAAGTAAGCTGGAGAAGAAAATGGCAAATTGGAGAACATTGTACATAGTAACAGCATCACTGTGTGATTATCAGCTTTGATAAACTTAGCTCTTATCAGCAATGCAATAATCTAAGAAAATTCTAAAAGACTCATGATGGAAAATGGTATACACATCCAGAAAAAGAACTATGGAGTCTGAATGCAGAATGAAGCATACTCTTTTCTCTTTCTTTTTCTGCCTTGTGTTTTTTCTCTTTTGTTCTGATTCTTCTTTCACAACATGACTAATGTGGAAATATATTTAATATGATTATATATGTGTAGTCTTATCAGATTTCATCTTGTGGAGGGGGTAGAAGAGAGAGGGAGAATAATTTAGAACTCAAAATCTTATAAAAGTTAATGGTTGAAAATTAAAAATAACTCAATTTAATAAAATAGAAAGAAAGAAAAAAATAATGATTCTTGTTGTCTTTGGATATATAACTAAACCTGTTCCTCAAACTCTATTTTTCTGCCTCTCCAACAGAGCCCATGAGCCATGCTGTCCTTTAACTACAACTTGTAGCTTCTGAAATCATTTTTTAAAAACATTTTTCTAGATTGATGAGATTCAGCTCTTCCAGTAATATATTTACTCACTGATCTCATTATATAAGTGTCTGTATACTAATGCTCAAATGAGTCTGTTGACAGTCTTAAAACTATGATCCTCAGCAACTTCTCCCCCTTTTCCCATAACTTTGACATCATTATTATAGCAGTGAATAACAGCCACTTGTCAATCTTTTTTTCTGAACACCATGTTTTATTAGGGATTAATCCTATGAAATGATCAAAATCATAGATTCAAGAATTTCAGAGTTAAAGGTGGCCAACTTGTCCCAATAATCCAACATACTTACCAAATGCTTACTCTGTGTCGAAAGACCACCATTAGAGCCATATGACTTCTTCTGCCTATTGAAACAATCAGGTATACTTTTAGATGCTTCTAATTTTAGGAAGTTTTTTTTTTTTCTTAACCCAAGCCTAAATTCCTCTTTGTAATTTCTACCTACTAACACGCAGAGATCTCGTCCTCTGGAACCAAACTGGACAAATCCAATTCCTCTTCTGCACAATAGCCTTTCAAGTATTGAAGATGAATAAAATAGTTTTGTGTTAGGCTATGGCTAAACATACATTTCAATAGAGAAAGCAGGCTCCATGGCACAAGTAGAATTTCAAAAGAAATCTCTGGGCCATGATAATAGCAAAAAATTCAAGCCACTAGCTCTATATGATTAATCTCTTGCCAATTCAAGTAATTAAAGCACTTTGCAATGGTGACAAGGCACCTGGAAGCCACAAGGGCAGTTAAAAATGAATGCAATGGTATTGAGGCCACATTGATGTAGCACAGTGGTTCTCAACCTTCCTAATGCCATGACCCTTTAATACAGTTCCTCATGTTGTGGTGACCCCTAACCATAAAATTATTTTTGTTGCTACTTCATAACTGTAATTTTTTTACTGTTATGAATCATAATGTAAATATCTGATATGCACGATGTATTTTCATTGTTTGAAATTGAACATAACCCACAGGTTGAGAACCGCTGATCTAGCAGGTCTCTCCACCCCAACCCCTCTTTAGACAGGCTGCAAAGACAGTTCATCCATGCCCCTGTGAGGAATCACAGGGGATCAAGGGTGTGTATACCAACAATGCAGAGTGTTGTTCTATGTTTGACATCTACTTCTTTACAAGCTAAGTAAAACTAGTTTATAAAACTTATTTGTTCCCAACATGGCTGTGTTGTTGTTGTTGTTGTTGTTGTTGTTGTTGTTGTGTTTGTTCTTCATGCTCCAAGAGGACCATGGCATCAGGGAAATGATGATATGACTTGCAGTTGACTTTGATTTGAGTGAGAGAGGGCTGTGCAAGGTCACCAGCCTCACTTTCTCCTCCAGAGCCATCTGGATCCAGTGACCAGATATTCATCAGGATAACTGGAGATGGCCCAGGTTGTAATGGGAGACCCCAGTCCTTTTAGGCTAAGTCTTTTTCAGGTTCTCATTTTGAGTGAGGTAATTCACCATTCAGTGAATAGGCCTCTTTAAGAAGTGAGTCAAGGGATGACCCCTTTAATCCCAAGATGGTGGTACATACCTGTAACACTAGTTACCCTGAAGTCTGATACTGGTGGATCATTTGAGCTCATTGGGAGTTTCGAATTTCTATGTTGCTGGAGCTCATCAGGTATCCACACTATGTCTAGCACCAATATAGTGAGTTCCCAGAAATGAGTAGGTGGCAACAGGTTACCTATGGAGAAACAAACTGGCCCATGATAAAACCGGAGGAGGTCCAAACATCCATGCCATTCAGTGATGGAGTCATGCCTATGAACATCCTGTGGCATGTCCTGCCTGAGTAAGATTAGGATACCCAGCCTCAAGAAACAAAAACCTTTATTTATGTCACATCAGTTGTATACATTGTTCCATTCCCTGGATTTAGTTTACTTCTTGTCCTTCACTTGCTCAGCCTCCTAACTTAATTTTCCCTGAGACTTTGCTTCTCTATGGTCAATATCCTCAGTTTCCTCAACCAATCAGCATATAACCTGAAGAAGAATGACAGTATGGAATTTATGTAAAGTTTTCAAATTTGGGAATCAAAATACTTATTTTGCTTTTTTCTCAGAAGAAATTGTAATAAAATTAAGACTGAATTATTACAATGATGGGTACTACATCTACAAAATACTGCTATTTATTGAAATAATTTAAGGCAATTAATAGTGATAGCTGCTTTTGACTGATTACTTAATTTGCTCATTGGGCAATGAAATAATAATCATTCATTAATAAATGATTACTTATTATTTTGCAACCTGAGTATGAAAGTAATAATTTAAAATATTGAAAGTGATTTAGAAATTTTAATTCAAAATCTAGCCTACTATATTAAAATGCAAACATGTCACATTCTTTCTAGTCATTCTCAGGATTAATTTATCAAAATTTACAGCATTGCATTGGGCTGAGGAATAGGAATACACCTGAGTGATGTATGAGTTTAGAGCATCTTCAAATCAAAGAAACTTAGAGCTTGCAGGGGACTCAAATGTAACTTAGTTCAATCTCCTCATTTTGCAAATGAGTTAAAAAAAAAACTGATGAGAATTTTTCAGACGCTAATTTCATTTTTATTAATTTTCCAGTGAACTAGATTGAACTTTGTCCCTTTGGAAATTGATCAGATCTAAAAGGTACTTTAAGAACTGTTACTGGTGAGAAATTTAGGCACTTTTGTGGATGATGATGATGATAGCTAGCATTTTTATAGTGCTTTAAGGTCTACAAAATATTCTTCCTATATTATCTGATTTTTTCTTCCAACAACACTGGGATATAGATGCTATTACAATTCCATTTTAGAGAGGAGGAAACTGAGGCCATGAGAGAAAAGTGACTTGCCCAGTCAATCAAGTATTAAGATCTAAGGCAGAATTTGAATTCAGGACTTCCTATAGGTCCCAAACTCTGTCCATTATGCCACAGTTACCTATTATGGCATATATGTGTCTAATATTGCAGCATAAACTTTTTGGATTATACTGATTGTTATATATAAATAATTTCTGATGAATATGGATTAATCATTTGAGTCAAAACAAAATTGATTCCCTGAATTCTATTTGGGAAACTGATGTTTTAATTTTTTTTTTTTCGTTTCAAAGTGCACTATCCATAATGATTGTCATATGACACATGATATATAGAAGAAAATGTAGAATTACTCAGAAATAATGTTAAAAAAATAATTGTGTACACGAGGAAAGGCATGAAGAAAGATGAATTCATTTAATAAGAGTAAAAGGTTAAATGGTAGTTCAGCCAAATTTAACTCTGAAATATTGTCATAATGCTTTCTTTCTGAAGAAAGTATTGTATAGTGTTTAGGAACTGATATCATCCAGGTAATTATTTCAACTGACTTCATTTTGCTAATGGGTACCTACTCTAAGAATGTTCACTGAAGTGTGAAGAAAAATATTAATTTGACTGTGCATGGTCTTTACTTTATTCCCAATTTTGAAAATACAAGACAGGGGCCTAATCTTATTAGAGCAAACTTGAGCTTGGCAATCTTAATTAAAATGACAATTTCCTCATACTGAGATTCTGAATTGAAGACCTAAGTTCAGTGCCTCAAATGCTTACTGCCTGTGTGACCCTGTGCATTTCACTTACATTCTCTGTGGCTCAGTTTCCTCATCTATAAAAAGGGGATATCACAGGGTTATTATTACAGTCAAATGAAATAATACATGTAAAGCACTTTGCAGACTTTAAAACACATCAGAAATGTTGTTGCTAATATTATTACTGCTGTTCCTGCTATTATGATGACTACTACTACTTTTCTTGTTGTTCAGTCATTTTGTTTGTGTCTGACTTTATGATTCCATTTGGGGTTTTTTTGGCAGTGCTATTGCCATTTCCTTTTCCAACTGATTTTATAGATGGGGAAACTGAAGCAAATAAGGTGAAGTGACTTGCCCAGGGTCACACAGCTAGAAAGTGTCTGAGGAGGTCATAAGTGTCTGAGGCAAAATTTGAACTCAAGTCCTCCCAGCTTCAGGTCCAGTGCACTATTCACTTCATCACCTAGCTACCATTCCTCCTTTTCTTGGTTGTCTCCAATAACTTCTAACAACATAGCCTCTTTATGATATGGATGTGATCATGGAGGTTATGCCAACAAAACAACATATATTGGGTTCTACCAAATGGGAAAGGTTGCTAGGATAAATCTTTGTGATAGATTCTGCTTTTTCTTGGAGGACTAGTCAAGCAAAAAGTTTGTCAACAAAAATTAGCTGCGCAGTGAACTTTTTTCTTTCTTTTTCTTTTTTTTTTTATACAGAAAGGAAGACAGTGAAATAAGAAATGGATTTTTAAAACATCAAAATAGTACTTGATTCCAGAGTCAGATATGTCTCAAAATTGGAAAAAGTGTTCTCAGGTACGAATTTTACTAGATAGTGACTTTTCAGATCTCAACAGCTCTGAGGTTCTGTCATTCTATGATAGATCTTGAGCCATTAATGATTTCTCCAAATTTGAATTTCATTTTTATGATCATCCATTATCAATCTTTCTTGCCCAAAATAATAGTGTCAGAGATTTTACCATATGATTGGCTAAAATCTGGGTAAAATAAATAGAAAATTCCTATTATGGATCAGTCTACTAATCCTATCAAAAAGGAAAATGAGTCAAGTCTGCCATGAACTAGCATTGCTGAATCCATACTGTTTTTATATGATCAACTCTCCCTGTTGTGGATGTTTACTATCCATTACTAAATTTAATGATACATTTTAGAATTTTTCTAAGAATTAAATTCAAACTCACCAGCCTACTCTTTGCCAATTCCACACTCTTTACAACCTTCCTTTTTAAAATCAAGACCCATGCCTTTCTCGACTCTTCTATTTTCCTATTATCTGTACTAGTCACTTAGTCTATGTTTTCCATTTAAAGATAATTTTCTTTTGCAGAGAAAACAGAAAGAAAATAAAGGACCTAGATGGTCCCGTTGCACTTTCATAGAGATTGAAGTAAAGAGGGGAAAGCGGAGGGGGGAAGGGATTGAAATATTTTAAATTGATTTGATATTAGACTAGAAGGTCTTAGAGGTCAACTAGTGCAATTCTTCTACTGTATGACTTCTAGCAAGTGATTTAAATTTTCTGATCCTCACTTTTCTCATCTGTTAAAAAAAATAGTATGAAAAAGAAGATAACTGTGATACCTGTCTCACAGGATAGTTGTTTTTTAAGTTTTACAAACTTAAACTGTTATCTAAATGGGAGCCATAATTAGTAATAAATATTAAATTAACTTTACTTCTTAGAATGGAATTGTCATCCAACAGACAACAATTTAAGATGCTAGTGGAAAAAATGAACCACATCTATATTTATATTCTCATTGCACATTAAACTTAAACACATAAGGAATTGACAGTTAGATATACGGACAGCTTATAAGTTCTTTTGAGAGAGGAATAAGTTGATTAAGTTAGTTTCACTGTTTGCCAAAAAAACAATACGAAATATCACTTGATAAGATACTTACTCATCAAACTTTATCTTCTCCTGATGAGTATAACCAATAATAGTGATAGTTGATATTTATATACCCATTTAAGTTTTGCAAAGTACTTTATATGCATTCTCTGATTTGTTCTTCATAGAAGCCCTGTAAACTAGGTTCTACTCTTATCCTGACTTTACAGGTGAGAAAACTGAGGATCAGGGAGGTTGTTCACACAGCAAGTAAGTAAAGAGGCAGGATTCAATCCCAGGACCTCACTATCTACAAATCCAGCTCTCCTTTTACTGAATCATTTCAGCTCCTGAAAGACTAACATGAAGAGAATCACAGTTTATTTCCTAATCCACATCACAAACAATATAACATAAAGAATTAGAGAAGCACTCTTTAATATGCAAATATCAAAACAATTATTATTATGAGTTATTTTGCCCAATTATATGCCAGTAACTTTAATAATTTAAGTGAAATAGAAGAATATTTACAAAAATATGAATTGCCTAGATTAGCAGAAAAGCAAACAGAATATCTAAATAGACCTATTTTAGAAAAAGAAATTGAACAGGCATAAATGAGCTTACTAAGAGAAAAGCAGCAGGACCCAGATGGATTTACACATGAATTCTATCAAATATTTAAATATCAGCTAATTCCAATATTAGATAAGTTATTTGGAATAATAGGTAAAGAAGGGATCCTACCAATTTCTATTATGAAACAAACATGATGTTGATATTTAAACCAGGAAGAGTAAAAACATAAAAAGAAAGTTATAGACTAATTTCATTAATGGAAATAGGTGTAAAAATCCTAAATAAAATGCTAGCCAAAAATTACAAAAATATATTACAAAGATGATATAATATGATCAAATGAAATTTATACCAGGAATGCAGGGGTGGTTTAACATAAATGAAACTATTAACATAATTGATTACATTAATAATAAAAGTAAAAAAAAATATAACTATCAAGAGATACAGAAAAAGGTTTTGATGAAGTTCAACAGTCATTTTTATTGAGAAACGAAGAAGTTGCTCAAAACCAAGTCAAACTTTACCTTAAAACTCAGTGATTTCCATAAGAAAGTAAACATGGGGGGGAAAGGAAACATTGCAAAATATGGTATGAAATGATTAACAGAAGGACAAAGACTTGTAAATTACAAAGAAATCTTACAAATGTGCTATGAAAAACTTCATTATGCCTTAACAGATAGAAATGGTTACACAGTTCACATTAGAATCTACTGTATAGCCATCCATTAGTCAAAGTAGAAAGACAAGGTACTGTGTATCCTCAGTAAAAATTAGTCCAATTTGACTGAACTATTCACTCTAAAAAAAACAAATGGGAAATATATGAAAATGATGATATTGAATCTGTAATCATTTCTCAGAAGTATTTAATTGAGGTAAAACAGTCATCATAACGAAGATATAAAACAAACCAAGACACCAGTTCAGCTTGAAAACATTTTCTCTCTTTCCCAAAAGGAAAGAGATAACATCAGGGAGACTATAAACTACATAGATCCAAATGATCAAGCTCCTTTATGTTTTGGTGAAAATGACTTTACAACACACTCACCATAAGAGGTAAATCACTTCACAGAGAAAGGATACACAGACTTGAACCCCATAAGACATGTAACTATAACAAGATCTCAGAATACTCAGCACTGGAATATTTGACAGGCTTATCCATCCACCTAAGCATTCCTTACC
Organism: Pseudochirops corinnae; assembly: GCA_028646515.1. NCBI lineage: Eukaryota > Metazoa > Chordata > Mammalia > Diprotodontia > Pseudocheiridae > Pseudochirops > Pseudochirops corinnae. The sequence continues at coordinate 161,826,196 of CM053587.1, read as the reverse complement.
TTTTGAATAAGACTTAGATTAAGTAGTACTCTTATAATATTCATATTATCCAGCTGATAATAGTACTATAAACAATAGACTATAAAGCAGAAGGAATCAAAATGTCAGGTTACTCAAAGGTCCATGAAAGGATAGACTGTGGTTAGGTAGTTACAAATACATTGGGGGAGGGGAGGGACTTGGACTGAATTATATAGATAATTTTCAAAGGATTTTTATAATAATGCATTTCTTAGAAATATATACAATAAGGCATGAGAAAATTGTTAACTATACTATGGAAAAGAATCCCCATGAGATAACAGGATCATAGATTTAGAGTTAAGGAAAAATCTTAGAGGTTATCGAATCAAAATTTCTTCATTTTAACTTTGAGGAAATGAGATACAGAGAAGTTAAATGACTTGCCTAAGTTGAGTAGAGAACTCATATTTGAACTTAAGGCTTGTGCAACCCTGGATAAGTCACTTAACCTTTCTGCCTCAGTTTCCCCAACAATAATATGAGGATATTAACAGCACCTACTTCACATGGTTGTTGTGAGAATCAAACTGGATATTTTTTAAGTATTTAGTACAAGGCTGAACCCATAGCAGGTGCTAAATAAGTGCTTATTTGTTTGTTTATGCTTATTATTTGTTTATGCTTATTATTTCTTTACTGTGGATGACAGAAAATTGTTCAAAGCTGCACGTATAAACTAAATAAAGTCCAACAATATCAAAGATTCAGTCCTGTTATTTTGAACTTCTCTGAAGTATTTCTCCCCTGAAATGGTATCTATGCTTACGTATATAAAAATTCAAGAAATTAAAAATAGATTTGTATTTTCAATCTG
>CM053587.1:161806469-161824858 GCA_028646515.1 Pseudochirops corinnae | reverse complement strand
TTTTTAAAGCTATTTTATTTTTGTCTAGTGAGTTTTTGAGTTTAGTTTTTGTTTTTCTATCAGTCAATCATGTGATTTCAAAGATGGGGAATCCTTTGAAAAAAAATTTTTAAGTATAGCTTACCTGTTTGCTTCTCATCTTTTCATCCAAAAGATTCTCTCGATATTTGTATATGTCATTTCTATAAAAAGTTTTATATAGCAGAGAAATTAGTCAAAGTGAGCTAAGTGGAATAGAACATAGATCACTTGTGGGGAGCCAGTTATGGGGAGCCCTGCTGTCCCGCAGCAGGGCTGAGAAAGAATCACTGATCCAATGGTTGCTAGTGGGTGCATAAAAAGAGACAGGACTCCCAGAATGGCGAAAGTAGAGAGCCAATGTTTATTCTTCCAGGCACAAGCTTCATAGAGCCATATTCCTCTTCCCTAATTGTTTTCCCCTGAGGACATTGCACACTTCTCTGTTCCCAGGTCCTGGGCATAAATGCCACTCTTATCTTGAGGACCTAATACTCAGGCCTGTACGTTTGAGCTCTTTCCTGGGGGATGTGGAACTGATCCAGGATCATCAGCAGGGCAAACACCTGAGAGGGCTTGTTCAGCCATCAGGGTCAGAGTTCCACTGGCCTGTGATCCTGTACAATCACTAATCCCAGAGACAGGAAATGCTGAGTTTAATTCCTACATAAGAGAGCTGTATGACCCTGGATAAATCATTTAACCCCAGTTTGCCTAAAGTTCCTCAACTGTAAAATGAGGACAAGGTTGTTGTGAAGATCAAATGAGATTATATTTGTAAAGCACTTAGCGAGGTTCCTCACATATAGTATATACTACATAAATACTTTTTCTCTTCCCAGACTTAGTTTCCCCATCTATAAAATGCGGATAATAAAAGCACCTATTTCACAAAGTTGTTAGGAAATTAAATGAGATAATTTAAAGTGATTTTTTTTTTAATTTTGGTGTATTTACTTTTAGTTTACAACATTCAGTTCCACAGTCCCTTGATTTTCAGATTTTCTCCCCTTCTTTTTCCCCCCGCCCTCATGGTGACATGCACTTGGATAAAGGATCTACAGATATCTTCCCATTAATCATTAGTCCGGCTGTAAAGAAGGATTGTAACTGATGGAATGATCATCGGGAAAGAGGAAACAAAACAAGAAAAAGAAACAGAGCAAGTAGTTTGTTTCAATCTGCACACAGACTCCGCATCTCCTTCTCTGAATGTGGATATCTCCTTTAATCTTGAGTCTTTTGGAGTTGTCCTATAACCTTTTATTGCTGACAGGAGCCCAATCTATTGAGGTTAGTTGTCACATGTACATTGTGTCTGTGATTGTGCACAAATTTCTCCTGGTTCTGCTCTTCTCACTCAGCATCAGTTTATATAAGTCTCTCCAGGTTATTATGAAGTCCTTCTGTTCCTCATTTTTTATATCACAGTAGTATCCCATTACATTCATGTACCACAACTTGTTTAACCATTACCCAATTGATGGGCATCTCCCTAATTTCCAATTTTTTGCCACCACAAAAAGAGCTGCTATAAATATTTTTGTACATACAGGGCCTCTTCCCACTTCTCTGACCTCTTTGGGATATAACCCTAAAAGTAATATTGCTGGGTCAAAGGGTCTGCACTTATTTATGGCCCTTTGGGCATAGTTCCAGATTGCTCTCCAGAATGGCTGGATCAGTTTGCAGCTCCACCAACAATGCATTAGTGTTCCAATTTTTCTACATCCTTTCCAGCATTTATCATTTTGCTGTTTTGTCATCTTAGCGAGTCTGGCTGGTGAGATGTGATGCCTCAGAGTTGTTTTGATTTGCATTTCTCTATGCACTAGTGATTTGGAACATCTTTTCATATGCTTATAGATGTCTTTAATTTCATTTTCTGAGAACTACCTGTTCATACCCTTTGACCATTTATCAGTTGGGGAGTGGCTTGTATACTTATAAATTTGGCTCAATTCTTTGTATATTTTAGAAATGAGGGCTTTATCAGAGACGCTGGTTGTAAAAATTCTTTCCCAGTTTTCCACTTCCCTTTTAATCTTGGTAACATTGACTTTGTTTATATGAAAGCTTAATCAAAATTATCCATTTTGCATTTTGTAATGCTCTCTAACTCTTGTTTCATCATGAAATCTTTCCTGCTCCATAGATCTGACAGGTAAACTATCCCTTGCTCTCCCAGATTGCTTACAGAATCAACTGTTATAGCTAGATCATGCACCCATTTCAACTTTATTTTGGTGTATGGTGTTAGATATTGGTCTACGCCCAATTTCTTCCATATTATGTTCCAGTTTTCCCAGTAGTTTTTGTCAAATAGTGCATTCTCATCCCCAAAACTGGGGTCTTTGGGTTTATCAAACATGGATTATTATTGGCTGCTGAGTCTCGTGTACCCAACCTATTGCATTGATCCACTGTTCTATTCCTCAGCCAATATCAAATAGTTTTGATAACTGCTGTAAAGTGATTTAAATATTTTTAAAAAGTATTTAAAGTAATCTGTAAATTTTAAGGAGTTACATAAATGCTAGCTATTATTATCATTGTTATTTATTATTATTATTATTAATATTATTAATAATAATTAATATTAATTATTATTATTATTATTATTAATATTATTATTAATCTTTTCCTAATCTTCCTAATGTCTCTTCTACATCTCTTGAAAATTCAGTGCACTGAAAAATATGTCACTTCAAGGATTTTTCATATGCATCCTTGGCCTTATCAGGTAACTCTTCTAAACTCAGCCTTATCAAGTGATATTTCCAGTCTTCATGTAACTCACCAGGGACTAAGGAAAGCACCCAAATTTGATCATCCCACTATTATTGATGTGATTAGGCCACTATAAAATGTTGGCAAATCTTTCATTTTTTTTCCTATTCACTGCCCTTTTAAACATTTCACCCATACATCTATCCATCCATTCATCCATTCATTCAATAAACATTGTTTACTATAAGTCAGGGACTGTGCTAGACACAACCTTCCTAATGCCTTGATCCTTTAATACAGTTCATGTTGTGATGACCCCCAACCATAAAATTATTTTCATTGCTACTTCATAACTGTAATTTTGCTACTGTTATGAATCTATCTGAAATGCAGGATGTATTTTCATTGTTACAAATTGAACATAACCCATAGGTTAAGAACCGCTGGCATAGAAGAAGCAAAGACAAAAAACAAGATTCTTTGCTATCAAGAAGCTTCCATGCTTCAAATCACTTGCTGCTGAGTTGAACTTGAGGAAATCATGTAGCCAATTTGATTGGGAGTACTACAAATTTTTGTGATCTAATCTCAATTGGGTAGTCTAGGAAGAACAATAGCAAGATGATCTTTTTGCTACCTCCCCAGATTAATTTTCTATCTCAGTTCTCACAACAGTTTTTCTAAAAACATCATTTATTTCCTCTAGCCTCCCACAGCAACCATCTCCCAAACCTATCCTTACTAAATTCACACTTCACCTTTCATTACTGAGAAAATAGACATTATTCATCATGAATTCCTTCATCTTCCCTTCTCCACTGAATCAAGATCCCTTAACATCACCTTTATTTGTTCCTTTGTTCTAGTTTCTGATTAAAGAGGTTGCCCTTCTTCTGACCAAGATAAACTTTCCTCTATGAACCTTATATTTTCTCTAGAAGATTGTTTCTGCAGTTATTCCCATCTTTCTATTTAAAAAAAAAAAAAATTATCTACTGATTTCCTTCCCTGTTGCCTATAAGCACACCCAAATCTCCCTCAGCCTGAAAATCACTCACTAGATCTTAGTACTTATGCAAGCTATCATCCATTTAAAATAAGAACAATCTAAGAAAAACAAGAAAATTATGAAAAGAAAGTAAACCAGCTGGAAAAGGAGATTCAAAATCTTAAGGAAGAAAATTACTCCTTGAAAATTAGAATTGGGCAAGAGGAAGCCAGTGGAGTTATGAAACCAAGAAATAATATAACAAAATATACATTAAAAAAATAGAGGAGAGAGTGAAACAAGAAAAACAACTAATCTGGAGAATAGATCAAGAAAAGAAAACGTAAGAATAATTAGACTACCTGAAAGCTATGATCAAAAAAAGAATATTGACACAATAATACAAGGAATAATAAAGAAAATTGTCCTGAAGTGTTAGAACAAGAAGGGAAAGTAGAAATATAAAAATATCTACTGATCACCATCTGAAAGAGATCCTCAGAGGAAAACCTACAGAAATATCATACCCAAGAAGAAAATATTACTAGCAACAAGAAAAAAACAATGCAAATATGGCAGAGCCACAGTTAGAATTACACAAGACCTAGCAGTGACTACAGTTAAGGATCACAGGTCTTGGAACATGATATATGGAAGAACAAAAGAACTGGGGTTATGGTGGAAAATATACCCAGTAAAGTTGAGTATAATCCTGAATGAAAAAAGAAATGGACATTCAATGAACTGATAGACTTTCAGGATTTTATTGCAATAAGACCAGAACTAAATAGAGAATTTGACATACAAGATCCAAGAGAAATATAAGGTAAACATCAAAGACTAACTTTGATATATATAAGGTGTATATATATATATATATATATATATATATAAATATAAGGTAAACATACAAAGGACTCAATAAGGACAAATTACTTACTTTTCATATGTGGAAATGTAAGCCCTATGTCTAAGCCAACCTCTAAGCTGGCTCTCCTATGTTAGTAATCAGGTGGTTTGAAAAAAAGAGTGGGATAGAACTGAGTATGATATGATTCTAAAAAACTAAAAGATGTAGAAAAAGACAAAAAGAGCAATTACCTCCTACAAATGAAGTGCAAGAAGAACTGATATGGAGGAATTAGATTGGGGAGGAGGGCAAGTAATTCTGGAACCCAACTCTCATCTTGAATGAGTGAAAATGGGAACAATACGTACATATCTAGAAGGGTATAAAAGTCTTCTAAATTCAGAAAGAATTAAGAGTGCAAATGGATAGGGAGGAGGGAAAAGATAAGGCAGGGATATAGAATAGGATAAGGCAGGTTTAGAAGGATGTGTATATTAACAGAAATAGAATAAAGAGGGGAAAACATTATATATTTAGAAGGGCATAAAAATCTCCTGAATGCAGAAAGAAATAAGAGAGTAAGGAGATAGTATGGAGAGAGAGGATAGAGGAGGGCTTCTTGGAGGTAAGGTAGGTTAAGGGATAGGAGAGCAAAGTAGCAGGTAGAAGTAAAGGAGAAAAGTGAGGAGGAATAGGAATAGGAGGAGAAGGATAGTGAGAGAAATAGGAAGGAGGAAAATATACAAGTAATTATAGTTTATAATATGAATGGGATGAATTTACCAATAAAATGGAAACTGATAAAAGATTAAAAAGTTAAATTCATTAATATGTTGATTTTAGGAAATGCTATAAAAAATGAGAGATGTACACAAACATAAAATAAAGGTCAAGAGTAGAATTTATTATGTGAAAAAGCAGACAAAGTTAAAGCTAAAATCAGATTTAAGCAAAAGAAAAAATAGGGAAACTACATTTATATCAAATAAAATAACCAGATTGTATAAAAAATATGAGTATACCTGCCAAAATAGACACAGGAACTATATGAATATAAACACAAAACACCTTTTACACAAAGTTAGATCTAAATAATTGAAGTAATCTTCATTGTCATGGGTAGGTAGAGCTAATATAACAAAAAAAAGATAATTTTACCTGACTGATCTCTTTATGTAATGTCATCCCTTCTAAAATTACTAAAAGATTACCTTACTGAGTGAGAAAAAAAATATTAAAAGTTTATTTGGAAGAGCAGAGGGTCAAAAATTTTAATGAAACCAGGGGAGAAAGATGTGAAGGAATTAGGTTCAGTAGTATCAGACCTTAAACAATATAATAAGGTTGGAGCAATGTTGAAATGTAACATGGATTATTCAGATTATTTTAAATTAAAATTTTCCTGGACAAATAAAACCTATGTAACCAAGAACAGAGGAAATGGAAAAAAGTTGGGGGGAAAATATATCACTGACAATCTCCCAGATAGAATGTGATTGGGCCAAAATAATGTTGTGGGGTAGGAAATGATAAGCTAATGCATTTATAAAAATAGAGAAAGACTTGGACATATAAATGAGAATGCTTTCCACTTACAGAAAAGCAGATGACAAGAGGAAATTAGCATAATGTGGTCTTATGTGTATGTGTTTAAGTGTACATATGTATGTTTGTGGATATCTATCTATATGTGTGTGGGTGTGGGTGTGTGGGTGTGTGTGGGTGTGTATTTGTGCATTCTCAATTAATTTTAGCTTTCTTGGGGGCAGGGAGAGGAAGGGGAAAAATGTAAGGGGAGAAAAATAGAAAAGGAGAAAAATATAAGGAGGAAGGGGGGAAAAAAGAGCTGTGGACAAAAGAAAACATACAAGGAAGCAAAGTGAAGATGGACAGCTTTGAAAAGATGTAATATTCATTATTTTGGTTTTCTTGAAATGGACATTTATCACCTTATATTAAATCCTCTCTTATGTTCTGCTGTGTATGTGGCAATTTTTTTCTTATTTTGTATTTTGGTTTAAAATATAGTCAAGTATAATAGGAAAAAATGTTTGTTGACTGAATCTTTGGGAGAAAAAGTATATATTCCCAGGAAAGTAAATACAAAATATATACAGTAGATAAAAATGTCTTTTGGACAGGAAAGGATACCAGTCATGGTGGGGGTGGGAGATGATGGTGGCTAGATAGGCTTCCTGAAGGAGGCATCACTTGATGTTTTCAAGGAAGCTAGTGATTCTAAGAGGTGAACAGAAGGAGGAAGCACAGTTTAAGCACAGAGAACTCCCTGTGCAAAGCCACAAGGGCATGAGACAGAAAGTTGTGAAGAAGTAACGAAAAGTTGACCAGTTCTGCTAGAACATAGGGTGTGTGAAGGAAAGTAAGATGTAATAAGCCCTGAGATGTCAATTAAAGCCAGATTGTGAAGGTCTTTAAAAAACAAATGGATAAATTGGATTTTATCCTGAAGGAAAAAGAGAGCCACTGGAGTTTTTTGATCCGGGGGATAATATGTTCAGATCCCTGCCATCGGATCATCAATTTGACAATTATATACTGAATGATTAAAGGAGAGAGAGACTAGAGGCAAGGAGGCCATTTAAATAGTTCAGGTAGGGTTTGATAAGAGTCTGAACTAACAAACTTCTAATCCCTCAAAATAAAAAGACACAACAGGGACTTGGAAGACACTAAGTGGAGAACTCCAGGTAAGACATCCAGCAAGGATCCTTTAAGAATGGAAAATAATTATTATATTTGCCTCACTTTTCTCTATTTATTGTCTTTTTTGCCCATTCCTTTAATTGCATTATTTCCACTTCTTTTTTTCTCAGCAGCTCAGAAATCACTAAAAGTCATGCTTCATTTTCTAGGAATCATAATTATTATTTTTGGTTGAATTCTCATATACATGGCCATAAACAAGTCAAAGAGCAGCCCAAAATCACCCCTATAATTATCTATAAAATAACAATCACACAGGAGACTTAACATTACTAGTAACTATGTCTGCTGCTATTAAGACAGAGCCTAGTGAACTTGCTCAATATCTTTTTTAATAGATTTATGCCCAATTATTCATTCTGAAATAACCACCAAAATAGATTTCAAAAAAAAAAAAAAAATCTAGTTCTACAGTGATATTTAATGCAGAACACTGCCATAGGAAGAGACTGTAGTTAGGGAATCCCACATCTTCTTCCATGATTATCTTCCTGAATTATAATCCTATTTGTTTCTTTGAACAACTGTAAATATATTCCAGAAAAAACATAGTTAAAGGTAAAATATCCTAGAGCCATTATAGTTCAAAAGCACAGTGAGGTTGACTGACCCTTAAAACAGTAAGTGTAAATTAAAGTGTAAATTGAAAAAGAATACAAGGCAAGAACCTTTGGGGGTGGTGATGGGCATGGGGGAATAGATCTTAGAAATACATATACTTTCAAACCACTAAGAGTCAAAGCAACCTAAGATTAGATAAAAGTTTTTTAGTTGCTTGAGGGTATGAGAACAGGGACTGCTCTTGATTTTGTCAAAGGATAAGCATTCTAGACATAGATCTTCAGTTTATAGATCTACATAGCATAGAGAAAATTTTTAAAATTAAATATACTTTATGATTTCTCTCATATCTAAAATTACCCATCTTGAAGAAATTTAAATTCCACAGCCTAAATTCCAAGATAAGACTGCAACACTATATAGTGACACTTCTCTTAATAACTAGCATGAGGTTCCCAGGGAATTTGAGTGAGCATACCTTCTTAGATGCTATTAGAGTAAATAAACATCACAGCATACTCAGTACAAAATGAAACTGGGACATTTTGAGGCCCTGGGCCAATGAAGAGCCCTAAGCCTCCAATCAGAATAACTCTTCTCCAACTGCCCCAGCCCATTCCCACCTGTAAGCTACAGTGAGAGAATTTTATCAATTTTATATAAATAGGAGACCATGATTGTAATGTCCCTGCATCCAATCCTACAATAAACATATTTAGATGCTAATTAATATAGTCCTCTTGATAATATAAATTCTTTTAAACTCTTGATGAAAATAATTATCATTGGCAAGGGTTGAAAAACATAATTTTTGTATCAGCCATGTATTGACCTGGTATATATAGTGATGCAAAGTTTTGCAAACTAATCAATCAGTTAAACATAAAATATAGACTGGGATTTTTAAAATTTGATGGGTAGAATGCTTCTCAATGAAGTACATTTTCATGAAATTAACTTTTTAAAGTACCAAAATAAAAAAGTGAATCATTGGAATGGATAACAAACATTCACATGTAAGAAACATTGACATTACGTAGTTCTGAGGAATCTAGAATAGGAGACCATATAAGCTACATTTTATTAACCTAAAGAGTTTGATTACAAATATGTACTTACATTCCAATTTAGTTCTAATAGAAAGTCTCGAGATTTTGAATATCAAAAGGCAGTCAAATCCCTGGGTTAAGAAAATGCCAGTAGATGCTTCATTAATCAGTTATTAAAAATTGCATAATTATAAAACAGAATAACTTATAAATGAAAACTATTTAAAGAACATCAAGATGGAAATGAGAAGCACTATAATGAACTAATGATTAGGGAAATTCTGAAAGCAGCAAATAAGGTTTCTTTCCTTATCCTTTGATGACAAAAATGAACATAGCTTTAATGTACAGAATAAAATGTCATTATAATGCCAGACTTGGGATTAAGTTCTGTAAAGTGGCCCAAGCAGAAGTCAGCTTTCTTCTGCTTTACATGTTTATCTCTCCACTCCAACTCTGACACCAGTTGAAACTAGGTCATAGAGTTTACAGTTGAAAGGTCATAGAGTTTACAGTTAAAGTTGAAAGTTATAAGTGATCTCCAACCAATTCATTTTACAGATGAAGAAAAAGAGTACCAGAGAGTGAAATGACTGGACTTGCCCAGAGTTTCATCCGTAGGTGATAGTAGCAGTGTGTCTATTTCATTTTTGTTCCATGATCTTACTTGGCGTTTTGCTTTTTGGGGGGTTTCTAATTTTAAAAGCCAGAACCAAATCCATAAGATAGGCTCTAAAATACTGAATTAACCCTTGAAGCAGTCCAGGTGCAGCATCAGGGGTTTTTGAGATCGAGGTAACAAGATATTTGTTAATTGGCAGTTTCTGGCAAATAAGAAAAAGAAACACTAAAAGAGAGGAAGGAAATAAGTCTTTAAGTACCTACTATGTACCAGGCATTGTACTGAGGGCTTTAAAATGCTATGTCATCTGTTTATCATACCCAACTTGGGAAATAGGTGCTATTATTATCTCCATTTTACAAGTGAGGGAACAGAGGCAAATAAAAGTAATGTGAATTACCCAGAACCACACGACTAAGAAATGTCTGAGACTGGATTTGAACTCAAATCTACCCATGCTCTATCCACTGTGCGCTCTAGTTGCCTCTAAAACTTTGTTTTACACAAAAACAATAGCAAGAATGTATACAAACATTTGGCAAAACAGCTAATGCCTTGATGTACAGCTTTCCAGGTCTTCCAGTTCCTTATAGGTGATGTCCTCAGGTCCGTGGTAACAGTAGCATGCACAGGACTGAGGATTCATCAGCTCTGAAGAGTTATACCCTCATCTGGATGATGGCTTATATGTGGTTTGTGCTCACTAAAAGCGAGCCTTAGTTTTAATCTATCAGTGAAGCAAATCGGGATCTATCAAGTAATTTGGAAATTGAATAGCTATATGTTTCTGAAGAACAATATTATTTGTTATATGATAATTAAACAACACATCCTTCTATAGTCTCTTTCTGCATCTCTATATCATATAACCAGAACTAAGGGTTCAATATGTACCTTGAATTTCAAATTATGCCCCTTAGTGGCCAGAGTAAGAAAAATGGGTGGTATCCACTGCAATTCTTCAGGAACATTTATGTAAAGGCATGGGTATGAATCATACAGGAAAAAGAATATGCTTTAAGGTTGTCAAAATACTTCATGTGTACTAAGTTATCTGATTTTCAAAACAGGCCCATAAGGTAAATACTTCTTCAGTTTCTCTCTACATTTTAAGACCCTTTGACATCATTCCTCATTGTCTTCTTTATTTCAATCTCTGAAGAAGAGGTGACCCTTCTCCTTGACAAAACCAACTCCCTTACATATACCTTTAATCTCATCCCCTTGCTTTTCCCTAACAGATTGCCCCCACAATCATCACCTTTCTAATTGTCAATATACCTCTAACTACTGGCTCCTGACTTGATGCCTACAAATGTACCTTAGTCTTATCCATCTTGAAAAAAAATCCTCAGTTAGACCCTATCATATCTTTAAAGCATCATTTTATATTTCTTTTCACTGTCAAATTTCTAAAAATATTTGTCACTATTCATTGTCTCCATTTCTCTTCTCATCCTCCTTTCTCAAACTTTTAGAATCTGGTTTCAAGTCTAATTACTTTATTGAAAATACTCTCTTCAAAGTTATCAATAATCTCAAACATTTCTTAGTCGTGTGGTTCTGGGTAACTCACATTACTTTTATTTGCCTCTGTTTCCTCACTTGCAAAATGGAGATAATAATAGCACCTATTTCTCAAGTTGGGTATGATAAACAGATGACTTATCTCTCTTAATAAATATGATTATGTTTCCTCAATCTTCTTCCTTGTCAATTTTTCTATAATATCTTACTTTATAGACTACCCTTACCTCCCGTAAACTCTTTTCTCTCTGAATCTGTTCCCTCTCTTGGTGCTCCTCCTACTATTTGACCATTACTCTTTTGTTTCCTTTGTGGATTCATAATCCAAATCTTTAAGGCAGCTAGGTGGTACAGTGGATAAAGAGCTACCCCTGGAGTCAAAAAGACTCATCTTCCTGAATTCAAATCTGGCTCTAGACACTTAGTAGTTATGTGACTTTGGGCAAGTCACTTAACCCCATTTGTCTCAGTTTCCTCATCTATAGGAGGAAATGGCAAACCACTCCAACATCTTTGTCAAGAAAACCCCAAATGGAGTTACAAAGAGTTGGACACTGAAACAACTGAACGATAATCAAAATCATAACTTCAAGTGTTCCTCAAAGTTTTGTTTTATATTTCCTTTTTCTTTTTTTACACTACACTTTTTTATATGTTGTCCTTGTCAATTTCCCAGGGATTTAATTATAATCTTTATACATGTGACTCCCAGTGACTTCATTGTTGTATGCCTGGAAAGTAATGCCAGAAAATTGAACCTCTTCCATGTGGATTGTCTTATGAAGATTTTGAAGATTATCTGGCAAGATAAGGCACTGGACACAGGTCCAGTACCTTGAGAGAGGTCTCAAGGTGAACTGCCAAGTATTCAAATTCTATTGCAGAGAGCACAACTCTGATGAACTGGTCACATAGACCAAATGCCAAATGCATGCCTACCTAAAAACCTATTTTATGGAGAACTCAAACGATGTAAACTCTCATACATAGGTCAGAAGAAGTGGTACAAGGCCCTTCTCTCTAAACTATTTTAGTATTGATTGTAAGACATGGGAGACACTGAAACAAGACCATCCAGCATGGTGTGCCCATGTCAAAGAAGGCTTTGTGCTCCATTAGCAATGCAGAATCACAATAGCACAAAGGAAATGTGAGATGCACAAATCTGTCACAGATGTTCAAATGGACTATTTAATCTCAATCTATGGTAGACCCTTCCAAGCTCATACTGGACTGAGCAGCCACAGTGGACACAATGTATCTTGACCCAACATTGTGATGTCATTGGTTCCCTTTCAGTATAAAGGATGAACAACATACCAAGCCCTAGCCTGTCTTCTAAACTCTGGTCCTGTACCAGTTGCCTATCCAAGATTTCTTAGATGTCCCACAGCCACCTAAAACTATACATGTTCAAAACTGAATGCATTATTTTCCCTCAAAACCAATCCTTCTTCTGAATTTTCCTCTCTCTCTCAAGGGCAGGATTCCTAGACACCTAGCTTTCCCACCTTATCATTATCCTTGATGGCTCACTTTCTTTTTTCATCTATCCCCTGCTTAAAAAAATGCAAAAAAAAAAAGGGGGGGGAATAAATGGACCTTTCCTCAAAATGATAAATGGTACATATTAAAACCCAAGAGTTAGCATTGTCTGCAATGGGGATAAACTATAATACTTTCCTTTAAAAACAAGAGTGAATCAAGGATGTACATCATCACCACTTTCATTCGACATAATTCTAGAAATGTACACTATACCAATAAGACAAGACAAAGAAATTGAAGAAATAAGCATAGAAAAGGAAGAAATAAAATTGTGACTTTTTGCAGATAAGATGGCATACTTAGAGAAACCTATAGAATTAACTAAAAATTAATTGAAACAATAACTTTCACAACAGTTCCAAAGCACTCACATTAGATTTTGTAGTTGACATGTTGAAAATGTTTGTCTCCATTGAGCTTGCCCTCGGCTAAATTGCCCAGATTTTCTTCCAATGAATGCTCATTTAATCATGTTTGACTGCTATCTAATATGTTAACTATGCACTGCTGATATCTTCAGATTTGATGAGTGTGCTATCTATGCCTTCACCCATAACATGATATCTTTACTATCTACCTTTACAGGGCTGCTATAGGCAAAATCAACCCTAACGCACCTATCCGGTGAGCTCCTTGACACTTTCAGATAAAGAGAGACCAAGACACACTGTTCACTCTCACCTACCAACTCATACTCGGGGAAACTCTCCCTCCCCACCAGGTAGCTCTCTGGTTCCACACAAGCACCTTCCTTTCCACTCTGCCCCCTTCTACCTAGCCCCCTTTTATGTTTTATCTTCCCCAATTAAGTTGTATATTCCTCGACAGCAAGAACTGTCTTGTTTTCCTGTTTTTTCTATCATTGATGCTTAGCACAATGGCTGGCACAGTGTATTTACTAAATTTATCTGAAATATGAGTTATCACACATTCCTTTACATATACTTGTTTATTTGATTCTCAAATAATAAGTAATGCAAGTATTCTAATTTCTATTTTACAATTGAGAGAATTTAGGATTAAAGAAGGGACTTTCCCAAGGCCACACAGACATGAAATAACAGAGAAGGGAAGGGACTCTGATTCCAAGTCTACTATCTTTTCCACTAACACCACCACACACATCCCTCTCCCACCCCATCCCACATTGTGTTTAACAAGTATACAGCTTCCACAGGTAAGCAGGAAAGATCTGCCTTTCTGGTCATTATAAGTTCTGTTCCGATTAAATGAGCCTATAGTTCTGTTTCCTTTCACATGATTGATTGGTTAATATGTGGAAATGAAATGGTGTGTTCATTTCTTTGGGTCAAATGGGAACACTGATGCAAACCATGTGATCTCTTTAAAAAAATCAATGAATAATAAAATTCCAGTGGAAATCACTGATAAACAAGGTGACTGTCTGAAGTTTTTTTGCATTGTAAATGAGATCGGTGGAAAGAAAAGAGGAAAGATCACTAGATTGAAACCATGACTGGTAGGTGGGAGTTCAACTGAGTTGCTTAAACAAGTCATTTAAAGCACCTGCTGGCCCCAGGGTATGACTCTATACATTACAGCACAGAACAAGCTGTATGACACTAATTAATGAGATATTTTCTTACCTCTACATGAGAGCATGATGAGTTTATTGCTGTTGATTTTTTTTCCTTGCCTTATTTTAAAATACATTTTCTCTGGTCATACTGTGCCCTGGCCCCCTCCTTTGCCTTCACTTAAATCAATGTGATTTCACATATCTCGTGATATGTGTGATCTGAAGACTACCCAGAGAATTATGTTTCATTTTCTTTTTAAAAATAACAAACAACAACATATGTACAACACAAAGGAAAGTTGAAAGAATGAACAAGTAGACAAGTATTTGTTCATACTCAAATCATGGCAATTTATTTCTAGACAGAAAGGTCTTTAGGGCTCCTTTTATGTAAAATCCTAATTTCGTACATGAGGAAACTTTAGTTACATGATTATAGATTTAAAACTGGAAGGGCCAACCAATTTCACAAACACACACACACACACAGAGTTTTAAAGATGAGGAAATTGAATACAAGTAGTACAGGATTTGAACCCAGGTCCTCTGACTTTAAGCCAATACTTTTGGCACTATACAATGTTAACCCTTATAAGACAGGGGAGGGGTGGGGAACTTGGGGCCTCAAAGTTACATGTGGCCCTCTAGGTCCTCAAGTGAAGCCCTTTGACTGCATCTAAACTTCACATAACAAATCCCCTTAATAAAAGGTTTTGTTCTGTACAACTTGGACTCCTCCAAAAGGCCACACCCAAGGACCTAGAAGGCCACATGTGGTCTCAAAGCTGCAAGTGATAGGGTAAACAACTTACCCCACACACACACTCATACTGTCTTTATACCATAAGAATGTGCTTCTAAGGTTCTTAAAATCTAAAGTACATTCATAAAAATAATATAATCCATAAAAGCAAATGACTTTATTGATACATTTATACTAATTGAATTATTTTTAAAATCTTACTTTTCTATAATTTCTTAGAAAAGTTTCATAAAAGTAACTAGTTTAGGGTTTGTAACTATCTGATTCACTTGGTTTAAAAATATTCATTCAGTTTAAGGAAAAGGACAGTCTTAAAATAAAGAGATTAGGGCCCTTTAAGTATCAGTAATCCCCTCAAAAGCTATCCAATGAGATTAATATTTATAAAAGTTCTTTCACAGAGATATATAAATTTAAGACATTATTTTTGATGTTATTGCTATAATACTTTAAAGATTAATGATTTCATCTGTTTAGGTAAATCTGTGCAGACTGAATCCCCCTCATGCTTTAGCAAATGGTTTCCTGAGTTGCTGTGGTCATAAAAATGTATTAGTATCAATAATAACCCCAGAGTCCTAGTCCTTCAAGGATACATGGATCTTCCTTCCTTCTTCCAAGACAGGAGCCAAGGAGGGATCTTCTCACATGGTTATATGCAGAGATGTCACAGTATAAACCTTGAAGTACAATCCAACCAAATTAAAGGGGGTAGACAAGAAATTCTATGGTATTTATAATCATGCGTAGCAAGGTACTCACCTGTGTGAAAATATTTCTTACTTTTTTTTTTTCTCCCTTTGTAGCAGGGACATTAATCTAGGCCATGGGGCAGAGTTGTTTCTCCTATTCTCAATGAATGCAGAAATTGGGTCAGCTCTTTCTTTTCCCTTTTTCTCCCTTTAGAAATGGCTCAGGGCTCAGGGCAATTTGCATAACCAAACATGGATTTCTTGGAAGAAGATAGATGGACAAATAGAAAGAAAATATACTTTCTTTTCTAATCCATCTCTAAATTCTAGAGAAGTGCTGATACTGGTAAGAGGTACAGTATCTGACCTTTGAGTGAGAGAGAGAGAGAGAAAAAATAAGCAAGATAGATTCAATCAAAGATTGCCTGAGAAAGGAAAAGGAAGTCTTCTCAAGGTTAACTCAGGCAGTCTGTGAACAATTATTAAGCACCTTCTATGTGCCAGGCAGCATGCTAAATACTAAAGATACAAAGAAATGCAAAAGACAGCCCCTGCTCTCAAAGAGTTTCCAATCTACTGGGAGAACCATTGGCATGTAAGGAAGCTGAATATTAAAAAATAATAATAATAATGACAGAAAATTCCAGAAAATTCTCTCCTGGAGAGAATCTAGCTTCTGGTGAGTAAAAATGCTATAACAGCCAACTCAGACATTAATATAACCATTCTATTTGTCCACTGCTAGCTCAGTTATGAGTTCCTCCCTGTATTTAACAATACAGTTACAGAACACAATACAACAGTATTTACACTGAAGAGTGTAAATAAAATGTTGTTTGTTTGGGGTTTTTTTCCTGTTAATAAAATATAAGCTTAGAAGAAGATATAGTGGTACTCTTTAGAAAGGATTAGCTATGACAGAATCCCTGAATTTTAGTATGAAAAGGGATCTCAGTGGCCATTTAGTTGAACTCATCCCTAAAGCAAGAATGCTTATCACAATAGCCCTGCAATGTGGTCAATCTAGATTCTCCTTAAATAACTCCTGAAGCAGTAGCCCATTCTAATTTAAACTGTTCTAATTGTGAGAGAGGGTTTTCTTTATATTGCCTAAATTTTCCTCTGCAACTTCCACCCATTATTCCTGGCTTTCTCCTTTAATGCCAAATGGAAAAAGTATAATTGATCTTCCACTTTTGGCCATCTTCAATCTGCCATGTTCCTGTGCTAAGCCTCCACCTCTGACCTATAAGTCAAACTTCCACATTGCAACCCTGGTCTTATGATTGATAAGCACTTACTTTTTCTAATGATGTCTCTGTTACCCAAAGGTATTCCATTTCATTAATTTCACTCCCCTCCCTCTCCAATATTGATTCTACCCTTAATAAGCTAACTCCACACTATATTCTTCTCTTCCCAACCCTACTTCCACAATTTAGTATGATTAGCACTTATTCTTTAATAAATTACAGCCCTGAGTAATTCTTACCTTCTGCTTCCTCCTTTCCTACTCACATGTTGCTAAACTCAGCTGAAGAAAGTCAACCATCTGTGTGACCAAGTACAGTATTAATTCCCAAAAAAAAACTCTTTAAACTTTGTTTTCTCTATTCAAGCTTCTGGAAACTCAACTTTCATGGAAATATCTCACCTCTTTCGCTATTGAGAAAATTGGTGGTAGAAGCAACAAGATTCCACAGCTTCCACATAGCTATCTCAAATATCCAAAAAATATGACTCTAAACAAATTTTAGGGCTCCCAAACTCACAAAACACATCTCCTGCTGAAGATAGCTTGGCAGGAAGGGCTCATCTAAACATGCTGGGAGACAAAACGAGCCCAGCCTGAAACCATGGCTTGGCCCGAGGGTGGCCAGGATGAGCCACAGATGGAACCTTCAGGAGAGTGGATCAGCAGCAGCTGTGGCAGTTTCCAGAATTATCAAGCCACAAGAAATAAGGACAAAGTGAGAGGTCAGTGGAACTCAGCTAAATATGGGGGAAAAAGCAGTCCGGCCAAACTGCCTCTAGGGCAAAGAAGCAGCAGAAGCTGCAGCCCTGCAGCCACCTCCATGTGGCTGCTTCAGAGCTCCCAGCCTGCAGACTGAAGCGGGGCCAAGCAATCATTCAGAGGCTAAGTGCTCTTGCATTGAGTGGCCTCGTTTCAGATCATGGTCTTGGGTGATGGTCCTGGGGTGTGTTTTTGGTGAGCCAAAGCTAGTGGGGGCTGCAAAAAAAAAAGCAGCCTGCCAATAGCTCCGGCAGTTGCGAAAACCCCAGTGATTTGGGACAGCACGTTTCCCTCTAGAAGCAGAGTTCCACAGAGCTAAAAAATCAAGTAATTCACTGGCAACATGAGAAGGCAAAGGAAGCAAAGTAAGAACAGCAACCGCACTTTAGATTCTTTCTTTGGGGACAAAAAGGACCAAAGCATGGAATGGGAGGAAGACAACAGTCACAAATGCCACACCAAAAGCTTCCAAGAAACATGAAGACTTGCTGCAAGCCATAGATCAGCTTACGAAGGATTTTGAAAACCAAATGAGAGAAGTGGAGGAAAAATTGGGAAGAGAAATGAGAATAATGCAAGAAAATCATGAAAAGAGAGTCAACAACCTGACTAAAGAAAATAACACCTCAGAAAATAGATTAACTCAAATGGCAAAAGAGGCCCAAAAAGCCAGTGAGGACAAGAATGCCTTAAAAAGTCGACTTTGCCAGATGGAAGAAGAATCTCAAAAGCTTTCTGAAGAGAATAATTCCTTCAGAATTAG
>CM053587.1:161756639-161799477 GCA_028646515.1 Pseudochirops corinnae | reverse complement strand
CTATCTTTCCCTTAGCTTACCCCCCCTCCATTTTCCTTTGTAACCACTTGTTTGCATCTATATGACAAACTGCTTAGTAACAAATGATGTTAGATACACAAACCTAATGAAATGTATAAAAGTTTCTACATCTCTGAACTCGGGGCTGCTCCCCCTTTAATTGGCATGGAGTAGCCCCAGCTGGTAAATTAAAGCTCCTTAAAACTTTTTAATTCAGACTCTGTGGTCACTTTGTTAAGACTCATCAAGTCATGTCATTTCATTGGTATCCTCACCTATAAAAGGAGACATTAGACTCAGTGAACCCTAAGCCATCATTCAGCTCTAAATCCATGTTCTCATGACTGAAAATTTAGAATTCATGATGATCACAAAAGATCATCTCACCCAATCCTATGGATTTTTTCGCCACAGAGGTAACTTCCTTGCCTAGGATCACATAGGTAGTAAGTGGCAGAGCCAGTATTTGACCAAGGGTCTTTATAATCCAATGCCATAACATTTTCAATTGTACAATGATCTCAATTGAAAAGTACGCTAATATCAAGCAAATTAACTGCTAGTAAAAATGGTACTATAATATTTCATGTTGTTGAAGAGTTGGGTTTTTTTTTCCCCTGGTAGGCTTTCTTTTCTTTTAAATAAATTTCAAATTTATTGGAAGGAAGAAAAGGAGTAATTTTTCTTATATTTTTCTGTTACGACACAATCCTATTTTCTTTGTTTTTGTTTGCTTTTTTTTGGAGGGCAATTGGGGTTAAGTGACTTGCCCAAGAGCACCAGGGCCGGTGCTCTACTCACTGTGCCACCTAGCCACCCCATAAAGTCCTATTTTCTTAACCTTGTATTCTCTTATTCCAAACAAAGCTTCTAGCACCAAAATCATCTTTAACTTCTCTTATTCTTCTTTTCAATTTAATGAATTCAATAAATCTTTATTAAGCACATACTATTTGTACAGCAAAGTGTTGGAAGCTAGGGATAAAAAAAAAATCAGAGTCTCTGTCTTCACTGAGGCAAGATCCAGTGATAACATAAGACATCGAAAGAAATAAATATAGTATAGTCCAGGAAAAGTTCTAAACTGTAAATTTTATTTTAGATATTCAAGGAGGAAGAAGTCGCTTCTAGTAAGGAACTTAGGAAAGACTCCCTGGAGGATCTGCCATGAATCAAGATTTTTATGGACATAAATGTGTGAATTTAGCGTGTATATGGCCTTTTCCAATGCTCCCATTATTTTTCTTTCATTCAAAAGAAAGCATAAGTGTCTTTTCTCACCCACAATTGTGCCTAAAAACTCAGAGTTTCTACACATAATATCCATATGCCTTTTTTTAGGGAACTGTTCTTTGGTGTCTGATGTACAAATTTTTAAGAAAATAAATTTTATTTCTGAAGACTTCCTGATTTACTCAAATGAACAGTCCACAGAGAAAACTGAATTACAATACTCAACAATCTTGATGTCCCTGTTGAGTCATATTTTAATGATCCAGACATGACTTCATTTCCAGAAAGAAAACTCCTGTGTATTGTTGTTATTGGTCACAGTAAACATTTTTAACCTTTAACTGCAGGATAAAGTAAATCAGCAAGATGGCTTTTAAGTATAAGGGACATTCATTCCAGTTGGAAGCAATGATTCTATCCTGTTTATTCTAAGAAAAAACATTACTCCAGACATTTTCTTTAAGTCAGTGAGTTATTCGTTTATTTTCCAAACATCAAGATGACAATAGAAGTCATCAATTAATCTAGTTTTTAATTAGCTTTCTTTCTTTTTATAGTTGTCTGTTCAGCATAATGATACAATCACTATAATTTGTACCCAATATATTATTCTGTGGGTTACTACCACATCTTTGCAGCACAAATTAGAGTCCTTAGGATCCTGGAAGAATATGTACTCATATTGAAGACATGAGGTTTATGAGCAAGGAGATAAATGAGAATGGATAAAAATTTTGAGTCTAGGCACAATATGTGTATGTGTGTGTGTGTGTGTGTGTTGTGTGGGTGTTTTTAATTGCCATATTTGAAATTACCTTACAAGATTCAAAACGGAGAGTGCTTTTTTAATTTAAAAAAAAAATTTATGCAACAGTCTCTCTGCCAACACAAATTATGATAAGTAGAACGCTATATTAATTGAATCTTCTGTACACACACAGGACAATTACAACTAACGTTTATAACCATGACCTTGAGACATTTTTACTTACTAGTCATATAATTTCAGACAAGTTCACCTATAAGATCCTCAGTTTCCTCACCTGTAGTTCCATGATCACAGGAGGCTTCATTTAATAGGTAGCACATAAATGAAGTCTTGAATTAAGGGAAGGATTTCAATAGGCCGAAGTGAAGAGTCAATCTATTTCAAGCAAGTGATAGTATGAGAAAATAAAAAAGCTAGAAAAGGAAAGAATGAGACTAAGGGATTTCTATTTGTCCAATTTGGCTGGAATGTAACATTCATATAAAACATGGCTAATTCATGTTTTGAAGGCTGGTCTTAGGAGTTTTCATTTTATTCTATAAGCAGTAGGGAGTCACTTTTGAACTAGAGACTGTAGCGACTTGTATTGTTTTTGAATGAAGATCCCTGAAACAAAATGAAGGTCCTGAAAGATCTTCTGAATCATCAAAGGAAATCAACATTGCAAGCACTATAAATTGCAGTTTTTAAGTATATTTTGTTGAATTCTAATTATTTGAAATTGGAACCAAGGCACAGAATACGTATGGTTAATGTGAATATTTGATTTACCATAATGCCTCATAATTCGTCCTTGTTGGATAACAGAGGTTTAAAATTCTTAATATTGATGAAATGGTCCGGAAATTAGCTAATGGTAGTTTTTGGAGGTAAGCTGATACTAGTTATCAGCATCATTTAAGTTTAGCTTGTTTAATGCTAATGAACCACCTGCCAATGTAAGAGGTAAATCACCTATTTAGATAAGTATTTCTATTTATCTACTGAAAGAAAACCTTTATAAGTATCAAGTGGAAAGAAAGAATTTTCTCTACCTTTATCTTTGTTGTTGTTGTTCAGTCCTTTCAGTTGTATCCTACTCTTTGTGATTCCATTTGAGGTTTTCTTAGAAAAGATACATGAGTGACTCATTTCCTTCTGTAGTTCATGTTGTAGATGAGAAAAATGAGGCAAACAGGGTTAAATGACTTGACCAAGGTCACAGAACTAGTAAGTGTCTGAGGTCATGATTTTCATCCCTCCCACATTTCTTTAGCTAAAAAAAAAAAAAAAAAAGAAAAATACAAACTTTAACAGAGCCTAGCCATGTAGACAAAACACCTTTAAAAACTGGATCAAAAAATAACAGGAACAAAAGAAAATACATATAGAAAGCAGTCAAGTCATACTGCCACTACCAAAAATTTAAATTCAAGTAGATGCTTTAAACATGACTTGATCCAGTGGTTTATCTGACAGAGAATACAAATATGTGTTTGTTTATGTGTATACATACTTACATACATACATACATATATATATATATAGAATATGTGTGTGTGTATATACACTCATATATAGACACATACACATATCCATATCCCAAAGTACATGGGCCAGTTGTTTGATCCCATCACACTTTAAAAGCAGGATTTCCTAACAGAGAAACAGAAAAGGCTATAGTCTATGGTCTGTTGCTAGTGACCTAAAGCCATCAATAATTTTCTTCAAGGTGAAAAGACCATCATGCCCTTTTCTTCCTGGTTCTCTATTTCTCAGATAATTTTTCAACTGACAAAGACATGAAAAACCTCTGCCAACATGAAGCAATCCTGCCGATACCAACATAAACATTTCAGCCTATTAAGGTGACAGAGTAGAGGGGGGAAAATGTGTGCTTTGAAAAATGCTCAGCAGTTTTTCAACCTATTCAGCTTATCAAGTCTCCCTTGAATTATTCAGTCAAAGACACTTAGTTTGGCTGTCACTTCTTCTTTGCTAAGGCCGTATGTTTCAGAAATCAAATCTATAACACCCTTCCTGGCTCTTTAGTGACGACATTCAGATTTTTAAATCCCTCCAGCAGAAACTTATCTGCTACATTTACATTTTCCTTTTAAATGGGGTTTACTGCTCTTTGTAGGACTTCAATCTTACAGAGCTATTGAATATTTTCATATGAATAAAATCCTTCTCTTCACACAGGCAAATGGTATGTTCAGTCTTTGATAATGGCGGTATTGTGTGGCATTTTGTAGTTTAAAAAAAAAAAGTCCCCAAACGGGCACTAAAAAAAAGTTTCTCCTGCCTTTCTAGCTATACATCTGTGATTGTTTGATCTATGTCTGTGACAGGAGCTGACTGAAGTTCAGATTAGAGGATTATAACATTTCTGAGAGGATATTTGGTTGTACGTTATAACCTACTGCTGTAGAAGACAGAAGAACAAAATGGAATCCTTACTAAAATTGAAAGCAGAGTTTTTGCTTAGCTACACTGACACACAAGATTCGGCTAATTCAGCCAAGGGTAAAATAAATTTAACATAACTATGCAATTTGGGAGTCTTCAATATGACAATTGGTATTCCTAAGTAATTTCAGAGTGATACCTCTCCTATAGATAAATAAAATAATTCATGAGATCCTACAAATCCTGTAGGTATCTTAGTAATAAAAAATTTTCTGTTCAGTTTTCCTAAATCTTTAACTGACCAGAAAGAAAATCAAACCTACTCTAAATCATAGTTGACATTCACAACTAATCAAAGGTATATTACTCTTTAGTGACTTATATATCATAAGATTGGGAGTCCAAACGGCCTTTTGAAGTCACTGGTAAAACTCCCTTATTTTACAAATGAATCAACACATAAAGAGGGAATACAATTCCCATGGAAGTATTTTTTGTTGCTTTTTGTGTTGTTTTAAAATTTCTCAGACCTATGTGAAAAATCTCTTCTACATCCGCTGCTAAATATTTCCATCCCTGCTTAATTCATGTCTTCCAGGAAGAGATGGTAATTTAGGTTTGAGAAAATGATAATTGGATAGTAAGATTCTCATAAAACTCTGGTAGGGTAGAACTGATTTTTTTCTCTGAATAATCAAATGTCAGGATTAGACCTGATTGACAAATTGATTATTAGATTTCCTGATTCAATGTATTATTGTGACCTAACAACTCTTCCAAAGAGAACTTAATAGCTTTGGGGGAATTCAACATACATAAATAGAAACTAGAATTGTATAACACCAAAACAAATGGATCAATTTTAGCTAATTCCACTTTCTCTCTTTAAAGTCAACTTAGTAAAAAGAAAATTACTCTTTTTTAAAATAAGTTATAGGTTTTTTGTTTTTTTTTTACTTTTTATGGAGGAGAGAGGGCAGGGCAATTGAGGTTAAGTGACTTGCCCAAGGTCACATGGCTAGTAAGTGTTAAGTGTCTGAGGTCGAATTTGAACTCTAGTCCTCCTGACTCCAGGGCTGGTGCTCTATTCACTGTGCCACCTAGCTGCCCCAAGGGTATTTTTTTTTAATTGGCTTTTTGAGAACTGAATTTTCCTTTTTTATTCAGTAGTGAGACGCACATAGTTAATGTATTCCAAATCTGCTATAGTCATGAGCTCAATATTTCTGGTTCTTCATAGCCATTATAGATAGGCTATTTGTGACCTAACATTCTACGTATGAACTATCCCCAACCCAACCACTCAAAGAGAATGTAAGCTCAATGAGGATATTCCCAACCATCTAGTCCAGTGCTGGACACATAGTGTATATTAAAATGCTTATGATTCAAATCCTTGCTTAACTATATTTTTCTGGAGAGTTCTGGGAATGGGTGGTTGTAGGAATTCCCCAATAAATAAATGTAAAAAAGAAAATCACATTAATAAAAAACATTTTAAATTAAAAAAAAAAAGAAATCTTTCTGGCTACCCTTAAATTCTATCTTAAGCACTTTTAGTGTCAACAGGTTACTAACAGAAATAGGACCATATGTAAATAAAATCATTACTTCTTCCTAGGGAAAGCCAAAAATGAGAAAGAAGGGTGAGGAGTGGGAACTAAAAGGAATAAAGTAGAAGATGATTTTTTTTAGGATTAAAAAAAAAAGATTCATTTCACCAATTCAATTCAATATGTAGTTACTAGAGTTCTAGTGTTCTTTACAAGGTTCTTTTCCCAACTTTCACTCTCACAGATGATTTTGTCTGCCAGTTCAAGGATGTATTTCTTCTTCAGTGATTTATAGTTATATGAGTACTTGGGGTTATCTCTTGTGGTATTGGCTTGAGCTTCCATTCTGGCATGTTTTCCCCAGTGTTAAACACCAGGGGTTAGTCTTCCAGTTTGATATAACAAATAACATCACTTGGTTTTCACAGAGACATATTTACTGAGAAGCTATATGCCAAACAGTCACTATTCTGCCCATCATCTGCAGGACACACAATTCCTTGGTCTCTGGGGAAAGTGGGCTGAAATTTAATCCACTTCCCAAGAAGATTCACTCAACCAAGTTGACTTATTCAGTAAACTTCATCACCCTATAAGACCCCATCAGCCTTGGTAGTCTACTTCATTGCCATCCTCTGACTTTCTGATTAAAGCATGGAGCCATGAAGTCCAAAACATCCATTTAAAGAGGGAGCCCAGTTCAAAACATCTCATTTCTCACCAGGCCATATTACTTTGGGTCTTGGGTAGCTGTTATGGGAATCTGAAGATCTTCCTTGCCCCTAGGCCGTTTGCTTAAGTGGTTTAAGTGACTCTAAGAACGTTCCCTGATTTGAAAGTATACTCTGCCCCCTAATAGGCTGAATGGGGTCACATCTGGAGCCTTGGCGGGAGGCTTGTTCTTCAGGAATGCCCACACCTTATTACTTTGTAATTGGACACTAGGTCAAGAGGGCTGGAACATTCTCCGAGCCAGGAGAAGGCTATATATACCCTTATGTGAGGTTTTGCTTTGGGGCTCACTTTGGATAGAGTTGTGTGATTTGGCCAGATGACACTCTGGGCAGCCGTTGAGCCCCCTGGCTTTGAAAAACCCAGATGTTGGTGCTTCCCTGTCTGGTAGCTGACTAGGTATGGATGTAATGGTCAGATGGTTGGAAGCCTGTCTGCTGATCTGTTTCATTGTCTGCTTGTAATTTCTGCTTCTAACTTGTTTGTATGCTGTTGGCATTCTCTGAAGTTCAGGGTGCTGACTTTTCCCCCTGAACTAGGTAAATGATATGTTTGATTAAAGTAAGATTGTTAACCCATTTTGAGTTGCTTTCCTTTACAAAAGCAGATCTAAGAACCTGTGCTAGCAGGCACCCTGGGTATGCTTGATGATAACAGCAGCTTCCCTAGTCACACACGCCCCTTTCCAGCTTTCTTTTGTGCATTGTTTTCCCCATTAGATTGTAAACTCCTTGAGGGTGGACACCTTGTTTCTGAGAGAGGGCTGTATTTGTATCCCAGAGTTTAGTACAAGACTGGCCCATTTTAGGCACTTAATAAATGTTTCTTGACCGACTGACTAAATATGGACGAGCTATAGCCCCCACTTGGCTGCCTTTGATCCATGCTGGGTCAAACAGGTTATTCAGTATTTTATCAGCATGGACTCCAGCTGTTTGATTTCTAGTAGTCAATGGATTTTTTTTTAAATCACATTTACTTAAACTTTAAATTTACAATTAAGGAAAAGAATTTAATTTAGTTGCAGTGTGACTTGGTATTTTCCCCTTTATTCCAACACTCAAGACTATGAGGTTTGTTCACCTACACTACATACTTAGAAACACATATTCTTTGGGCAAAGAGAGAGATGGGGATTTTCTATACACCTTAAAATATTCTATCCCAGATCTAGATTAAGGGATGAATCAAAGGCATGCAATTTCTAGCATACTTAAGTCCTGACTTGTCAAATGTAAAATGTCAAATATATGGCAAAGTAACACAGCAAGTTCTCAAGAATCATCACTCCAAACTTGGCAAAATGCTTTGGGGTTTATTTGGCCCTTGGAAGATGTAAGACTAAAAAACAATGCATGTACTAAACTGGTTTTCCTCCCATCAACTGAGAAGAGGTTAGAATTGAACTGTAATGTATGGAGTGATCTAATTGAACCATTAAAGAAAGTTATTCTTTCACTATTGAGAAAAAGAAGATCCTTCCCCAGCTTTGCAACAATTCAGTCTCTAGCTTTAGTAAAAACAAAACCATATTATTTGTATAACACTTTATACTGCTGACAATGCTTTCTACATAAGTTGTCTGAATTGATTCACCTAAAAACTGGATGAGGTAGGCAGAGAAAAATATCATTATCTACTTGTACAGATGAGAAAATTCAGACTCAGTAATATTATGTAAAATGAATCTGATGATCAGAGAGTCAGATAACATGCCTCCTTTTGTATCGAGCCAGGTTGTTAAAAGGGAATACCATGAGGACATTTTCTTAGACTTTTTATTAAATGGAGTATGCACAATTCATCAAATCCTGCACACTAACTTCAAATTTAATTACTCCTTTCTGACATTTCTCTTGCCTCAGAAGTTCTATCCTTCATACTTGGAACAGACTATCTATCACTTATACGTCAAAGTTCCTCTCACGTAGTACCTTGAACCATGTATGACTTACCTATGGGTTCACAAGTGAGAGGGTATACTCCAGAAGATACAATAAAATAAGTTAAAGATCCTCCTCCCAGGGACCTTATCACCTAATAAGGGAAGCTAGGATGTATACAAATAACTATAAAGCAAAATTGAATGCAGCCAGTGTACCAAAGAAATACAGAGCAGTATGTGATTTTTTTCCAGCTGTTGAGAAGGCAAGGAAGGCAAGGGCAGGAATATTTAATGCATGGGATGGCATTTGATCTGAGGCTAAGGATTAAATATACAAAGTAAAGTAGATGGAACAAGAGAAAATGCATACATTAAAATGCTAAGATCCCATGATTCAGTAATACACCTGGAAAAAATGTTTATAATTAGTAATAATCAGTAATAATTTAAAAAAAGTACTAGGGGCAGCTAGGTGGTCCAGTGAATAGAGCACTGGACCTGGAATCAGGAGGACCTGAGTTCAAATCTGGCCTCTGACACTTAACACTTACTAGCCCTGTGACCTTGGGCAAGTCGCTTAACCTCAATTGCTCTGCCTTCCCCCCTTCAAAAAAGAAAGCAAAAAAACCAAAATATTAGCCGCTGCTTCTTGTAGCCCTTGAATTTACAAATTTGAAAAATGATGAAGAAACAGAATGGCAAGAACTTGGTGACAACAGTAAGCATAAAGGCATTGAAAGGGTAGAAAATTTATGATGTTTTATAATTTCTCTTCTCCTTAGAAGCCATACCTAATACTACCTTTCCCACCCCAACCCCCAACAAGAAGGAAGAGTGGTCCTAAGGAGCCCTAAACTGGAGTCAGAGGACCTAGACTAATTCCTGGCTCTGATTTTTTTTTTTATTGCCTGTATAATCCTGGGTAAATGAATTAATCCCTCAAATGCTCGGTTCTTTCATGTAAATAACAATAATAATACATTTTTATATCACAAGCTGGGCTGCTAGGTGGGATACAGGATAGAGGGCTGGGAACAGAGTCCTAAAGTTCTGAATTGAAATCCTACCTCAGACACCTGTGGCACAGTGAAAGTCATTTAACCTCTGTCTGTTTCATAGCACTTCCCTCCAAGGTATATTGTGAGGATTAAATGATTTAATACTTGTGAAGTGCTTTGGAAACCTTAAAGTGCTATAAAAATGCTACTGCTGTATTACCATCATCATTATTGCTGTTATTATTATTATTTAAATGCAAGGGTTGAATGATCTCTAATAATCTTCCAGCTCTGTAATGCCAACCAAAAGGGAGAAGTTACAAGTAGTTCAACTTTAGCACAATACCTTTTCCTGGTATATACTTATTTTGTTTTGCTTTATTTAGGCCTGCAGGGTTGGGGAACCTATGGCCTCAAGGCCATATGTGGCCCTCTAGGTCCTCAAGTGCAGCCCTTTGACTGAACCCAAACTTCAAAGAACAAAATCCCCTTAAGAAAAGGATCAGTTCTGTAAAACTTGGATTCAGTTCAAAGGCTACACCTGAGGGCCCAGAAGGCCATATGTGGCCTCAAGACCATAGGTCCCCCACCCCTGGTAGGGTTTCCTTTGTACATAGGATAGCACTATCTGTTGTCCTTTCTAAGTAGTACAAGGCATAAAGGGGTCTCTCTATCTGTCTCTAGTGTTCTCTGCAGCTAGAACTATTGTATCTTACTAAAGAGAGACATTCCAGACCATTTGTAAAGACCCATACCTTCTCAGTATAGGATTCTGGGAGCAAAGGAAAGTCTACGCTCACTTGGAAGGAAGCAATCAATTTGCCTCCCATGCTCTGTATTCAATATCCTTACCTGTCAATCCCTCTATAAGTCTATAACCCCTCACACACTGGGAGAATCAGATCAGGCTTAGTAGCTACCTTTTCCATCCACTTCTCTAAAATCACTCTCAGACTGAGCCAGTCAAAAGTGTGATACATGGTTCAATAAAAGGACTCTCTGTGGAACCCATTGCTGTCTCTTCTCTTTCCCACCCCAGTGCCAAAGAGCAAGATTATGACTCAGTCATCCTCACCAAGAGTCATTAGCTCATTTCAGAAATGCAGCTTGGACAGTCCCTGGGAAACAATCTTGTCCTTACTTGTTGTACTCTGTTCTGTACAAACTGTAATACATAATGTGAATGGGTCAGGTTAGTTTCTGTGCAGGGATTTGAGAGGCTCATTAGGAATCATACTAGTGTTTTTCCACAAGGGGGAAAGTAATTAAATGAACTCCAGGTCAGATCAGTTAAAATATTCAGTTTTCTTGTAGTATTCATAGGTTATTTAGAACAGCTTGGGGATGGATGTATCAATGCATTGTATCTGATGGACTATCAACGTCAATGTTTTATTCCTCCCCAATATAACAGAAAAAAAAATGTGAACAATTTTGTCTGAGAGTTACCAAGGCAACATTAGGGGTCTATCAACAGACTCACCTCTTGCCCTCATTCTACCACCCCAGAGAAGCAAGAAAGTGATGGAGCTAAGAATGATGAATATCCCCACTCAGTCCGGTCTAATCAAAATCTAAGGCTGGTAATGTCAGCTAACACTAGGACAGGTAAAGTAAAATAGGTACCACTGTTTGGGGAGTAAATATGTGACATCTTCCTGAAATCTCCGTGTTTCACAATTTTCTTCAGATAATACAACACATCTGATTAATAGTAGGGGCACCCGCTGAACACATCCAGGTAGAAATAGTGAATTTCAAAACTTTTCCAATGATATTACTAAAACAAAATATAGGGACTCATTCTTAAAGCCTTTCTATAAAAGCAGAACCTGGGAGTGTTTGAGTACTGTTTTCATAGCCTTCAAGACCTGAGGATTATACCTATGTCATGATATATTATTGGAATAGTACTTATTATAAGACTTCCTCTAAATATACATTAATATTACATAATATTATTAAGTATTAATATGCATAATATACATAAATATGCATGTTTTTACAATGACTAGTATTATCTTAGTACCTTTTTCATTAGCTTTAGCCCATTCTAGGCTTTTTTTTTGATTAGCACTATTCTTTTTTGGGGGGGGAGTGGGGAAGGCAGGGCAATAGGGGTTAAGTGACTTGCCCAAGGTCACACACCTAGTAAGTGTTAAGTGTCTGAGGTCACATTTGAACTCAGGTCCTCCTGATTCCAGGGCCAGTGCTATATTAATGTGCTTCCTAGCCATCCCGATTAGCACTATTTTTAAAGTTAAATGCCACTTAATTGGTTTTGTGAGGCTTAGTGAAGGAAAAAGGAGGTGATTCTAGAGTCAAAGGTTCTGGGTTCAAATTCTGACACTTTCAACCTATGCAAACTTAGACAAATCACTTAATCTCCCTAGAACTCAATTTCCTGTTCTATAAAATGAGAGGATTGAACTAAATTGCTTCTGAGATCCTTTCCAGCTCTAGATTATGAACCTCGGCTACATATTCTTCCTGCTATATAACATAGCAATCTCTTAAAACCTGAGACCACCAGAGGGTATATAGTGGCTTTTTTTTAAGATCATTTTCCCTAGTTCATCCTCTTTGGAATCGTTTGTTTTATTTATTATATTGTGATATTGTTGGCAGAAATTCATTGTTGATTAGGTCTCTCATACCTCTTTAGATTTCTTTCCTTTTATATTCCCTCTTATACTTAATATTTGAGTATTTTATATACAGAATTAAACCTGTAACTTCTGAATTCTTTTAATTCTGTTTTCCAAAAATCTAATATAGAAATTTTTCATGTTCCTAAATGTTAAAAGCTTATTGTTATTATCATTATTATTATTAATTTTTTCTCCCTTGACTTTTGTGAAATTACTCTCTCCACTTACCTGTCCAGCCATTCCTTATCATTCTCTTTGCTGGATCATTATGTCCCCAAAATCTCTACCCTAGATGCTCTTCTCTCATAATTTCTTCTTCAGTGTTCTCATTTCCCATGAATTCATTATCCTTTCTCCCAAATCAATATATTCAGTCTTAATTTCTTTATTCTTATAGCTTGTCCAAAACTGTCAGCTATTTATCGGACATCTCCAGTAAATGTTCCATCATAATCTGAAACTGCCAAGAGATATTTATCTTCTCCCCTCCCCCCCATCAACCTACCTATCCCCTAAATTTCCTTTTATTCTTTTGAGGATATTATAATCTTTTAGTAACACTAAGTTAACAACTTTGAAGTCATCCTCGAATCTTCCTTTCCCCTATAAGATCATATTCAATCAAGACACAAAGCATCCTTGATCCTTCTCATTCCTTCAACCTCTATATACAATTTACTGACAAGTTTTGATTCTTTCATAACCTGTTCCCCCAGTTCTAGTGATCATAGCCTCTTAGTTAGACTATTGGAAAAAGCCTCCTAAATGTCACTCAGCTTCCAATTCTGCCCCTTTATGTTACATCCTCCAAAAAGCTATCAAAATCATTATCCTAAAGCACAGGTCTGTCCATATCTATTGCCTACTCAAGTCTTGAATGAGTCTTAAAATGTTGACTACTTAGCCTTTCATAATCTTGCGATAACTTATCTTTCCAGACTTGTTTTATGTTCCTCCCCTTCCCATTATCTATGATCTTGTTAAATTGTATATAACTCCTCAAACTAGGCTTTCCAGATCCTTTCTCATATGCTGTGTCCCATGTACTGGGAATTTTGACAATATGGCTAACTTCTAAAGGAGAGTGACCAGGATACTTAGAGGACTAAAAGTCTTATCACAGAAGGCTCATTTGAAAGAGACAGGTATATACTTACATAGTTACCTAGGTAGATGATAGATGATTTATTAAGCAATGATTATGTGCCAGGCACTATGCTAAGTACTATAAATAGTAGCAAAAAGGAAACTAGTTCTTTCCCTCAGGGACTTTACAATCTAGGGGAGGAAGGCAACAAATAAAGGGAACTGAAAAGGGAGGGAAAGGAAATGCACAGTCATAGGAAGCAAGAAGAAGAGGTGCTCTGGGGTGTCATGGGCTTATCCAGGTGACTTATGTGGGTGTTACTTCAAATGAAGGATTGAGAAAGAACTCACAAATTAGAAAAAGAGACTGTAGGAATTGGAGTGTTACCAGCATGAGAAGAAGGATACTGGGACAATGGTGAAGCAGTAGTCTAAAGTATTAAGGTTGGAAAAAGGAAGGAATAAATGCTTCCAAATATTTGAATAACTTTTATGTAAAAGAGGCCTGCATAAGCAGGAGAACTAGGGACATTGGACATTGCACAAGAGTAGCTTTCAGTTCTACCCAAGGAGAAATCTCCCAACAATTAAGCCAGCAAAAATGAAATGGGATGCCTTGTAAGATAATTGAAAAGGTATAAGGTTAGGGTTAGGGGTGCTCGAGACCCCAAAATACCAACGCACTGGGTCCTCCCGAATGAATTTGACTCAAGTCTTCTCTCAGCCAAAGAAAAGCAAAGTTTATTAAAAATTTGCCTGTATTGGACACAGAGCAAGTCTGTGCCAGAAAATTCTATGGTGCTTTCACACACATGGGGGCAAGATGGGGTCTTATATACAGAAAAGTTGTGGGAGGAATCTAGGGGTGGTCTAGGGGAGGAGTTTGGGAAAGGTCTTCAGGAGGAGTCAGATGAGGTCAGACTCCAGTAATGAGTTTGGGGAGGGTCTTCAGGAGGAGTTAATGAGGTCAGGTAACAGTTGATTTGGGTATAGATATTTTGATAGGCTCAAGAGTGGGAAGCAGATGGACAATGGAGGGCTAGGCTAGTAAGAGTAAGAGATTTGAGCCTAGCTATAACAAAAAGGCTTATGGCCTCAAGCAAATGCCTCTTCAAGTGGGAAGATTCAGAGTTCAAGGGGGTTCCCAGAGCCTGTATCTCATCAATAATGACTTTACAAACCCTTGAGGTCTTCAAGCCAACAGATACTAGAGAACAGATATTTGCTATGGCAAAAAGTTGACTGGGTTTACTCTGTGGCCCCTTCCAACAGTTAGGTTTTGTGATTCTTCAATTCTTCTATGTTCAAATCATTAATCTTCCTGCTAAGGAGGCCTTCAGAAGTCTGAGAATGTACCAAACACTGTTTCTTATACTATGTATGCTAAGCAATTGGTGTTATACTGCCATTTAAAAATATGAATAAATACAAACTCTAGGTTTAAAGCTTATGCATTTAAATTGGAGAACATTTGCAAGGCATAGGATTGCAAAATATATTCAAAAGTGATACTTTTATCATTATACTTCTATTAAAGTCAGAATCAAACTGTTGAAGTTTGGGGTTTAGGGGTGTTAAGGACCGCAAAATACCTACACGCAGAGTCCTGCCAAATGAATTCAACTCAAGCCTTCTCTCAGCCAAAGTAAAACAAAGTTTATTAAAGATTCACCATAATGGGTAGACTCTTAAGGAACATAGTATTTGTGACACTTGTATTGGACAAGCAGGCCAGAACAATCTGGCACAGACCTAGTCTGAGCTAGATTGAATCTCAGTGTCTTCATGGAGGCAAGATGGATCTTATATACAGAAAGACAGTGGGAGAGATCTAGGGGTGGTCTAGAGTAGGGGTTTGGGGAGGATCTTGAGGAATCTAAGGAAGATTTTGAGGAACTGAGGTTAGATTCCAGGAATGAGATTAAGGGTGGGAAATAGCTGAAGGCTACTTGGAGATGACAGACAATGGAGGGCCAGGCTAATTTACTTATGGGGGGAGGGGGAAGGCAGGGCAATTGAGGTTAAGTGACTTGCCCATGGTCACAGGGCTAAGTAAGTGTTAACTGTCTGAAGCCAGATTTAAACTCAGGTCCTCCTGACTCTAGGGCCAGTGCTCTATTCACTGTGCCACCTAGCTGCCCCTAGTTTAAGGGTAACAGATTCGGGTATAGATATTTTGATAGGATCAAGGGTATGAAGTAGCTGGACAATGTAGGTCTAGGTTCGGTTAAGAGTAACAGAGATTTGGGTTTAGCTATAATAAAAGGCTTATAGCCTCAGGCAAATGCCTCATCAAGTGGGAAGATTCAATGGGGTTCCCAGAGCCTAAACTCCATGTAGTGCAGCACCCACAATCACAATAAAGACCATGACTATAAATATTCCCCCATGGTGCTAGACAGCAAAATATAACAAACTCTCCATATAGAGGACAGAAGCAAAGCATTTATTTAGACACCAGAAAACCAAATCCCAAAACCAGTAAACCCATTCCATCATAGCAGTAAAGAAGTTAACAAGTCAGAGAGCCACAGCAAACTTCAGCCTTCCCACAAACCAATACAAAATCAATATTTACTCACAAACCTCTCTACCTCCTTGCCTGAGAGTCCTCTCTCTTCCACCGTCTCTCTAGCTTTGACTTCCAGCTTCCTGTGACTCAACTCAACCCTTCAGCAAACTCCACCTACCATAGGTTCCATGTGACCACATTCAGCCTATTAGGGGGCAAAGTTTACTTTCAAAGCAGGGAAGGTCTTCAAATTCGCCCCCCTCTCCCAGCCTAGTAGGGGACAAGGAAGATCTTCAAATTCCCATTCCTATTACACTCCATCAAAATTATTTTTCTGAAACTGAAGAATTTCTTTTTGTAAGCTGTAGCTAATTTAAAATAATTACAACTGCCTCATGATTTATACAGTTTATATTATGCATGTGAAAGACACTTAATTAATTTTTCTATAACAGTTTTGTTAAATAATAAAATTTATGATGATGTAAATTCTATCTTGGAAAATCTCTCAAAACCTTATCCCACCCTCCAAATATACTGCTACATTCGAGGAAAAGACTTATTACCTCTCTCATAAAAGGCAGTGTGGAACTGAGGATATAATGATAACTGAATTCAAAACTTGCTGTGATGCTTGCTAATTATATGACCATGGGCAACTCATTTAACTTCTCTATGCCTCAGTTTACTCATATACAAAATGAAGGCATTACACTAAATAGCCTCTAATGTCACTTCCAGTTCTAAATCTATAATCCTATGTTCCCTCCCAACCAAAATCAATTGATCTCTCTGGCTCTAATCTCTTCGAGGTGATGTCTTCACTTGCAACGAATTGGATTTAAGAGAGGCAAGGCTATGAGAAGTCACCTCATACAGAGCCTTATCAGGACAACTGAAAATGGTCCTGGGTGTAAGGGGAGATGTTGGTCTTTTTAAACTAAGGTCTTTCCCAGGTCTCAGTTTCTCTGAGACAGCACTCATTCAATGATTAAGGCTAGATAAGAAATGAGGCAATGAGGCAAAATATGGCCTCTTTTGGGAATACCCTAAGGATTTCTGGACAGAAAAGAAACAATTGCTATTTATACTTCCTTTGCCAAACTAAACTTACACAGCTATCAAATTATTCTTCCTAGTACATAGGTCTGATTTTCATTACTCTGCAAGTTGTACTCCGGACTTTCTCCATCATAACCCAGAAATCTCTGCAACCTGAGACCTCTCACACCAACCCTAGAATTCACACAATGAAAGAGCTTTCTGTCATTGTGGCCTCTCCCTCTGATTGGATGGCTGCTTTCAGAATCCTCATTTAAAGAGGGTTGCCAAGACTACACTCCAAATTTTCACCCCCAAGCACAATACCTGTTCTTCCCCTCCCCGCTTTTCAACTTCTTTTGATATGTGGCTTTCCCCCAGTATAACGCATGCTACTTGAAGCAGGGACAGTCTTTCTGCTTTTATCTGTATTCCTAGAGTTTCAGGAATGGGAACTCTATGGACTGGAGGCCGCATGTGACCCTCTAGGTCCTCAAGTGCAGCCCTTTGACTGAATCCAAACTTCATAGAACAAATCCCCTTAATAAAAAAAATTTGTTCTGTAAAACTTGGACTCGATCAAAAGGCCACACCCAAGGACCTAGAAGGCCACATGTGGCCTCAAGGCTGCAGGTTTCCCACCCTGGCAGTGTCTGTTATACAGTAACTGCTTAATAAATACATGCTGACTTGTCTGATTGACATGTCAATCCTCTTGCTAGAAGGCTTTTCAGTGACTCAGTGGCCTGTAAGGTCCCTTCCAATTCTAAATCTATTATTCTATGATCCTATCCTCACTTATCAAGATAGCTCAAACTGACGATTGCTGTCCTTCAAAATATTAAGGCTCCCAAAAGCTCCAGAATGGGGTGGTATGGTGTCCACTAATGATATATTGCAAATATGTTTGAGCTGCTTGGGGAAATGGAGTGTTTTAGTGATACTCATGGTTGTTGTTCCCATTAATGACAGTTCTAAGAGCAGGTGTTATTGTTGTTATTGTTTTAATTTAAGGAATGAGAAAGCAATTTAATTCAACAAATAATTATTAAGTACTTACTATACTCAAGAAACTATGGTGGACGCTAGGAGAGATACAGTGTCATTTCCTGTAGGCTGTGATTCTCGTGATACGAGAATGTTGATTAGATCTGGCATTGGGAACTACTTGGATGAGGAAAATTCCTTTACTAATGACTGTCAGCACTTTCTCTTCAATTTATAATCTCAGAAAGTTGTTCAAAGCAGTACACTGAGAAATTAAGGAACTTGACTGAAGTCACACAGCTTGTATGTGTCAGAGATGGGACTTGATCCAGTCTTCCTAGTTCTGAGGTCAGCTTTCTAGCCACACAATGCTGCATCATGGGGATATTGGGTAAAACAAAAACTGAGAGTAAAGATTTAATAATTGTCCTGTTCTTTATAAGTATCCTGGGAAATGAGGAGAATACTTTGCAGATAAGAAACTTGAGCCTCAAAGAAATTAAGTTGCCAAAAGTTACACAGTAAAGCAGTGAGAGCTTCGGTTCTGTTTTTTGTAATCCAAGACCAGTTAGTTCCTGTTCTACTTTTTCCGGTGATATTATGAAATAATTTGTTTGCAAAATTGAGTACTTTTCTTCAAGTTAATAAGGTGTTTAACCAGACTTACTGAAACAAGATCAGTAGCAAATCCATAAAGATCTGTTTTAGGCATTTAATAAATGTTGGTCTAATTGAAGTGAATTACTATATACACTAGAAAATATATAATAAGTGAAATTTTAATTTATCTTTGACGGAATGTGAAATATGTACATAAAACTCAGATTCTTTTTTCATCATGACCATTAAAATTTCATATGTAATCTTTTTTACATCAGTGATGATTCTCGTAGCAACTGTATCCAAAAAAGCATCTCTATATTCACAAAACTAGCACCCATATGCTTCAGCTGGTTAAGACTATCATAAGCCATTGCCTAAGCCATTGCTGGTTCCTTTGAGGGAAAAATATCATGTTGTTATAGATTTAAATCAACATGAGATGACCTTTCGGAATCCAACCCAGCTTCATCTAGACACTGACCTATCTGAATTTTAATACAAATGAACACAGTCCTCTTGAGAGTGAGAGAAAGAGGATCTATTTCTTTTGATATCAATTTGTTATACTTAGGGGGATGCATAGGAAGAAAACATTGAATGTTTTATAGTGGGGTTTTCATAGAGCTTCATCAAGTGTTTCCCTGATTTGACACAAAAATAGGATGGATGTTATATATTTAACAAATAAAATCTTTTTTCTTGGAAAATGAATGGGTGGTAGGACTAAAGCCAACACTGGTGTATTTATTTTGGACTGTCTTAGAAAAGAATGTTCAACCTAATGAATATATCAACTTAAATGTCACAGTTTGAGTAACATGAGTCCAGAATACGGTTTAGAAAGTGGAAAATAAAATAAAATATATCCATCCTTTTAATATTAAATGCTCATCTGATGAAGACACCTTTCTTCCTTATAGATCATTTGTCATTTGGCTCTCTGGGAGAAGAAAATTAAATCTAGCAGAGTGCTTGCCCATACAACAAATCTAATCTTTATTTGTTTTCATGTTCCCATGATAATTTTCTAGGTGTTAATTAAGTGTAGTTTGTCTAATCTTAAATAAATAAAATATTTTGAAAAGACATATTTTTGATATTTTATAATCACAGTCAACTCTTGATTCCATACTAAGCAAGTAGTCAGCAGCAATATATACATATGTATGTATGTATGTACATACATATGTACATATAGATATATGTATGCACAGATCATATATAATCTATGCAAATAAATCTCTATATGCACATTTACCTACATATTCAAACAAAGATCTCAGAATTCAAACTGCCTAGTCCAATCCATTCCAGAAAAAATAAATACTTCTAAAGTGTACCTGAGCAGTAGTCTTTCAAGGTCCACTCACAATACAACTCTTTAATAATTTTTTTAAGGAACTACTAAATACAAATCTAAGTAACAGGAATACAAAGAAAAAACAAAATTCAACTCTGACTTCAATGAACTTACATTCTACTGAGAAAAAAAACAATATGGAGAAAAGATAAATACAAAGCAATTTTAGAATGGAGAGAATTAACACCTGAAGAAACTGTAAAAGACTTTGTGTTAAGAGATGGGATCTGAACTAAGCCTTTAATGAAAATAAAGATTCTGCAAGGCAGACATGATAGCAACTGTAAAAATGACAGCAGAGTTTTCAATTACAAAATATAACAGACTCTCCATATAGAAGACAGAAGCAAAACATTTATTCAGACACCAGAAAACCAAATCCCCAAACCAGAAAGCAAAATCCATCATAGTAGCAAAGAAGTTAATACACTGTAACACCACGGAGAGTCACACCATCCTTTAGCCTTCCCACAAATCAACACTCACAAGACTAGCTATCTGCTTGCCTGCTGTCCTCTCTCTACTAGACTCTAGCTGCTCTGACTCCCAGCTTCCTGCGGGATCTGCTCCATCCTTCAGCAAACTCCATATGATTATATTCAGTCTATCAGGGAGCAGGGAAAATCTTCAAATAAGGGAATGTCTTCAAATTCTCTTAGGCTAATTAAGGAGCAGGAAAGATCTTCAAATTCCCATTACCATTATAACATCCCAAATATTGTGAGCAATCTGTGTAAAGACATGGAGATGGAGGAAGGAATGATTAGTTCAGTGAATGTCAAGAAAGTCACCTGGTTGAAACATGAAGGTATAAAGGACAGTAGTGTGAGAAAATCTAGGAAGCTAGGCTGAACCTGATTGGGGATGGAGTTAGAGAGTAGTCTGAAGAGTTTGCATTTTATCCAAAAGTTATTCAGATTTCCATGTAATTATAAATTTAGATTAGGAAGAAATATTAGAGGTCATCAAATTCAACCCTTCTTTTTACAGTTGAGGAAATTGAGACCTAAAAGGGTTAAGTAAATAGCTTAAATCCTGTTACTAATGTTAGTCAATTTTTCCATTCAAACATATTATCTTATAGGAACCAATAAAAAAAATCTGACCAGGGGTCAACATGCATATATGACATGCACTTTACATATATACATATATATATTATGAAAAATTAATTGACAACTGTATGAAAAATTATTGGAAAAGGAAAAGAATATAGAAAGATTAAAAAAGAGAGTATTGTCATAGTACAAACAAAAGATAAGGATCTGAAATAGAGAAGAGGCCATTTTAGTGAAGAAAAGGAAATAGAGACAGTGTGGGAAAAGAAGCAATAAGATATGCAGACTAAATTTAGGGGTTAGAGGGATACAGATGAATTTTAGTGAAGGTCTTTCATAGATACACTTAATATACCTTCCAAGGCAGCACATTTTACTTTCAAATAACAATCATTATTAGGAATTTTCACTTATATCCCTTCTAAATGTGATATCTATACCTACTATATTGTTCTTACATCTTCAGTTTTGTAATGGCAAGCAAAGAAGTAGTTAACACCTTGTTTCAGGAATTTAATTATTTAGCACCTTCTTTCAGTTCAAGTTTCTTGCCCATAATTATATTGTCTTTTATTAAGAAACAGAACTTGTGAACCCCTGTTGCTGATGTAACAGGAAAGGGTGGAACAGGGAGAAGCTTAATGATCACATATAAGGAGAAGCCCAGGTTGAGAGAGAGAGAAACTGGGAGACATCATGGCTGTGGTGCGAGTACTTTGTCTGTCTGTTTTGATGTGACTCTGTCAGATTCTGCTGATAGAGGATGTTGCTGTTGTTACAGAAGCCCTGGGACCTTACTGCTGATTCACAAGCCATGAAAGATGATTTTCTTGTTGTATGTTTACAGAAGTCCTGGAGGAGGGTCTTACTGATGTTTTCAGGGATCCTAGGTCTATACTGGTGATTTGTGTTGATTTCTCAGACCTGGTTTGTGGGTCTACGTTGACTTCATAGGCAGAAAGTGAATTGATGATGGTGCTAGCAATGTGGAGGAATGTTATTGTGGTTCTGTTAAGCTTTTTCTTCCCATGAACAGCAACTATGAAGGACTTGAGGTACACTGGACACTGTGAGCTTCAATATGGAACAGGGACTGGACAAGAAACTAGATGAGGAGCTGGACAAGGATTTGAGAGCTGCCTGCCTTTGAACCCAGGAGACAGTTGGGTAGATTCAGGTAGGAGCTGGATCCATGGAAGGGGAACCATGGAATCTGAAAGCCAGTCTTGAATCAAGGTAAAAAGACCTCTCCTTGGGTATTTAATGCAAACTGAGAAGATCATGATTTACTGTGGCCTAGGGGTGGGAGAACTTTGTACTCTGTATACTATATCTCTTCAGGATGATTGAATTAAGGAAGACTGGGAACTAATCTCCAATTAAGAAGAAAGAAGATATTTTTGACTGAGAGATCAAGACCATGTGACTTAGGGGTGGAGAACCTCTACCTTTGTAGTTTGTGTCCATTAAGAAGGCTTGCCCCCTTAAGGATGATTGAGTTAAGGACTTACTGAATGATATCTTTTGCTTAAAACTATGTGACCACTTTGGTGAAAACCTTGTGGCCCCTTTAGCGATAACTTGTTATGCTATAACATTGTGAATGCTGTACTTTGATTTCTGTGAATGTTTTGCTTTAATTTATTACTGAATAAATAGAGAATTCACTAAACTATGTAATCAGAAACTTGAAGCTGTCCACAGCA
Source organism: Pseudochirops corinnae (assembly GCA_028646515.1). NCBI lineage: Eukaryota > Metazoa > Chordata > Mammalia > Diprotodontia > Pseudocheiridae > Pseudochirops > Pseudochirops corinnae. Next base: position 161,776,912 of record CM053587.1, on the reverse strand, counting down.
GCAGTCCTCTGGAAAGTCACTCATGCTTGGCTTTACAAGTTTCTATGATCAAATTTACTACAAACAAATCTACCAAGTCTTCTCTTCTCCATCAACCAGTCCTCACAGTGTGTGATCGCAAAACCTTTTACTAACCTGGTAACTATTCTCAGATGGTTTTCCAAGGTTCTTTTTGTCTTTCCTAAAACATAACTCCCTGAACTACATAGAATACAATAGATGTTATCCAGGGGAGACTATGGAGGGACTATTAGTCCACAGCCTTGGACACTGTATTTTTTCCAATGCATGTCAAGACCAAATCATCTCTGTTGACTAACAAAGAACATCTTTGACTCATAGTGAACTTAGAGACCACACACAAAAAATATTCAAAGTAACTGGTATCTAGTCATATCTCAAATCTTGTATTTTTAAGGTTGATTTTTTTATGTAAATGTGTCCTTATATTAATCACTCTCTAATTTTATCTTACATCAGGCTCAGTGTTATAGACTCTCTAGATCATTCAGGAGACAATATTTTGCCTTTCAATAGGCTAGCTAGCTTCCATCCTTGCATTATCTACAGTTTATAAGTATTCCGTCTGTTTATCTCCAAACAATTAATAAGAGGGATGGACACTTCATTAAATAACTTTTTTCACAGTAAACACTGAAACAATAATTACTGCACTTCTGTCTAGTTCTTCTACTAGTGTAACAGCAAGCACCCTAGCACAACCAGGATGACTGCTAGCACAGGTTCTTTGATCTGCTTTTCTAAAGAAAAGCAACTTAAAAAGGGTTAACAATCTTAATTTTTTTCTTTTTTTTGCTTTTTGGAGAGGGGTATGCAGGGAATTTGGGGTTAAGGGACTTGCCCAAGGTCACATGGCTAGTAAGTGTTAAGTGTCTGAGGCTGAATTTGAACTCAGGTCCTTTTGACTCTGGGCCAGTGCTCTATTCACTGTGCCACCTAGCCACCCCAACAATCTTACTTTAAACAAACATATATATAATTTACTTAGTTCAGAGGAAAATGCCAGCACCCTGAACTTCAAAGAAAATGCAAACAGAAATTACAAACAGAAATTACAAGCAGAAATAATAGCATAAAGACCAACAGACAGGACTTCTAACCATCTGACCAAATAATACATGCACCACAGATCAACAGACAGATCCAACTGTCTGACTATTACAACTAGTTCCAAATCCACCTACAGAAACTGTCATATAGTCCAACTTTTTAAAAAATCCTTTTCCCAGGAATACCATGGTTTCTCAAAGGTTGTTTAGATTTTATAAAGGGCTTATCATGCTTGGAAAGGCTTTGAGAATTGTCCTAGAAACAGACTAAGTCAGCCTGCATTCCAAGGACTAGTCTAGCTAAGCAAAGATAAGTTCATCTCCATATCTGACCACTTGATGGTGAATGCTTTGACTATAGCAACTGGTGAAACAAAGAAAACCATGAAACAGCTCTTAATGTAATGTTGCCCTTTTTTGTTTCTGTAATGATAAATAAGGGTACAGAAGGTGCTAAGAATCCTGCAGGGTTTAAACAATCTAGAAACATAAATTTAACTGTTGGTACTCTAACTATGAGCTCCTTACTCATTGACAAACAAGTGAAATTACCACTGGAGTAGCTAAATCATTTCAATCTTGACAGCATCTCTATAAATAAAACTAGCAAATAAAAGGAAGCTGCAACTAAATAGAAATTTGGTTCACAGGCTTTCCTTGGAAAGTAAATAAAGGAATTTATTTTATTGTCTCTCCAACAGCAAAAAGAAACCTATTTTATGGAGTGTTTGCTTATCTCATACTGCAGAAATCATAAAAATTTGTAAGAAGACCACCACAAAAATGATTTCTGCTTATGTATCAATATTAGTTACAAAGGATATATAAATTCTAGATCTTTAAAAAAGTCTTACAAATTAAATCAACATGTCATTTAATAGCTGATCACTTCAATATAGAAAAAATTTTAAAATATTCTGGCAAATATGATTCAGGAGAGAGAAATGAGAAAGATCAGAAATTTATAGACTACACAGCAGCCTCATAGCTGTAGCATGAATATAAATACTTCACCTTTAGGGAAAGAGTTAGGAGATGCTAGACACAGTGAGCAGCAGACAATATTGTAAAAAATGAAATTGATTATATTTTGATACTCAGAAAATGAGTGTTTATCAATATAAAAATATTTTCCAATCAGATTTCCATTTTTAGGCAGACCACTAACTAATCAAGATCAAAATCAATAGCAAACTAGAAGAAAAAATATCAATATTCCACTCCACTTAGACAACACCAAGGTGAACTATTAAACAAGATTCTGATACTGAATGAAGGACGCGTATAAAAGAAAATATATTAACAAGACATTCTAGGAAATTTAACCCATGTACCTTTACAAAGATACCAAGAGAACATAGAAACTAACAGTCAGCAAATACTTAATCTCCTTGCCCAGAAGAGAGATATGCAGGCAAAAGATAATGCTGCTTCACGCTATAATCTCATCTGTAAGAACTTTCAGAGGAAGATGAGAGAAGATTGTGGACAGTATTTTCTCATTAAGCAGCTAGAAGTAGAGGAGTAAAAAATGAGCTTGCAGAGACCTTAGTGAGCAATTGAACTAAACAAAATCACCCTGAGGATATTTGAGATGAAACTGGGAGGACAACAAAAGAAGAAATGGAAAAGATCTGTCAAAGACTTTTGTAACAAACTCTTTTCTCCACAAGTAACTACTACACTTGGAATCTAAGATCGTAGACCCTAATGTTTTGCAAGAAGCAATATAAACAACATGAAGAAGTAAAAGATAAGAACAGTTGGACTAGATGTTCACAAGGGAAGAGAGTGGTAGAAGAGATGCTATTTTCTTGAGAGTGTTGAAGAACTGATTCACAGAGTATGTGAAAGAGAACATTACATAGCACTTAGTAAAATGTCTGGCACATAGCAAGCACTTAGAGAGTGACTGATTACTTGACTCTAGCAGTGGCTGAGGAAAAATCTAGAACCTTATTTTTTCTAAAACAAAAAAAGGTGACAGTATTAACAATCACTGATTCACATGTATACTTTACTACTACTTTTGCCAAATGTTTATAAGAATATTTATACATGCTTGATGATAATATGAGAAAGCAACAGAAAGATCTTTAAAAATAATACTCATACTAACCCAAATCATTGCAGTCATACAATTGATCAAAAGGTATAGAAAATACAAGATCCAGTTAGCTTTTTTTTTTTTTGTCAAATGCTATTAAAGAACTTTTGATCTGAAAGATAAAAATACTACCTTGAGGCTTTCCTCCAACAAAGTTTTTCTCAAACAAAATTACTTACTACTCCTAGAAAAACATAACATCAGAGGTGAATCTGTCTGATGCTATTTTAATTATAAACATCAGATAAAAGACACTGTTTGTCACCATCACTAAGAGTCTCAGGGCAGAGTCCAGAAGATGATTAAATAATCTGGAAGATACTTTTTCAAATGACATTCTGACTTACTCAATAGCTGGAATGCAGAGCATTCTAAATGACATCAACAATCTTGAAAGAGTTTGATCTAATCCTAACAAAATCAAGTTGATAAAGAACACCAATGTACAAACAATGGTATGCATTTAAATGAATGATCCATAGTATTGATGAACAGGGAGGAAGATGGCTAAATTGTCTCCAAGGAAAGATGTCTAGATTGTCTCTAAGAAATTATATAGTGCTGTTAATGTCCTTAAGTTTCCTTCTTCCCGAAACAAAAACATATTTCTTAAAAAAAAATTCTTCCAGTGATCCTATATTTCTGTGAGTAATGGAATATGATACCCTCTGAAATATTAAAGTTGGATGTGTCACCCAAACAATAACAAAAAGGTACATGTTAGTTGTGAGTAAAGGGCTGCAACCCATTACCAACCAAGAACTGTTCAAAAGAAGTAGCATAAAATGATGTCATCAGAAATATGTATGACAAAAAAAAAATCATGCTTTGAGTACACTGAATAAATAAGGAATAAAAGCAATGGATAACTTATATATACCATTGGTAGCTACATACTTTCATAGGATGAAAAGAAGGCTCCCAGAATGTTGGCTAGGTCCCTCTATGAAGGGAATCTTATATAAAAAGAGCTACTCAGCATAGGCAGACACAGATGATATATGATCTGAATGACTATGTAGAATCTCCACTTGATGGAATTACAGACTCATATAAATATAGAAATATTTTAAGCCATCATGATCAAAAGTGTCTTTATATCCTAAGCACCGATGATTAAAGGGAATGGAAATGCTATTGCTACTGTGAATAAGTTATTTCAACAAGTCTGACTTGAAGTAAGCTCATCCTTAAACTCTATGGAACTATTTTTTTTCTCCAATTATATGAAGAAAATGGTACTATGCATGTCCTACCTGAGGGTTTTTTCAAAGCATGGAAAGTACATTTTCTCTCTTTTAATTATAACACATTTATCCTATATATAATTTGTTTGTACATATTTGTTTGCTTATTATCTCCCCCAGTCAGTTGTGAGCTCCTTAAGGACAGGGATTTGTCTTTTGAATCCTTTTGTATCCCTAGCACTTAGCACAGTGCCTGAAAAATAATAGATAAAGAATCAATTTATAGATATTTACTGATTGTTCTGATCATAGATAGAGACTTCTAAGCAGCCAATTGCATTGGATTGGACAGTTATATGGTATCACTAGCATCACATTCAAAAATGCTTATTATGTAAACAAGTGGTGAAAGAATATAAGCAGTGATCAAAGGAAGAAACACAAACTGTCAACTATTTGAAAGAAGGCTAAAAGTAATTAAAATAAAGGGACTGAAAATTTAGTACAACTTAGTTTCACCTACATATCAAATTGGAGAAGATGACTAAAAATAGATTTAGTCAATATTGGCAGTCTCTTAATTGGTTTAAAAATTCTGGTAAGAATTTTGGGATTATGCTAAAAAATAAATTACTAAAATGTTCATACCCTTTACCTAGAGGTCCTGTTGCTAGGCATATACCTCAAGTAGATCACAGACAGAAAGAAAGTTTATTTATATACAAAAATGTTCATATCATCACTTTTTTTTTTGGTAGGAAAGATTTGGAAATAAAGTATGTCCAACCAGATATATCTAAACAAATGTTGGTACATGAATGAAATCAAATATTACTGCTCCAAAAGAAATGAAATATTCAGAAAAATATAGGAAGGCTTAGATGAAATTATTCAAAGTGAAGCAAGTAAAACCAGGAAAGCCATATATGTGTGTGTGTATGTGTATGTATATACGTATATATACAATAACTAAAACAATGTAAACAAAAGAATAATAAAGCAAAACTGCATGTTGTATAATCAGAAATAACCAAATTAGAAAGGGTCTTTAAAAAGTGAATGTCCTTTCTTTCATTGAAAAGGTAAGACACTGGATATGGGAAAGATCCATAAGCTATAATACAAAGTTGATGTGTTGATTCATTTAATATTTGATATAGAGGGTAATTCAATGAATAAGAGAGGAAGAAAAACTCTTTTTGGTCACAAATGGCATTGACAAAACTAACAAAATACACAATATAACTTATGAAATAATTGTAGGGAAAGGAAGATCATTTATCAATATTATAAAAAAAAATGCACAAAGTGTGCTTCTAAAGAGAAGGGCAGGGGCAGCTAGGTGGCACAGTGAATGGACCACTGGCCCTGGAGTTAGGAGGACCTGAGTTCAAATCTGGCCTCAGACAATATACACACACAAAAAAGAACTAGCCATGTGACCTTGGACAAGTCACTTAACCCCAATTGCCCTACTTTCCCCCTTCAAAAAAAAAAGGCAAAAAATAAAAAAATAAAGAGAAGGGCAATTCATATTTCAACTCACAAATCTTTCCAAGACTATTAATCAAGCTAGTCTTGCATAAATCTTGCTTCTGTTCAACTTAAATAGTTTTTTTTTCCTTTTTTAAAAATAGGTTTTTTTTTCCTTTTTTCCAAAACATCTATTTTTTTGACTCTATGAAATAAGGAAAAAAAGATTTCACTTTATTTTATAAGACCATAACACCCTCTCCTCTTAAGGATGGGTGATAGAAGAACTCTTCCCTCCCCCTTCAGAGTGGGTACATATCTTTTGACTCCTTCCTATCAACTGTGTTGACACTTTTCACTGACTGCTGAGACAAAATTTCAAGGATTTACTAAGAGGGCAATCTTTGACCCTAAATAGCTCTCTTCTTACAAGACTCAAGCTGCAAGCATGACACTCTCAGTTCCTGAGGTTAGAGTCTGTAGAAACAATAATCTACCTGACTGAGACACCACACCTCTATCTGTCTCCAAGCTGGTCTGCCCACATACAGATACACCCACATACAAGTATTAAAGGGTCATGGCATTAGGAAGGTTGAGAACCACTGGCCTAGTGCAATGAGATGTGAAGTAATTTATCCAGGGTCACACAATCAATATGTGTCAGAGGTAGGAACTCAAACCTAGGTCTTCCTGAATCCACGGGCCAACCCTTTCTCCAGTATGCCATGAAGACTATGACTAGATTCTTTAAGCTCAGGTTCCTAGGACACATTTAAGAGTAAGAAGCCTGTTACCAGCCCTATTATATGCCAGGCATATGACTTTTTCATGCCAAGGTTTAATTCTTATACCCTTGTAGGCATAATAAAAGTTCTCAAGTTTCCTTCTGAAAGATTCAAATGGTGAATTAAATACACGGTAACACTTCATTGATCCGGACTGATCACTGCTCAAGAACTTCAACACAAACGGAATGGCTGAAGCTTTCCCTTTAGGCTCTCAATGTTTATTTTAAAAAATATATTTATAGAAATGTTTCTTAAATATATTACACGCTTCCTTGACTCCTTAAACAGATGATATTTATCACAAACTTTTCTTGACAAAATCATATATTCTGTGGGATTGTAGCCCTACACATCTTTTAAAATTATTATTTCTGTCTCTTTTCTCAGTGTTAAAGATATCACCTTCCATATGGCACATCTCCTATCATGGCTATGTCTGACTCTAATAGCCCTTGTTTCCTTACTGCCCTGTGATTTGTTGTCTCCAAATTTCTGTGGGCTTGGAAAATGAACAACAAAGGTGAAGTGCATATTAAATAAAAAACAATAAGGTTCTGAGTGACAATTTAAGGAATAATTTACAAGGCGTTACTTCAAGGACTCTCTTACAGCTATTTCAGGCATTAAAGCTATCTTTCATTTAATTTCTAGCTTGGGGTTATGTTCTAGAGTTTGAATATTGCCTAAAGAATAATCTCTGGAGTTACAATTTATGGTTGATAGAGAGATTTGGGATCAATCAAGATGAAATTGCATATGATGTTTTATTATTGCTATTATAACTTTTGTAATATCATTAATGTTTCAACTCTTAACAACTGTAACATTCAGTACTAATTTTAACAAACATATAATTGCCCATCTAGATATAATAGGAACAGTCTACCACTCTAATGGCAAACCACTCTCAGAATGTAAATACTTCTCCAGAGACATATTAGTAAATGAAGATCAAAATAAATGGTCATAGTGGATCTCTTACAACCAATAAATGTCATACTTTTATTTAAAACAAAAAGGGTCTGTGCAATTTGCAGTTCGACAAAGGTATGCCATTGGGCTTACATTCACGGAGTAAGAAGCAAAGAAAAATTAGCCTCCTAAGAAAGACATGAACTTCAGTTCAAAATGTCTCTTCAACAAATCATGAAACATCTATTAAATCTATTACTATACAGAAATCAGATCCTATTTTTAATGCCATAAAAGCTTTCTTTGACAATTTCATTAAGACTGAAAAAAATAATCTCAGCCTTGTAGGCCCAGAGGATGTCAGCTAAAGCTCAAGAACAATTTGTAGGACTCTTTAAGGATGCTGGATGTGTTTTCTCTTTCTTTTCCTCCCAATCAATCACTTATCGCATCCTTCCAATTCACCTTGTGAAATATTGCTAGCATCCATCACTTCCTTTGATTTTGACTACTTCATCTCTATTTCAGGCCTTTATCATATGATGCCTAGACTATTGCAAAAACCTCCTAACTTAGCTCCTTCTTTCCAGCATCTTTCCTCTCCAATCCATTCTTCTACAAGATATGTTATAGTAGAAAGAGAGCTGAATTTGGGAATCAGAAACCAAGTTTGAGTGCTGCGTATGTTACAATTTACTGTGTAATCATGGAAAAGTCATTTAACTTCTCCAATTCCCAGTTTCCACATCTATATAAAAGGGAATAATAATGCACATATTGCATTGACATGCTCATTGTAAGAAGAAAGTATACATTAAGATCTTTGTAAATATCACCTATTATTGATTCAGGTTAATTTTCCTCAAGAACTACTCCAAATGGTATCACTTTAGATTGGGGAGGCATTGCTAGACATTTGAAAAAAGAATCTGAGGATTATAGCAGATACCAATGTCAATATGAGTCTAAGGTGACAAACAAGAAAGCTAATGTATCTTAGGGGCACTAAGACGTAATACCGAAGAATGGTGAGTTGATGATGTTTCTGTATGTACTCTCCCCCTTCACTGGACAACACTAGGAATATCATGTTCAGTTCTGGCTGTCATATCCTAGGAAGAACACTGATAAGGTAGCAGCGGTTTTCAACCTGTGGGTCGTGGTGGAATGGGGTTGCCTAAGACCATCAGAAAACACGTATTTCTGATGGTCTTAGCTCCTCTATCCGGCCCCAGGCAGGTCTGCCCACACACAAGTATTAAAGGGTCGCAGCATTAGGAAGGTTGACAACCACTGAGCTAGAGAGTATTCAGTTTCATATTCACAATTAAAGTCCTTCAATTCATGCCATATAAGAATTGGTTGAAGATACTCAGAATTTTGAGCCTAAAGAAAAGAAGACTAAATGGAAGTGGTTGTGTTCAAGTATTTGAAGAGTTGTTTTGTGGAAGAGAAATTAGGCTTGGACAGTTTAATCTCAAAAAGCAGATCCAGAATCAGTGGAGGAAAAGTGGCAAAGAGGCAAACTTATGTATGATGTCAGAAGGGGAAAAAAAAAACTTCCAAACAACTAAGCCTACACAAAAGAGGAATGGGCCACTCTCAGGAGGCAGGGGGCTCCCCCTCAGTGGAGATTTTCTAACCATTAGTAGATAATCATCTGTCTGGCATGTTGTAGAGAAGATTAGTATTGAGTTTCTGTTTAGATTAAACGAATGCTGAGGTCCTTTCCTGAGGATTCTTAACCTCTTTATTCACAAATTGCTAATACAATGCCATGACTTCATTTTATGATTTGGTTTTCAAAGGATTTTCACATCATATTATTTCATTTCATCCTTATTTTGACTTTACGAGGCAAATATTTGTTGCTAAGTTGTTTTTCAGTTGTGTCTGACTCTTAATGGCCCCATTAGGAGTTTTCTTGGCAGAGATACTGGAGTAGTTTGCCAGTTCCTTCTTCTAGCTCATTTTATAAATGAGCAACCAAGGCAAACAAGGTGAAGTAATCTGCTCAGATTTGAACTCACAAAGATGAGTCTTCCCAACTCCAAGTCCAGCACTCTATCTACTGTGGCATCTGGATGGCCCATGACAAACCTAGGAGGAAATAATTCTTGATTTACAGAGAAGGAAACAGAGACTGAATATTCGACCAGTCCGACATTATACCACAATTGATAGTGCTAAGACTTGAATCCATGCATGCTGAATCCAAGCCCCATGAAATTTCCACTGTAGAGTGTTTTTTCAGGTTAATAATGCCTCTGTCAACAGTGTTATGAGTTGCTGGTATACTTGTAACTTTCCTATATATTAACTGTCATTTGACTTGTGTCACTTGCAACTGCAAAAATTATCACTTTTTTTCCTCTTATATGTCTTAGAGCTTAATTATGAAATTCCATTATAGCAATTTTTGTATCTGTCCATATGATAGAATGAATCCTAGAAATCTAGAAATATCAGTCATGTTAATCACGTTTCTATAGACAACTCATACCTCACGCAAATTGGTTGCTCAGAATTTGGGAAGAAAATATTTTTAAAATCTCTCTAAAATAAAAGGAAATGTGAATCAAGATAAATGAAATAGTTGCACAGATGGTATGTAAATGTGTTGTTGATGAGAGTACAATATATTTCATCAAATGCCTTTTGGGAGGCAATACTATAGTATTTAACTATGGTAAAATAAAGTGTTCATCTATAGGAAGGACTGTATTGTAATGTGACAGCGGTGTTTAGAGAGGTTGTATTTATATGCTTCCTTCATACTCTTGCTCCTTTATATACCCTGTGCCCTCCAACTAAACTGCCCTACTTGCTGTACCCTAAATCCAATATTCCATCTCCCACTTCTGGGAATTTGCACAAAGTCTGCCGTATACCTACACTGTAAATTCTTCATAACTCTGCCTCTGAATCCTTGTCTTTTTTCACAGCACACTTCTTTGCCTCAAAAGACCATGAAGCCTTCTAAGATCCCCCACCAAGTTCATAAAATCATAGCTTAAGTCTTGGATGAGACATTAGTGGTTATCTAAGCCTAACCCTTTTATTTTTAAATTTTTATTTTTTTATTTTTAATTTATCAAATACAAGTATTTCAATAATATAATAAGACAAATTTTTTACAAAGATGATTGCACATGAAACTGCAAATCTGCTGTGTACAACTTGCTATTTCTTTAAAATATATAATAAAGTTATCATGTAAGTTTCTTTCATTTTTCCATTTTTTTCTTCCCTCTCCCCCTGCCTTAGAGATGGCTACCAGTAGACATAATTATGTATACACACACAAAGACACACACACACACAAATCAATCCCTTGTAAATTCAACTAGCATGAATCAGTTCCCAGATACTGATCACTTAGGTAGCATGATAAAATAGTGTTTCTGGGTGTTCAGAGGTGAGGACCAGAGTCTGCAATGTGCAGGGATCCCATGATGGTGCTGCCAAACTGAGAGTCCCAGCCTAAGCAGTCAGCTAGCCTCTTTCTTGCTCATTTATCTTCAACGTTTTCTAGGTAGATGAATTGCCACGTCTCAGTTTAAACAAAATTTATAATTTTGTTACAGAAGGGCTCTGACACTCATTGTGTAGACATATTTTCTACAGAAGTGCCATCCTGTTTCTAATGTTTATATTCCAAGATGATATCTTCTTATCAGTTGATTACTTTACCACATTGCTTGGAATTCATCTTTTTCATGCCCTTGCAGTGTTATTTCAGACTACTTATTTTTAGTCAGACTTTGCTTTATAGCAGCTGCTGTGGATTCTTTTAGCAAACCATCCTTTGTACACGAATAGCCCCACAAAGATGAATTGTGGTAGAAACCTTCCACCATGGCAAAAAAGCTATTATTCACCACTATCAGAAATAAGGAAGTGGAAGTTTTGTTTGACAAGAAATATGGCATAAAACTCTTGGACATCATTTTCTATTTATTTTCTTTCTCTGGCCTTGGCCTCTTGACCTGTCTAATAATTTTACACACAATGTGGAATAGTAGACAGCTAAGAAGAGCTGGGTTCAAATCCTACTTTGAATGCAAACTGGTTGTGTAACCCTGGTTAAATTATTTAACCTCTCATTGCCCTTGGCAACAATTCTAAGACCATGAGTTGCAAAGGAGATACAGATATACTTTGGCAGAGGTAGTTTGTCTCTATCAAATCAAAACGAAGTGAAAACACAAGTCTGTTCCAAAATAAAAATGAATTTTCTGTGTTTGTGTCTACTAGTCAGTTCAATTTTGTGTGTCCCCCAAGGCTGAGAAGGATGCTCTGCATACATAAAGTGCTTAATAAATGTTGAATGAACAAATTCCTAAGCAACAAAAGTAGAAAAAGTAATAGAATTTGTAACAACATAAAGATCTGTATTGTTATAACAGATAGCAAAGATATTTTCTAGAATTGACTTGGTGTAAGCCAATCCCTATTTCAAAAGCTAATCTTAAATCAGGGTACCGTAGGAATAACTGTTGGTGGTATTCACTTTAATTTTCCTTGGTTTTTGTTTTTTGGAGGCAATTGGAGGTAAGTGTCACTTAGGGTCACATAGCTAGCAAGTGTCTGAGGCCAGATTTGAACCCAGGTCCTCCTGACTCCAGGGCCAGTGTTCTATCCATTGCACCACCTAACTGACCAAATTTTGCTTGTTTTTGACACTCTGACTGAACAAATTTTCCCCCCTTTAAGTAAAAGCTTTGTAGCTTTTTCCAATTTCTGTCCCCTTATATCCTCATCTGTCACAAAAAATAAATTAGACATGTGAGTAGATGATTTGGATTAAAGTTCACAAGTCAACACATTTTGTGAACCATGGAACCAGGTCTGGTTTTTTTTTCTTGTTTTTTTAAAAGCTGGATAATCAGCTCATATGGGGGAAGCAAGTTCTAGAAAAATTTGCTCACACCATCTACAATTCTGCAATACTGACTTGTACTTGAATTCAGATTTATAATTTTACAGTAAGTAATGTTAACTCTCAAGGGAGCAGAATGTTCTTGTCCACTGGACAGGGCACCCTTTCCCCTTGGAATGTGCAGAAAACAGAAAAATCCTGACTCTGGAACTCTCATTTTTCAAAACTTCACGATGACTCTTTCCTGTTTGCCTTTGGCATCATGTCACTGTTCTTTCATAATGTCATAATTACATGCTTACAATTTATTTTGCACTGATTACATTGTGGTCTGGCAACTGCCTCATTTAGGGAGGCACTGAATTTTACTGTTTATGCCTCTGAAATACACTGTTAAAAGGGATCACTTATATATTTAATTCTATCCATCACATGCACATTCTTGCTAGAAAAACAAAATGAGCACAAAATGACCTTTCCCTCACTTGGGAGTTCTGTCTTGTTCTTAATTTTTCATCCTGATAACTTTAACTCAATGTTTAATACTTATATTTTGGTATCCAGCATACTATGGAAGACATAGCCCTGACTTGAATTGGAAGAACTGAGTTTAAATCCTCCTCTGATATTGACTACCTGTCTCAGCTTAATCAAGGCATTTACCCCACTGGGCTTCATATATCACATCTTTAAAACCAAGAAGTTAGACTAGATGGTCTCTAAATTCTCTCCCAGTCTAGATCTGTGATCCTATGATATTCAGTTGTCCATCCACTATGAGGCCAAAGTCTACCATCCATAAGGCCTTTGTTCAAAGCCACCTGAATATTGGCCACCTATTGTTTTCCTCACTGTTCAGCACAAGTTATTAGGGATTCTTATTTTGGTTATTTTTTGAATGCCTTTCATTGTAGCTGCTCCAATTCACTTATCAAAAGTGAAAATAACCTTTTTCTTCTGTCAAGGCTAACTCTTCATAAAATCAACAGAACTAGAATGCAATGAGTAGTGGTGGATGAATTGGGCCTTAATGCTGGTAGACTAAATGATCTAGCTGCTAGCACATAAAAACTAATGAAATGCGTCCTTTTCTTAGTTTTCTTGATAAAAGTGTGTGTGTGTGTGTGTGTGTGTGTGTCTGTGTATATGTGTGGGGGTGGGGGTGGTTGGGTAGGTGGGTGGGTGTTAGGGGTAGGGAGTGGGAAAACAAATACTTTAGGCAATTTTACAATTTGGGAAGATTCCATACATACATATGTATATACATATACACATACATGTATTATATGTATATGTATATATAATATATATATACACATTGTATACATATACATATTATATAAAATTATAAATCTGAATTCAAGCACAAGTCAGAGTTGCAGAACTGTAGATGGTATGAGCAAAATGTAGATAGATAGGTAGTTAGATAGATAGATATACATATATGCATACATATACATATATGTGTGTGTATATATATATATATGTACATGGTTTGCTTATTCAATAGTCTATTTTAGTCTAATTTTATTTCTATTATAGCCATCATAGCCAAATTTTTTTAAAAAGTCAGGCTCACAGTATGATAACATTGGGTCCTGAGACGAAACCTGGACAAGAAATTCTTATCCTTACTAATGCAAGTTATATGCTTAGTAAACAGTACCAAAAAATGAATCTGATACTAGAATAACCAATCAGAAATGTCTGAATGACTATTTGACCATATTGCTAATGTCTCTGAAACCCTATCCAAGCACTCCCTTAAGGACTTGTACCAGCTGTATTTCCTGTAGTCAATACATGAGGGAATTACCTTACCATCGAGTTCACTTTTCTATTTCCTGAATAGCCTACAAAATCTGCCAACACAACCCTGAGTAAAGAGGGAGTAATTAATGAAATACCATTGTGAAATACATTTCTTTGTGATTCCTTCCTCCTTATCACAGACCATTATGCAAACTGGAATGGGGCTAAGAAACATAGACTTTCTCACTTAACTCTATGTCTGTCATGGAAGCTTAAGAGCCATCTCTTCAAAACCCATTTGCTTAACAAGCAAAAGGCAGGAATCATACAAATGCCTATGTGACAGCCAACTTGCCCTGACCTTATGGTGAGTAATTCTGTCTCACACACACATTTGCTGTGGACTACAGACACATCAATAATTTAAAGATTTGCGATGTTATCAGTCTGAGTATTCATTTCATTGATACAGAGAGCTATCTCCCTGTACCTTGGCTGATAGTTTCTTGGGATACTGTAGCCAAAATGATGATCAACCTTCTAGTGATGAGACTCATCAACTTTACTAAACTGGTCCTTGGGTGACAATGGAAGTGTATTTCCAGGCCCACAAGTATAGCTTTTCCATTTAGGGGAGTACTGAATAGAATTTCTGTTCCATTGTGATAGCTTTCAAGAACCTAAGGTTATTTACACATAGTAATGAGGAATAGGAGTAGAAAATTAGTAGGAGTGAACACCAACATTTCCTTATAAATATACCAGTCTATTTCTCTCCTTCAATCCACAAAGGGTGAAATAATGCACCCTCTAGTGTCATAGAAGAGAAAAAGTTGTCATTCTCCAGTCTACTTGCTTGTGGAAATAAGACAAATCTTCTCATCTCCACATAGAACTATAGAATTGCACCTGTGTGTTTATGAAAACCCATAAGTGAAATAATTAGATCAAGCAATTTTCAAAAAATCTAGACAAATTACAGAGGCAGCCTGCTTAAGTGATAATAACTATATTTTCCAAGCCAAAAATCATGCAGCTCACATATAGATCTATGATCTCATCAGTCTTCTCCCTCCAACAACACAAACTGTAACATCTTCCAATTCATCCTCTGTGATTTCTATGTCAATCCTTAATATTCCATAGGGCTGCATGTGAATATGTTTATCTCTCCCTCTTTCTCCCTCTCCCTCTCCCTTTCCTTTCCTCCTTCCCTCCCTCTCTCATTTGACAAGCCTTCATTAAGTGCAAAATGTATGACTTACATTGTGCTAGATACTGAAGATGCAGAGATAATGGCTTGCACTTTAAGATTTGCAAAACATTTCTAAATGAAATAAATATAAGTTATCTCATTTGATGAGTACAAAAGAGTCCCTACCTATAAAGAACTTGCATTGTATTGTGGGAAACTAGCGCATACAGGGAAGGGAAGGCAGTAGCTAGAAACTGGAAGAACTGGAGTAAGTCTTTTGTACAAAAAGAAAAAAATGCACTTCAGCTCAGTTTTGCCAGATCCAATGAGGAAGGGGTAAAATAGGAAGTGTATGGTAGGTAGAGAAAAGAACCTCTACCAAAAAAACGAAGAGCAGCAATGAGATGTTGTGAATTGGAAATATCAAGTGAGCCAGGCTAGATGATGTAGGGTGTCTGAAGAAGAATAATGTACATTAAGCATGGAAAGAGAGATTGACAAAGTCTAAATGCCAAACAGAGAAGTTTGTTAGTTTTAATTCAAAAGGCAATAGAAAGCTAGTAGAATTTCTTGAGCAGGGAAGTGGTTAGACCATTCGTTTAGGAATATCTGTTTGGAAACCAATGTTGCATTCAGGCTGTCAAAATGTTTTTTCTCATTCTTTAGTATGTGATTAGCTCACTCCCTTTCATGGTCATATGGGTAGTTTGTCTTTTTTTTTCTTTTTTTTGACATATAAGTCATTGACAAAATACCACAATCTATTTACACACATTAGCTATCTTTCTAGTGTCCTTTGGGTTATACACATTTGATTCTATCAAAATATCCCATGGATTCAAAAGCATTAAAAAAATAATACTGGTATTGATAAGATATGGCAAACAACACCCTGGGATCATTGAAAGCATGTGAAATTTTCCAAATGCCCTCCATAAAGATTTTTCTCCTCCTACATAATTCAAAGAGGCGATATGATTTATTGAATAGAAAGTTTCTCTTTCTTCTTCTGACACATTCTGGATATTTGACTCTGCATAAATGTGTTTTAAGACAATTCACTAGGACTGGCTAGATCTAGAAAGCTTATCTGCTTTGGTAAAGGATGTTTTGTCCCTGAGAGTTCCTAAAACAAATAAAATCATGCAATTAGAACACACAGGGGGTATGTGTATTTGTCTATATGTGAATTTTGCTCAACTCATCTTCCACCACATCAACAAAGATTTTGTCAAACATATGAATTCCTGTTTTATTTCTCATTTGTTGATACTTAGCAAATCATTGAGCAAAATTATATCTGTGGTTAAACCTGTCAAAGTCTTTTAAAATTTTCACATGTCAGAAGCACATGTTTTTGGGGGGTGGGGGGGTCTTTAATGCACCATTGTATTTCTCCATTTAGTCAAGTGATCCTCTGAAATACACCATTGACACAGCTCTATCTTCTGTTCACTACATGGTTCAATCACATGAACGTGAAGGTGTGGTTTGCTTTTTTCTTAAGGATATGTTCAATGCAACCCCAAAACCAATCCCATAAAGACTTTATAAATAAGAGAGAGTTTAATGCCTGGAATGTTCTCTCTTCTCTTCTATATCTCATAGTTTCCCTGGCTTTCTTCAAACCTATATTCAGGAAGATGTTTTTCCCAGTCCTTCTTAATCTGACTGTCTTTCCTCTAAGATTATCTCCAATTTATTCTATATATATATTGTATATTGTTTCATGTTTTACCACCCTAGCCCCCTCTCATTAGACCATAGGGTCCTTGAGGGAATAATTTTTTTTTTCTTTTTTTGGCTTAGCACTGTGCTTGGTACATAAGTATAAACAGTCATGTTTGTCACTTTGGAATCTTGCCCATTTTAGATATCTTGAAAATCAACAACTTAGTTTCCTCAAAATTATTTTGCTACTTTCATGATTTCCTTCTGTTAATATCTGGTGAAATCTAACACTGGCATATTTGTAATTCCATTTATACTTCATAAATTACATTGGTTACTCAGGTGATGGTGTCCAAATGATACAGTACTACAGTAGCCATAGAGAAATGACTTTTTAAGGGTAAACAAAACATTTAAACAAGACATTTTTGCGTGGTGGTGGTGAATTAAACATCATTTTCTCATGCTTAGCCTTTCTTGTATTCTTCTATGATTTCTTTTGATCATGGCAGACTATTTTTTTTTTTGTTAAAAGCATGCAGCTTAAAACTTTTGACAAAATGCAATACCCATTCTTATTAAAAATACTAGAAAGCATAATAATAGATGTAGCTTTTCTTAAAATAATAAGTAATATCTATCTAAAACCAAGAAGAAGCATTTATGTATTGGAGATATATAAGAAGTATTTCCAATGGTATCACAGGTGAAGCAAAAATATCCATTATCACCATTATAATTCAGCATTTTATGAGAAATGCTAGCTAAAGAAATAAGACAAGGAAAAGAAACTGAAAGAACAAGCATAAGCAACAAGACAACAAACTAAGCATCTTTATGTAGATGATATTGTGATATGCTCAGTGAACACGAAAGAGACAAATTTAAAAACCAGTTGAAACATTTAACAACTTTAGCAAAGTTGCAAGATTGGAAATGATTGAACATGAGTTATCAGCATTTTATCTTTGTCAGGAAAGATATAATAAAATATAAAATAAATATATAAAATATAAAATATAAAATAAAAAATAAAAAGAGAAATTCCATTCAAAATTACTGCACACAGTATAAAACATTTGGTAGTCTACCTTCCAAGACACAGCCAGAATCTACATGAACACAATTACAAAATATTTTTCACAGAAATAAAGATTCATTTAAACAATCAGAGAAATATTAATTGCTTATGCATAGGCTAAACCAATATAATTTTTTAAAATGACAATACCATCAAAATTAAATTACTTATACTCTGCCATACCAAATTGCCTAAGAAATTACTCTATAAAGCTGTATAAAATAATAACTAATTTCATCTGGAAGAGCTAAAACATCAAGAATATCAAGAGAATCAATAAAAAACATAGGAAGGAAGGCAGCCTAGCAGTTGCAGATCTCAAACTATATTACTAAGTGGTAATCATCAAAACAATTTGGTACTATATAATAAATAGACTGATTAAGCAATGGAATAGATTGAGGACAGTAACCTAATTTTTGAGAAACCCAAAGATTCCAGCTTAAGAGATAAGAAATCATTGCTTGACAAAAATTGCTAGGGAAACTAGAAAGTAGTGTGGCAAAAACTAGGTATAACCCAACCTCTCATATAATATACCAACATCTCACACCATGTACTTGGTATATACCATGGTCCAAGATAAGTTCAAAATACATATAAAATTTAGACATAATGATTGATATCTTAAGCAAGCAACGAGAGCATAGAAGAAATTACATGTCTGATTTATTGAAAGTGTAAGAATTCATGACCAAAGAAGACATTAAAAAAAACACAAGAAATAAAATAATTTTAATTTGCTGTTGTTCAGTTGTTTTTAGTTGTGTTCTGACTTTTTGTGAACCTGGTTGGGTTTTGTTTTGTTATTTGCAAAAATACTGGAGTGGTTTGTCATTTCTTTCTCCAGCTCATTCTTCACAGAGGAAGAGGATAAGGGGTTAAATGACTTGACCAGAGTCACACAACTAGTTAGTGTCTGAGAGCAGATTTGAACTCAGGACGATGAGTAATATAGAGTTATAAAAAGGGCACTGAGTCAAATTTATCAGAATAAGAACCATTCCACAATTGATATATGGTCAAGTCATATTAATAGGCAGTTTTCAAAATGAGAAATCAAAGCTGTAAAGTGAAGTGAAAACAAGTTCTAAATAATTGATTAGGGAAATGCAAATTAAAACAACTTAGAAATATCACTTCATACCCATCAGAGTGGCTAAGATAACAGAAAAGGAAAATGATAAATGCTGGAGGCGAATATGGGAAAATAGTACACGAATGCACTTTTGATGAAGCTTTGAACTAGTCCAACCATTCTGGAAAACAATTTGGAATTACACCCAAGATTATGTAAAACCATGAATGCCCTTTGACCCAGCAATATCACTACTACGACTATACCCTAAAGAGATCAAAGAAAAATGAAAAGAATCCATAGGTATAAAAATATTTATAGCAGCTCTTTGTGTGACAGCAAAGAGTTAGAAACTGAAAGAATAAACATCAGTTGGGGAATGCCTAAACAAGTCATGATATGTAAATGTCATGGAATATTACTGTGCTATAAGAAATAATGGTTTCAGAAAAACCTGGGGAGACATTCAAATTTAAGCAAAATGAAACGAATAGAATGAGAGACTAATGTACAGAGTAACAGCAATATTGTAAAGATAATCTGCAGTGAAAGACTTAGTAACTCTGTTCAATACAATGGTCCATCACAACTCCAAATGGTTCATGACAAAAAAAAAAAAAAATGCCATCCGCCTCCAGATAGGAACTGATGGTTTCAGACTGCAGATTGAAACATATTTTTTCTCTCTTCATTTTTCTTGCTTTTTTGGAACATGGCTTATGCAAAAAAGTGTTTTGCATCTCTCTGTCACTGATACACATACACACACATATAGATATATATATATAATGGGTATCATATCTCTTGCTTTCTCAATGAGTGCAGGAACCATGGAGAAAAGGAAAGTATTTAAAATAAAAATATACATAATGTTTTTAAAGTATGCTATTTAAAAAGTCAATACTGTAGTGGATCAATGGAATAGATTGGGTACAAAAGACTCAATAGTCAATGATTATAGTAATATACTGTTTGATAAGCCCAAAGACCCCAGTTTCTGGGATAAGAACTCACCATTTCACAAAAACTGCTGGGAAAATTGGAATATAGTATGGCAGAAACTGGGCATAGACC
>CM053587.1:161729789-161756139 GCA_028646515.1 Pseudochirops corinnae | reverse complement strand
AATAAAACAATCATTTCCATAACATGGTATAAGAAAAAAAAGATGATTGCACAGGAAACTGCAAATCTACTATGCACAACTTGCTTCAAATATACACCAAAATTCTCATGTAATTTTTTTCTTCTCTATTATTGTCACCATGTTGATTTAAGATGTTTATTAGTGAAAATATAAAAGATGTCAACTATATGCTATAGAAGGTGTAATCTAGCATATGTGGATACCAGTAAGTAATTCAATGCAAAGTTTTGGAAAAATAAGAGAAAAAAGCAGAACAATGCCGCAAAGTTACTACCTCTTTCAGCTAAAGATCTTTTTTTCCTCCTCTGTTTAGAGCTCACTAAAATTTTGAAAGTTTGAAAATCCAAAGCAAGCAGAAAACCTGTGTTGTTCAAGTTCATTTATTCTTGGCAAAGCCTTACTTCCTGTTCTGTGTAATAAAAATTCTCATAAGACCACTTGGAAATAAAAACCTTTTACCGAATAACAATTTAATGATCTAAGTGTAAATGAATCAGTAACATATGGATTAAATTTCCCTTAAAATACACAAGGGCCTTAAAAATTAAAGGGAAACCTGCTTTGAAAAAGTGTTTTAAAATGTTATTATAGCCAAAACATTGGCAAAATAATCTAGATCATTCAATGAGACCCAGTGATTGTTGGAGATCACAAAATTGCAACAAAGGAAAGAATAAGAACCAGAAAGAGAATGCTAAGCAGAATGTACTTGTTAAAATCTGCTGTTAATTTCCCAGTACACACTTCTGTAATATAAAAGGAGGTCAATGTCTGAAAAGACTCTAATTTACTGTGAAAACATCCCTTCTATTGAATAAAAATATCAAATGGTGTTAATCATATTCACAAATATTCGAGTCTATCACTAAGAAACAGAGACAATATAAAAATTTTTGTTTCTTTTTTGAGAGAAATGAGCTTTAATTTGCTCAATAGCAGTTTAGAAAGGCACCCGTTCTTGGTGGATGAGAAATTGCAAAAAAACAAAAAAGATTTTACTTTTCTTATAATGGCTGAGTGCAGGAACATTTCAATAATCCTAGGTACTAGTCATTTTGTATGTGAAATTCTGAAGTTGGAAGCTTAAAAAGTCATCATATATTAACAGAGGAAACCCAAAAGAGAATTTTTAAGTTTCAGATTAAGGACATAAAAGGTAATGCAGGAATGTGAATCAATTTCTACCTTTAAATGCACTTCAGGAGGGACCACCTGAGGGTAAGGATCAAGTGAGAAAATTTACGTGAAAATGCTTTGAAAAATCCTAAAGCGGCATAGAAAAGTGAGCTATTACTAGTCTTGTTGTTCCATCTTCAAGAAGTCAGGTAATATTAGAAAGTAAAATATTAAAGGTTCATAGAAGCCCATAGCCACTGTTGGTAGAAAGTATAGAAGGTAATTTGGGTCTAGATCTGAACTTCTTTCCTTTAATTGTAAGAGAAAATTCATCATTTCTGGTCTTTTGAGAAAGTTCTCCTGAATAAGATGGAAGATAGCAAAATGTCCTGTGAGGTTTCTTTCATCTACTGTGTACAAACAGAGAGCTCAAATGGGGGGGGAGGGAGGGCAATGTACTTAGGAAAAAATAAGCGTTTATATAGTAGCACTTTACAAATATTATCTCATTGGATCCTCACAAGGCCCCTAGGAAGTAAGTGCTATTGTTATCCCCATTTTACAGTTGAGGATACTAAGGCAGAAAGATGTTAAGTGACTTGCCCAGGGTCACACAGTTAGTAAGTGCCTGATGCAGAATTTGAACTCATGTCTTCCTGACCCTAGAGTTCTACACTGTACCATATCATGAAGCATTGATGCTATAAATCAACGTCTTCAACATTTAAAAAGAACTATTTAAGTATTATGAGAAAGAAACATACACACAAAGTGAAAAGGGGTAACTCAGACAGTAAAGCATATCTATTCTTGAAACAAAACACATGGAAATATTCTGTAGAAGAGCATGGCTTTTTAGTCTGGTTGCCCATGTCCCTGTAAGAGGGATGGTTCCTTCCCACTTTGCAGAATAATGAGCTGCCACTTCAAATAAAAGGTAGATACTATTTTCATTTTATCTTTTAACCTCAACTATCAGACTTTCTTGTTAGCCCAAAGGTTCTCTGGCTATTCAAAAGAACAAGAGTAGATAAACTCATAGGTGTACATGATGTTTAATGCCTTCTTCGATTAAAGAGGCTACCTAATTTTCAGCCTTTCCTTACACTACTCCTGTTCATTTATTAGCCTCGACTACTCACTTCCCACTAAACCCAGTCCATACTTTCCCACTCCATGCTTTTTGCTCACACTTTTTCCTGTGCCTGGAATGTGTTTCTTCACTTCTGAATTCCTACCTATTCCTTAAATTCAACTCAAATGTCAATTCATTAATGAGTTCTTCCCTAATTCCCACTCCAGACTTTATTGTTAAGGAAAGTACCGATGACCCTTAAAACAGTAATACATCTCTCATCCGTAATAGTTATTCATATAGATGTCATATGCCTTTATTTAACTCTAATATCCATATACCCCAAGTGTTATATTCAAGTGTTAAATTTTGTATCTCATCCAGCCTAATATGAACTTTTAATATTTTTAGGGCACTTAAAAATATTTGTTGAATTAACCCAATCTGAATTGAATTGGCTGAACGACAGGTGCACATTCTTCATCTCGGACTGTAATGAGATAAATAAGCCTAGAAGTCAATCTCAGAAACAAAAGAGATGACTGAAGGTTACCTACCACAAATATTGAGAGAAATTGATAAGGGGTGTGTGTGTGTGTGTGTGTATACATATGTGTATATATATATACATATATGTATATATATAGATGTATATGCAAATACATCTTTTTTTTATTTTTGCTCTGAATATTAGGGAAGCATGGCATTTTGAACCTGAGAGGGTATTAATGAAATTGGGAAGCTGAACAATGCAATAACCTTAGCATCACAGATTTAGAGCTAAAGGGATCTTGAAGATGTCTAGTACCACCCATTTATTTTATAGATGAGAAAACTGAGGTTTTAAGGGAGGGCCCATAAGTTGTCAAAAGTCACCCAGAAAGTAATAGAGCCAAGATATAGTCAGCATTTTATAGTTTGTCATAATCAGATCTCTTTGTTGCAAGTGAAGGTCCAGTGGTGGCAATAATGGATGCAGGGAGCAGCTTAAATTGCGTGGGGGTGGGGTTTGTTTGAAGCATGCCCACATCACCTAACAAAGAGGCCCAAAAGGTACCTAGGGACAACCAGAAGATGCATAAATGCATAAATCCAGTCTCAGGCACTTACTAGCTGTGTGACCCTAAGCAAGTCAGGCACTTAACCTATATTTATGTCAGTTTCCTCATCTGTAAAATGAGGTTATTAATAATACCTGCTCCCAGGGTGTTGTGAAGACCAAATAAGATAATGGTTATAAAGAGCTTGGCATAGTTTCTGGCACTGAGTAAGCATTAGATGAATGTAAGCCGTTGTTATCGTTGTAATCATTCTCTGTATCCCCTTTCCACGCAGGGGCTGGCAACTGTTTAGATGCTTAGGCGAAACAGGTTGCACCTTTATAACTGCCAGATTGGGACACTCTTGCTCTCTCTCCTGCTGTGTCCAAAAGGTAAAGATCATAGTTCACCTACATTACAGGTGCCATGAAATGAACAAGTAAAGATGAAAAGGGACTTTCTTCCACAGCTCTTTCTTTTGCCCCATGGCTCCAAGAAAGGGCCTGGGGTTTCTATTGCTATTCTGATCTGTTCTGTTTCATCAATTTCAGGTACAAGTGGCAATAGCCACTGGACTCAAGAAGTCAAGTCAAATCTCAGAGCCTGGATTCCAGGTGGGATGTTGCACCCAACCTGCCAGAGAAGCCCTGACAAACCAGAATGTCCAATACTCCAGGACAAGTAGGGCTTCGGATTTGAACATGGTATTGTGTCATATCTGAATTAAGCTAATCTATGAATCTAATCTCCCACATGTTTTTGAAGTAAGTTGTATATTTGTAAGTATACACTTGAAGTAAATATTTTTTGTAAAATATAACAGTTAAGGGTTAAATGAAATTGGGATGCTGGTGACCCACCCCTACAATCAGAGGAACACTATAATGTGAACTAGAGCCATTAGCAAAGAACCTAGAGAACACCAATCATATGAATGGTACTGAAGAACCCCCAGAACTCCCAGCCTTCAGGAAGTATAGGCCAGGGCAAGCAATGTTACAATTAGAAATGAGAGCAATGCAAAATTTCTTAAAAGCAATCCAAAAAGGTGACAATAAAACATCTTTCTTTTTTTTTAATTTGTTTACTATTAGTTCATAACATTTAGTTCTACAAGTTTTTGAGTTCCAGATTTTCTCTCCCCACCCATGGAGATATGCAATATGTAGGTTCTACATGTACCTTCACATTAAACATAAGTCAAGTTGTAAAGAAGGATTATAACCAATGGAATGAATAATGACAAAGAAGAAACAAAACATTTTTTCTTTACTGCTTGTTGAATCCAATTTATTCCAACCACTTCACCTACCAAATTAAAGAAAACTCAGATTTCAGAAATATCTATTTCTAGGTTCAATGGGGAAAAAATCCATCTTTGAAATTAGACATTTTTTCTCTACTAAGTGTATATGTGCTTGACAGGTATGACTTAATGAAACTGGTGGGTTCACTGTATCTCTGTACCCTCACCAAAGAAAGGGAAGCTTTTATTTTTTTTTTTAATTACTGAACTAACATAAGTTAAACTATTTAGATCAGGGCTTCTTCTTTCTCAGGGTTCATAAGGGAAGAGAGGGTTCCTTCTATTGGTTCCCAAACACCTGCAATAATCCCCTTCATGATCTGGTACAATATATAACACTTTAAAGATAAAGTTCAAGAACAATCTGTTCATCCTGATCTCTGGAAAAAACCTAATGGCACTGTGGGCTAAACTGTCTAGAAAGTCATAAAACAAACCAATAGAACAAAATGTGTGTTGAGAAGGGAGAAGTTTAAATTGGAAATATTTTCAAGTACAAAAAGATAACTGGCATATTGCCTAGTGTAATTTATGTAAAAGCTGTACCCTGCTTAAAAATAAAATAAAACAAGTACTATCTCAAAAAATCTGTAGAAGTAGAACATATGGGTCTTCCTTTAGAAGCTAGAGAGTGAAAGTATTACAATTTGTCATATGGGAATATTATTTTATATTTGTAAGCCATCATTTATTTAACTTAGGTCTCCCCTAAAATTCTAGTCTATTCTCTTAATAGGAAGCCTAAGTCAATTCATGTTCTCAAAGGTTATTCCAACAGACAGTAAGCTCTGAAAGGTCCTCCCAAATAGGAAAAGATTCAAATATGGTCCCAACAATGGATTACCTATTTGCTGTCTACAGATCATACTCAGTCAAATACAATGCCAGTCTTAGCAAAATTCAGTCATACCTCAGCAATGGCAACAGAATAATGCTTAGGGCTACAAAAACATTTTGTCCCAGCATGGGGCAGAAAAGTTCAGAATCCAGTAATGGCAGCTTTCCTGTCCTGCTACATGGGAGAGTAGTTGAATCTGGAAGAACCAGCAGCTTGTTTTGTTAGTGCCAGTGAACTGACTTAAATCAGACCCAGCACAGAATTCCATCTAACTCTGTATTATAGTTGATATGTCTCATTCTTTGTCTTTTCTGGCACCAAGCTGGGAATGCTAGAACATACCAGGCACTTGATACATACTTATTGATTGATAGATTGATTGAATCATAGTCATTCCTTATTCATTTATCTTTTCTTATATGAATTTTTAAGCCAAAATCTTTTCAGTCATTTGAAACCTACTTAGGAGTCACTAGAGTGTTAATGGATTGTATGCAATGGGGACAATGCCATCTGCAAACAGGAACATCTAGAGAACCTCACTATCCATTGGGAATTCATCTTCTATTTGAACATTTACCAGACATCTAACATGAGGGTAATGTAACTGGGGTGAATCACCCACATAGAAGACACTGAATGAGCCATTCCCAAGACAGTGAAAACTGGCACTGTGTTGGTCTATTATGTGACTGAGAGCAGATTTTTTCCACTGCTTGTAGAGTCTGAATGGCCTATGTCTACCTCACAGAGGTAGTGTCTAAGGGAGTGCCCTTTAAGCCATTTGATCTCCAAATAGGCTTCAGATTTGGCCTTTTCATTTGTTCTTTTCCATCATAGGTGCAGGGAGTATATCAGGAGCTATTCATGGCTCAGAAGTCAAGGAACCCAGGATGAATGTTGCAGTCAATCCAGCAACAACCCCTGAGGATCACGTCTGGCCTGAGCCTAACAGAAACCAGCAGTGGCCTTGAAGTTGAGGATCTAAAGTTATGTGGGCCTTGAGCTAAGCTATCAGTCTTAATCCTTCTCTCCCCAGAGACAAGGTGGTGCGGGGGAGGATTATACCCCCAAATTAGTGGGGGGGAATGTTTGTATGTTTATGATTGCTATGATTTTGAAGTAATTACTCTCTGTAAAGTCTGATCTGATTCTTAGGGGCTTAATGAAACTCGAATGGTAGTCACTGGAGCCCAGAATCGAGGAGGGAGGAAGAACACAACTAGTGAGACTCAAGCCAATAACAACAGAAAAAAACTCCACCAACACCACAGGATACCATGGAAAACCTTGGAGGAGAAAGGGCTGGGGCAAAATGTCATAGGTCTGGACCTGAATGCGTGTCAGAGTCAGCCATGTTTGAGTAGTAAACATCTCCAATCAAGCAGTAAAATGAATAAAAAAAACTATTAAGCCCTCCTTACGTGATTTCCCTGGGAAAGGCCTCTTGCAGAAGTAAAGATCTGAGTTGAATCTTGGAGAAAGCTAGGGAATCTAATAAGAAGAGGTAGGAAGGAGAACATTCATGGAATGTTACGGAGACAGAAAGTGGAATGTCATGTGCAAAGAAAAGCCAGGAGACCAAAATAGCTAGCTCACAGAGTACATGGAAGGGAATAAAATATAAGATGGGAAAGATAGAAAGGTACCATGTGATAAAGAGGTTTAAATGCCAAACCATGTATTTAAATTTAGAAATTTGGAGATAAAAGTGAGTGACTAAAGTACATTAAATAGAGGGGTGATATAGTCCAATGCATTAGAAAAATCCTTTTGGAAGCAGAGTAGAGGATGGAGTACAATGGGGAGAGTTGAGGCAGGGAGATCAATTAAAAGTCTATTTCAAATAAACCAAATGGAGGTGATTAGAACCTGAACATGGATGTTAGCTGTGTGAATGGAGCAAAGGAGATCTACATAGGATGTTGTGAAGTTGGAAATGACAAGATTTGACAAGAGATTGGATATGTGGGTCAAGTGTGAAGAGTCAGGAATGAAACCAAGATATGTACCTGGTTAGCTTGGAGGACGGTGATATCCTGAACAGTAATAGGAACTTGGAAGTGGAGAGGAAGAAAGGAAGGAGAAGGATAATGATGGTAGAATCAACAGAAGGGTTTGTGTTTGTTCTGAAAGATTGAGGAGACATGAATATACTTATAGAAAGCAGGGAAGGAATCACAAGATAAAATGAGTATATGTTTCCCTGTTTTGTATCTTCCTAGATATTGATAGTCAAAGGTTCAAAATTATGTCAAAATTACCTCTACTGTTACATCTTTCAAGGAATCTGGAATGATTTTAATTTATACGTAGAAGACACAATGTTGGAGAAGAACCTGTTCAGAGTGGCATTTTGCCCTACCAACCAATTGCTTTATTGTTGTCCACTAAACACAATGGGATCTTATATTCTCTTCACCTTTCAGTCAATTATGTGATTTAAGAAAATAAGCATATAGGCAAATTTTTACTGACATTTTCTTCTTCCAATATTATGTGATTACCACCCTTCACAGGCATTGTATATCCACCTTTCACAGGCATTGTGATATGTCAAGAGTTAATTCATCAAACATCTCAAAATTGTTTTGCCTCCAGAATGGATCTGCTCAGAGTATATTTAGTCTAGTTTATATGAGTTTGGACTATTGCTATGTGCTTATGCCATACAGCAGGGACTGTGATATGAGTTCCACTATAACTAATAGAGAAAATGACTGTTAGAGAAAAACTAACAGATATTTCCCATTTTTCATCTGTTGGTGTTTTTTTTCTTTTCATTTCAGTTTTCTTCTTTAGTGTTTCCTGGTTTAATTGGGGACATCAACAAATTCCCTATCTTTTTTTTCTTTTCTGTTTCTCACTGTTTATAAAGCAATATTGTTAATAATGTTCCCCTATCCTCCAATTTAAGATCCTGAAAACTAGTTTGCATTCTGAACTTCCCATATTTGTCCACTTAGCAAGATCAAGTGTTGATTAGCTAAGGCAGTCTATGGGTTTTTTGGGTCTCCTTATTGTGTTAATTAATTTATATCAAAGTTCCTTTGGAAATGGTCATAGACTTTTACCAGGTCAATTGTTTTATCCATTTCCCATCTGTTAATGTCAAGATTGTTTAGCAGGTCAGCTTGTAGTTATCTCAATCATATGACAAATCATCTTTTCATTTTTATTCTTTCTTCAATTTGATATTGATTTTTATCCTAGCTTTAAAAAAGTTAGCAATCTGACTAAATAAAGATATCTAATTCAGAAACATAACACTTTTCTGTCCGAATATAATCAATATCACTCCTTGTGATGTTATTTGTGACCTGCCATGCCCAATGTTTCTTTACAATCTTCTTCTAAAACAGAAAAAGAATTAATGAATGATATATAGGCATAAAGCCTCTCTATTATTGACAAGATGTTGGCTTCTAAACTTCCTATTCCTGAACCATGTTTTCCCTTTTTTGCCTTTCCCCCCATGTCCATCTCTATATTAAGTATATTAATATATTGCTTTAATTTAGGAAGGAGTTGAGTTCTTCATTCAACTTCTCTACCTTCCTTATTCTCCCTTCTTCTCTGCATTAGATATTGGCAAGTATATTTTCAGTATTATGATGGTGACCTTTTTGCAAATATGTATTGGTTGGCCCTGCACTACAGGATGGCCAGATTTCCATGAAATTATATTTCTTGTTGAATGCAAAATAAAGTAACTTTGCTCATTCTTTCATTTGTCACTCCTCAGAGTAACTGTAAATCTTAACTGTAAAATTTCCATTTAGCTACAACTTCTTCAGCTACCTTTGTTTCATGTTTATGGATAAAGAAAAGATTGATACCATTCATTTCCTTCAGTCAAATGTTTGCTTATTAGTGACTGGACTAGTATCTCACTTTTACATTACAATAATTAGAATGAGTATTTATGGATAGTATGGGGAGGAGGGAATTGTGTCATTCCTGGCAATATCTCTCCCCTTTTTCCACTACTCTACCAATGCTACTATAGAAGAATTGACCAGGAACCATTTTATATGTTTTTCTTTTTTCCACATTTTTTCATAGTTCTTCACCATGTGTCCAGCCTATTAGTGATGATCCCCTACATGCATTAGCTGAGCTTATTCTCGAGAGTAGTCATAATTGCATGTTTGGACCATAGAGATCATGATAGAGCTTGTGCTTTGCTGACAAACCTTCAAAAACCCAGAGTCACCTCTGCACGGCAGTTAGGCATCACAGTAGAATACTGTGGAGTAAGTACCATGATAAGTTTCATAAAATGTCATTTTATAATTCTAACAGTGATGTCTTCAAGTAACTCATGCCAATTCATGTCTCTGTAGCCATAATGCAGAACTGAGGCCATAGAAGGTCTGCCTGGAGAATTTTGGGAGATTAGATAATGGCATTTTCAAGTCATGACCTTTTCATTAAATAAAACTTCCATTTTTCATCAGACTGAAAAGAATTATGATGAGTGGTTAAAATATGTCAGGTAGAGGGATAATTATAAATTGTTTATAATGCATAGCATCCGCAGAATTTGTAAGTACATACTTGGTAAGTTTTTATTCTCAAAACAGTAGGTCAAATAGATGACACTGAATCTCATTAAAGCAATCAAAGAAATGTCATTTACAGTGTTCAGCCTGTAAGGAGAATTTTTGCAGCATCTTCTGAATCACCAGTTTCCTATATAATAAAGTATGGTAGAGTTGGCCTCAAGTTATTAGGCCCTGAGTTTAAGTCTTTGCTTCCCATTCATTTGGATTTCCAAAATCTCTGCTTCTTTATTCCCAAACTAAGCATATTGTTTATACTACTCACCTCACTGGGTTGTTATGAAGAAAGTGCTTTATAAAACACTGTATAAGTAGGAATTTTATTATTAATGTAGCCTGTCTGGGATTTTCCTGAAATCAATAGACTCCAAGGGATAGAAAGATACATGGACAGGGGAATATCAAAGAGTGAAGGGAAGGAAGGAGAGAAAGAAAAGAGAAGACGCAGAGTAGTGCATATCATGGGTGAGGTAACGATAACTGCAGGTTTCACACCTTTTCTTTCACTGGAGGCATATCACTATGGAAACAATCTTAGAGATTCTTTTTCAGATTTTCTGAGAAACCGTATGGACAAGGTAACCCTCCTGCAGAGACGAGGGATTTGAAATGAGGGTTGCTATGTGTGGTGGAGGGAATGTCTGAAGAGATGAAACTTTGAATTTTTCAAACTGTCAAAATCTAAACCAAAGGAATTCTTTTGATTCCTTGAATATTTTAATAATCCATTATCACTTAAATAATGCCTTTCCTTCCACCTTTAGAGATCTGACTGTTAATTCTGAACTCCTCTAACCCAGAACTTATGGTCTCCCTTGGTCACCACAGTAACGTAGACAATCGACTTCCACTTGGGCAACACAACAAGTTTCAATGTCCCCTGGGATCTTCACTGTCACAGAAGTAGGTTATGCAGTGCTATCAACCTGGCATAATTTCCAGAAACCTCTCAGCCTCATAGAAAATTAGAAATTATAATTATTGAACTGTGAGGGATCTCTTTGGCCAACCAGGTAAACCCAAACCTGAAACAGAATCCTTCTACAATGTGCTAAAGATATTTTCATTCAGTGTCAAAATCCTGGATGACGAAGAAGCCTAATTTCACTTTTGAATGTCTCTAATTATTAGGAAGATCTTTTTTTTTTTTTTTTTTTACATCAAGCTTAAACTCCCCCTTTTGCAACTACTACTCTTCCTAGTTCTTTCTTCCGGGGCCTAACAGGAAAAAAAAGTGTCTTTCAGATACTTTTGAATATTTGAATGGGTTTGAATGATCAATATTTGAATTGTCAATCAGTTATCATAATACTTTCCTTCCTCCTACCCTGAGTCTTCTCTAATCTAAATATGTCCAGTACCTTCCACATTTGGAAAAGGTGTGGTCAGATTATTGTATCATCTCACAGTCTCGCAGGGTTAGACGTCCCTTTATAAATCATTTGGTGCTCCTTACTGACTGAGGAACAACGTATATTAAACCAGTTCAAAACTGGCGTCACATGCATTGCTATGTCGGGCTTTGATATACTGGAAGAATGGAATCGCATCTGAATTTCTGGGTCTGAGGTGCATTAGAATTGGAATAAACACTCACCCAATTTAAATCCATCAAGTTGCTCTAATGCAGGTTGTCCTTTAGGACCCAATTCATTCAGTCATCTCTGGTGACTAGTGCTGGGAAGCTAAAAGCATTTTCCATTTGAAATCTAGCAATTTTGATTAATTCTTCAGTAATTGCTGAGGCAAAGGTGGAGGGAGAATAAACACATTTATTGAGCACCTACTGTATGTCAGGCACCAAGGTTTTGTTTTGCTTTGTTTTTGTTCTTGTTTTCACAAATATCTCACTTGATTCTTACAACAATCCTTTGTGGTAAATGTTATTATTATCCCCATTTTATAGCTGAGGAGAGTGAAACAGATAGAAAAGAGGTTAAGTAACTTGCTCAGAGCCACAAAGCTAGTAAGTGAACTCAGGTTCTCCTCACTCCAGGCCCAGAGTTCTATCCATTGCACCATCCATCTTCCTCTACCCTGGAGCCTCCTGAAGAATGGGGGGAAAGGTCTCCAGAATTAAACTCTGGAGCAATGAAACAGTGCTCTCAGGTTGACCTCAGATAAATAGTATTCTGCCTATTTTTGCTTTATATATAGTAGGTACTCTATTATTATAAAAAGAATAAATGGGAGTGGCTAGGTGGCACAGTGAATAGAGCACTGGACCTGGAATTAGGAGGACTTGAGTTCAAATCCAGCCTTAGGCACTTAACATTTACTAGCTGTGTTACCTTGGGCAAGTCACTTAACCCCAATTACCCTGCCTTCTCCCCTCCAAAAAAAAAAAAGGCAAAAAAAAATTTTTAAGAATAAATGAAAGAATTAATGTTTAATTATTTAAAAAGAAATGAACCACATTTCCCCTTATTTTATAAAAAAGCAGGATCTAAATGTTGCTTATTTCACTCTGGTAATTTAAAGCTTCAAAAATTTTTAGGGGAAAAATTCCCCTGAAAGAACTTAGCAAAATAAATGAAACTTACATGTTTTGAATTTGAAAATGTTAATGTCTTAGAAAGAATTTTATTACAGTTTAACTTATTTGAAGTTATACAGCTGGATGATGCGATATAATTATTTATGCATTTTTTATTCAAATTTTTCCATCAGTTTTTTTTCCATTTATTTTTGTCACATTGTTTTTTTTAAGAAAGTGACTGAGTGATCTTATGGGAGTTGCTACTTAGGGAACATCCTGACTTCCATATAAACTAAATTATTTTTACCCTTTAAAATGAGATTTTCTAGGAGAGCCTTTTGGGTGCCTGGGGGAAAGAAAGAAGAAAAATTTAATTTGGAAAGCACTATTGCTGATGTTTATAAATTTGAAATATTTAACTGGATCAAAACTCATAACAGATATGTTATCTAACACATCTGTTACCAGAAGAACATCTTTAGTTCTCTTAGGGTTTGCTATATGATAATAAGAATACTTTCATTGCTTACTTCACAAGGTTTTTGTAAGTAAAGTGCTTTGCAAAACTTCAAATCCTATACAAATGTTATTATTTCTATTTTTAAAAGACCCAAATATTACTTTTTTTTCTTTCTTTATAATAATGAACTTCATTGTATTTTCCTATGTAGTTGTAAGTGGTTACTCCATGTAGTAAAAGAGATACAGCTCTAAATTCTCCAGCTCTCCTAAGTGGTATTTAACTATTCCTTTGTGCCATGACTAAGGGAGGTTTCCAGCCATTATTTTTCTTGCTAACACAAATAATCATGTAAATGCTTGTTATTTCTCAATGTGACCCATATGCTACTCAGCCAACTGGAAGCAACATAACACAATAACAAAAAATATTAGGCAATAAATGCACAACTCCGGAGCCTTCTGAGAAGAGCCAGAATTTGTGTGGGGCAAATTAGGATTTGTCCCAGGGATCCAACATCCTAGGAGTCATGCACTTGTGCTCTACAGAGACCATTGTCTCACCTCATGGTTTTGTCAGCTTTCACTGCCATACAGTTCAATCACCTACAAGTTATCATTCCCAGAGATTCATTGCTGTGTTATTAGTCTCCAGGGCAAATCTTCACCTTCAACTTTAGTCAGACTTTTTCTCCCAAGGTGGGGCTCTAACCATATGTCATTCCATCCCGCTAGACCTCCCACTTCTCTCAACTATTTTTGACCCACCTGAAAAAAAATCCTAATTATGGCTCTGTTCCTGATTCAGGTCAAAGTATTTCCTAGAATAAACTATATTTATTAAGAAATAAGGAAGAGAGCATTCTGGGAAGATGGTGGAAAAAGTCAAAAAATTCCCACCTTTCCTGATTTTCCCCCACAAGAGATAAAATAGCTAGGATGAACAAGATGTAGGTAAAAATAAATGAGAATAGGGGCACAAAAGGGGTCTTCCTGGGACAATTTGAGATCAGAAGAAAAATTTCTGGATGAGATCTGGTCCTTGTGAAGATTAAACACCTCCAGGCTAGGGTCCACAACAAGCAACAAGCCCTGGGGTTAGTTGGTTTGAGAGGCTGCCTCAGTTTCAGCCACAGGAACTTTTACCCTCCCTTCCCCCTGGCCCTCTGCCCCCAGTGAGAGGAGCACACACCCCAGGAATGCAGAAGCAGTGGGGCAGAAGGCCTCTGGCTGTGGCCACTTGCAGGAGATTGGAGGTTTGACTTTGGTTCCAGGCTAGGCAGGAGAACGGAAAATCTGGGGCAGAAGTCACCATTTCCCATACCCCAGGGTTAGAGGTGATTACAAAAATTAAGCTATTACTACAAAAAAGCACAGGCAAAGGAGAAAGAATCCAACCATAGAAAGCTATTATGGGAATACAGAAGACCACAGTTCTGCTACAGAGAAAACAAGATTAAAGTAAGTAAAGAAAACCCCAAAGAGTAATGTCAAATGGTCACCTGCCCAAAAAGAATTCGTAGAAGATCTTTAAAAAGATTTTAAAAATCAAATGACAGAGATGGAGAAAAAACTAAAATAAATAAAGGATGAATAAATAAAATGAAAAGGATAATCTAAGAAAAACAAGAAGATTCTGAAAGGAAAGTCAATCATTTAGAAAAGGAGATCCAGAATCTTAAGAAAGAAAATGACACCTTGAAAACTACAATTGGGCAAGGTGAAGCCCGATAAATTATAAGAGATCAAGAAATAATTCAACAAAATATGAATAAGGAAAAAATAGAAAAAAAAAAGTGAAACATCTTGTGAGAAAACAACAGATTTGGAGAATAGATAAAATATAAAAATAATCCAGCTAACTGAAAATTATGATCAAAAAAAGAGAATTTTGATACAATAATACAAGAAATAATTTTTTTAACTGTCCTGAAGCATTAGAACAAGAGGGGAAGTAGAAACAGGAGAAAAAAAATCTATTAATCACCACTTAAAAGAGATCCTATGAGGAAAACTCACAGGAATATCATAGTCAAATTCTGAAACCCGGAGTTCAAGAATAAAATATTAAAAGTAACAAGAATATGACAATTTAATTATTATGGTGCCACAATTAGAATTACACAAGATCTAGCAGCAGAGACATTAAAGAATCTCAGGTATTGGAACGCTATATATCGAAGAGCAAAGGAACTGTGGCTCCAGCAGAAAATATCATACCAAGCAAAGTTAGACATAAGCCTAAACGAAAAAAAAAAAATGGACATTTGATCAACTTTCAGATTTTCAAGACTTTGTTAAAAAAATAAAGAAAACCTGAACTTAATAGAAGATTTGACATACAAGAGCCAAGAGAAATATAAGGTACGTATGAAAGATCCATTATAAGGAATTCAATAAGGACAAAGCATTTACTTTTTATATAGGTAAAATGTATATCTAAGATTCTTATTAATAAAGGGGTAGCTCATAAGAAAGATTGGGGTAAACCTGAGTATGGTGTGAATTTAAAAAGTAAAACCATTTAGGAACAGCTAAAAAGAGTAATTATTTTAGACAAATTAGGTACAAGAGGAAGAATCAATACAGAGGAATAGGATGGGGGAGGGAGGCTGGTAATTCTGGTAACCTTTCATTGGGAATGGGTGTAAGAGGGAATAATACATATATATATTTAGAAGAGTATAAAAGTCTTCTAAATTCAGAAGAAATAAAATGATAAGGATAGGGAGTAGGGGAGGACAAGGGAGGTAAGGGAACAGGTAAAGGGGGTATATAAGGGTGTTTAGATTTATGGGAATGGGAAGACCAGGGAGGGATCCTTGGAGGGGATAGGCAAGTAATAGGTGGGCAAGGTAACAAGTTAAGATAAAGTAGAGGAGGCAGGAGGGATAGGAAGCAACAGATATGCACAAACATAAAAACAAAGACCAGAAGTAGAATTTGTTGGGAAAGTATATGTCTACATATGCATGAATATATGTGTATGTGCATGGATATATCTATAGCTACAGAGAAACATATCTAAACTTCATTGTAGCCTTCTGGGTTGGGAGGGAGAAGGAAAAAAATAGAACAAAGTAAAAAAATGTGCTGCAGAGAACAAAAGAAAATTTACAAGGAACTAAAAAGATGGACAGTTGTCAACACAACATGTATTATTTATCATACAGGCTTTCTTGAAATGAATGTTTATTGTACATATTTTAAATCCTCTCTTATGTTCTGCTATGCATATTACATGCTTTTTTTCTTTCTTACTTTGTATTTCAGTTCTAATATTTAAGTTTATGATACATTTTTGTTTCTTTTCTCTATTCAGTATTTGTGTTCTGGTGTTTGAGTCTAAAATAAAATTTATTTTTAAAAAAGGAAATAATAAAAAGGAAGAAGAACCTCTTGGTAATTCTCCCTTAAGTTGTTTTCTCCAAAGGCAAACCAAGTCATTTGGTGATCAGAACATATTTAAGAGTCAAGTTGAGGTAACAGATTCAGTAGAAGTTGCTGAGGAGTACAAGGCTAATATTGTTCAAAGACAAGATTACTTAGCTGATGCTGATATCCTTCCGCATTGGCATCCTCCTCCATGACTTTTATACCTATATGTCCATTGTCATTATTTGTTTTTGCAGCTCTTCACAGATGTCAGCAGTCACTGTTCTCCATCGAAGTTTCTTTTTGCCATCCTACACAGCTAATCCTGCACCTTATAACCATCAGTAGCTCTCAGATGTCACTCATCCTTGTTGCCTCTCAGGGTCCCTTTATTCACTGCTTTGAACCTTCCTTCATTGCTCTGCCTTCAACTCTTGCTTCCTGCAGTTTTTCTCAGCTCCCTACAGATTTGAGTGGGCATTATTCCTCATCACAGACCATTCTGCTATGCTAGGTCTGTAATACCTTCTGAAGTTCTCAACTTGTCGAAAATGGAATTTGCTCTCTTTTCCATTGAACAGACTCTCCACTCTCAGAATCTCTGGTATCCTTTGTCATGAGTCTAAAATGCTTTAGGTCGGGGTGAGGAATCTGTGGCCTTAGACCACATGTGGGCCTCTAGGTCCTCAGGTGTGGCCTTTTGACTGAATCAAAACTTCACAGAACTTTAAGTTTGAACTCAGTCAAAGGGGCACACCTGAGGACCTAGAAGGCCACATGTGGCCTTGAGGCCACAGGTTCCCCAGTGCTACTTTAGGTTATTACCCCTATTTCAGAAGTATTCCAGAGGAACTGCTGTTCCTGTTTGACCTTAAGTAAGAGTTCCCCAAGAGGCCAAGAATATGCCTCCCCTAAAAATGGACAAACTAGGAATTTCAGAAGTTATATTTTCCAACCCCTCAATGAGGTAACTGAGGCTTAGAGAATTTAAGTAACTCATTGAAGATCATATAGATAGCAAGTGATGGACCTCTGATTTAAATTCAGTTCCAATAACTCTAAATTCAGCATCATTTCCAGTGTTCCATGCTTCCTTTCTTCTTCCTCATCAATATTAAGTTGTCTTTGTGTGACATCACAGTTTGATATCTTGTTTCTCTCAAATTGGGGAAATTTAACCCACTTTAGCATTAGCGCCTTCAGTGGGCCTAGTAGGGGTTTGAGAAAGAATCTCAGTCTCTCTAAATAAGTCTCAGTTTTGCTTGTGACTTGTAGGGCAACTGTAAGGTTATTCAAATTACTGAGAACTGTTTCTTAAAGTACTTCCACTCCCCTTTCCCACAATTACTGAACATCAGGGAGAAAAAACAATTGTAATTCCTATCACATATATGGAGTGCTTTTAAGGTAGGGAAATGTTCATTAGTTGCTACTAAAAGTACAGCTGGTCATGGTGGTGCATGGCTATAAAACCTGCTACTGGAAAGGCCAAGACTGGTGGATTTACTGAGGACAGGGTTTTTAAACTGTAATAGCTTAATCTAATTGGCTATATGCATTAAATCCTTTGTCAATATAGTGAAACTTCAGGAATGGAAGACCAATAGGCTGTAAAAAAAAAAAAAAAGGGAGGGGCAAACTGGCCCAGGTTAGTAACAAAACCTCCACAATGATGTGAAGAGAGGAAAAGGAAGTAAGAAAAAGAGGGAGGGAGGGAGGAAAGGAGGAAAGGAGAAGAGAGGAAGGGAAGGAGGGGGGAAAGAGGATGGAAGGAGTTGGGAAGGGAGGACAGAGAAGGGAAGGAAGGAATAAGAGGAAAGATGTGAAGGAAAATAGGAGGGAAAGACATGAAGGGACAGAAAGAAGCAAAGAAGAAGGGAAGGAAGGAGGAAAGGATGGAAAGAGGGAGGAAGAGAGGAAGGGAGAAAGGAAGGGAGCGAGGGACAAAATACTGTAAAAAAAAAAACCAGAAAATTCAACATCAATGTTCTTCCATTAATATTGCTCAGCTTTGAATCAAGTTAAATCTCATTCTCTAAAGATGCAAAATGGCAGGTGACCTAAAAGGCCATAGACACGTGGGCAGTGTGAGAACTGCAGCAAATTACCAATGATTATTTGTTTGAGTGAACTCTTTTAAAAGATATCATCAAAGATCTAAATGAAAAGAAGGGAATTTGTTGGTCAAGTTGCAACAGTTGGATCTGTATCAAGATCTTCACTGATTGCTATAAAATGTTAAAAGATTTAAGGAGAAAAAAGACCTTTTCTAATAATGAAATTGATCCTACATTGAGAATTTATGAAAGAATATGGAAAAAACAAGAGGTGTGAATAACTTTTATTTTTTGTCCAGTAGAGAAAGTCCTTACATGGATAAGATCATAAACTCAGCACAATATTAAAGCTTCTAATAGAATATTATATGCTCCATAAATATTCTGCTGCTATGTTACATACTCCATAAAAGCAGGCATCATGTTTTATATAAGGTTTGCTTTCCATCTAGTGACTAATATCTTCTACAGTGAAACATCAAATTTTAGGAGAGCAAGTGGCCTTAGAAGTCATCTAAGCTACCATTTATTTGGACAGATTAAGAAATTGAGGCATTGGCAGTTAAATTGACTTGACCACGCAGCAATATAATAGCAAAAATTGACCCCTTGTCTCCTGACCACAGTCCTGTGTTGTTGAGTAAATCATACTGGTTGTGGTGTTCCATATCTTCCTTCCTAAAAAGCTGGTTATTATATAGGCTTAAGAAGAACAACACTGTGTATCCAATTCTGACCACCTCAATTACGATTACCTTTCTGACAACTGCCTTTCAAACATCCCCAAGATACCACCAGACTCACAATTTTATTTTGGGAGTTCAAAGGACTTTTAGATTAATTTGTCATATCAGGAATCCAACCTAAGCTCTTGAGGGTTGTAGAAAAACAGCCTGGTCATTGACCAGTGGTGGTCATAGATATTCTGGTCACCTAAAAAAATGCAACCACTTAATGCATTCAGATAATTGACATAAAAGGCTTCTCCCTTCCCCCTTGAAATATTTTGATAATATTGTCCAGTTTCTACTCTGTTTTGAGTTTGTAGCTAAAAAGAATAGTTTATCATAGCTTATTTAGCATCTTTTCTTTAAAAACTCCTATAGGTTTTTAGAGCAATACAACCATCAGTCATCACAAACATTCTAATTGGATCAATGAAGCCAGGAAACCAGGTCAAGAGCTATTCAACCTCTGTGACAGGACTCAGTGGCAATCTAGTAGCTCCCTTGAAGTTTGTTGAAGCAATTTAAATTAAGAAAAATTTCTTTGGTTGTTTTTTTGTCCATTACCATTTGGAAAGAAATATGTTTCTGACTGGAATATTTTGATGGAACAATGTTCATTTTAGGCAAGCTTTAGATATTGGAAACAATTTCAGAAAAATTAACAGGTTTTTTTTCCTGGAAAGTAAAAAGCATATGATGAACCACAGGGACTATTTATATCTTACGTTCATATACAAAATATCCCAATGAAGTTCCACTTTGCCATTTCACCATGTGTTCATGGCACCCAGCTTCTTAATGGCAATGCCAGTGATAAACACAAACTCTGGTAGGTCCCAGAAAGATGAAAAAGGATTAAGTGAGACCTGAAAGATGATTATCCTTGTATTTAAGGTCCAGGTTAGCTGAATAAGGAAATGCTGACCGTTAGAAAATTAATGAATTTTTCTAAGCCCAGAAACCCACATCAATCTTCACTCTTCGTTGGTGGGGAAATACCCACTTGCACAAAATATATGAATTGATACAAGGAAGAAAAAATGAAATTAAATGAGATGTGACAGCAAACATAGTGTCTGCTTTGTATTACTCTGTCAAAATCTTAAACAAAG
The DNA here is from genome assembly GCA_028646515.1 of Pseudochirops corinnae. NCBI lineage: Eukaryota > Metazoa > Chordata > Mammalia > Diprotodontia > Pseudocheiridae > Pseudochirops > Pseudochirops corinnae. The sequence goes on along the minus strand of CM053587.1, from coordinate 161,735,968 downwards.
AAGAAATATTCCTCATAAATTGACCTTTACATGTTCTATTAACTGTATCCTAGGCAATTTCCTCAAGGAAAAAATATAGGAAAATGCTAAAAGTCATTTGTATGGCCACAATTTTTAAAAATCTGGTAAAATGAATGTGTGTGTGTGAAAGAGAGAGAGACAGACACAGAGACAGACAGACAGAGACAGAGACACAGAGACAGATTGAGAGAGAGAGAGAGAGAGAGAATGAGAGAAAGAGTTCCTTCACTGCTCCAGAAAATGCTTTGCCACTTTCATAAGAATCTTATGATATTCTGAATACTTGGGAATGGAGGAGCAGGATATGGAGAGCTAGAGTACAGAAATGGGATTAGCATGTTTTGTTTCCTAATGCTGACTTTTCACTCCCCCAAACTTCCTTGCCTCTGTTGATGTCACCAGCATCTTCCCTGACAGACACCTAGATTCAAAAGCTCAGAATTATCTTAGATTTCATTTCCCCTAAACCTCTCCATCCAATAATTTGATGAATCCCACCAGTTCTTCTTGTGCAGTATTTCTCACATCATTTTCTACTTTCCATGAACTCTTTATAGACCCTAATTCTGACCCTTCTTACCTCTTGCCCTTCATTCTCTCTTATCTCCAGTTTCCCAATGACCAGGTCCGGTCCCATCACTCCTCTGTTCAAAAATATTCATTTCTTTCCTCTTGCTAAACAGATAAAATGAAAACTACATTCAAGTCCTGAACTTTCTCTTTCCCCAATATGGCTCAAAATTTCTTTTTATGATTTATTTTATTTATATTACTCCCTTCCAAAAGCATTAGCTCTGGAATCAAAGAAACTTGGCTCAAATGTTACCTATGGTTCCTGTTACATATGTTATCTTGCAGAAGTCGGATCATGTCTCCGTGACTGTTTCCTCATCTGTGTAATGAGATTGTTAAACCAGATGAATTCATGCTCCCTTCTAGCTCTAAACCCAATATGCTCCTATATTCCTTATATTAATAGTAATAATAATTGTTATTATTGTCACTCTATGTTCTAGCAATCTTCCACATATTCCATAGAACTCTACCTGTTAGAAGATTTCTTCCTTCATGAAAACTCTTCCTCCAGCTAAAAAATAATCTTGTTCTGTTGAAATTCTCCTAAACTCTTATCACATTGTGATGCACATTATAGTTATTTGTACATGTCTTATCTCCTTACTAGACTGTAAATTCTCTGAGGGCAATGCCTCTGTTTTTTTTCTTTGAGCCATATCTCAAATTTACAATAGTATACTAACACACATTTGGAAACCACATACATTGGACCTAGGTTCAATTCATGGTCCTTCCACTTCTACAAGACCTTAGGTATCACACTTTAACTTTCTGAGCATCAGGGTTAGGGTTTGTGTGATTGAGAAGATTATTTAGCTAGAGCCTAGGACAGTATTAGAATTGGGCACTCAATCAGCATTTAATAAGTACCTACTTTGTGCCAGGCACTGTGTTAAGCACTGGGGACACAAAGAAAAGCAAAAGACAATCAGTCTCTGACCTCAAAGAGATCACAATCTAATGGGGGAGAAAATATGCCAACTACTACATACAAACAGACTGCTCCTCATCCTTCATTTTTGAAGGATGTCATCACAAGATGATATCTTTACTTGAACATTAATTGGATTTAAGTGAGGCAAAGTTACACAAAGTCATCAGCCTTTGTCTGACCAAGCCCTAAGATGTGTGACCAAGCTTTAAACACTCTACAGTACCTGCTTCAGCCTCCTTCATGGGCCCTGGAAAAAATTTTCTCATCTACCCATTCCACCAGGGAAGTCTTCACATGCTTGGGACACCCCCCTAACTCACCTATGAGTTTGAGGTCTGTTGTTACCTTCAAACTGGGTTAGCCCAGGGTGTATGGGGTGTTCAGGAAGGACTAACATCTCTGGTATGAGGATTTGCCAAGCCTTTTTCAGAGCTGTTTATGACCATTAGTGTCCACCTGTCACCCTGTGACTCCAAGAAGCTTATAGCAGGTATAATGGCCACACCCTGGTAAAAACTGTTTCAGCAAACAGGCTATATATAAGAAATCATCAAAGAGGGAAGACACTACAACAAAGAAGAATTAGGGAAGGCTTCTTATAGAAAAGAGATATTGACAAGACAGATAATACAGACAGAAACCCAAATTCAGTCCTTTGGAGGAGAAGTCTTCATATTTCCAAAGCCCCCATAGGGAACCGAAGTGGACCTAGACATGACAGTGTACAAATGAAATAGCAGTGCAAAGAGGCGTTCCTGAACAAGGGAATGAAATCATGGGATTGAACATCCTCGGTAAGGAGGAGGAGTTCCTGGACAATATTCCTAGAAAAAGAAAGAACCATGCTTGTTTTTACAAGTATAATATATTGCATGAGCTAAAAAGAATGATTTCTAAAATGTTCCAAAATTGAATACAGTCCATGTAAACTCAGAGCTTCAGATCTAGGCAAACAGCTACAATAGACATTAAAAAATAATTGGTCGATGCACATGTTTAGGAAAGAATTCTCTGTGCAGAGTATTATGGTATCAAGGAAATAAACACTAGCTGATTTGACCAGTGACATTAATCCATCCTTAACTAAAATCAAGCATTGGGTCTAAAAGAGATGTACTCATCATTTAAATGCACATTTTATTCAGGGTAAACCCAGAAAGAAAACTAATGCCTTGCTTTTTAACCAATGTCATTCTCTCACCAAGTATGAAAATTTGAGAATTCAGGAAATAAAAAAATATTACAGCATTTTAATTTCCAATAATATGAACTTTAAAAATGCATGGTAATAGTCCTTTATCATGATCTTATTTGGAATTACATTTGTTTGTTCATATTTTCCCCCCAGCTACTAGTATCATTAGCATAATCATTTAAAAAGAAAAAAAATAGTAAATCTTTTTTTTGATCTTCATAAAATCAAAAGGTCAGTTTGCTTTCCCCATTGCTGTAGGTTTGACATCATATAAACCCAGTCTGCCTGGGCAACACAACCCCACCCCTTCCCTCTTGGTACTTCACACGGTTCTTTGATCTGGCATTCATTTTATATTACTACAAAAATACCTTTTTTAAAGAATAATTTCCTTTTTCTTTTATTGGTGGCAAAGCAGGAACTTTACATTATTTAAATAGTCCCCTACAAAGTGACATATTAGTCTTTAAAAAAAAAACTTTAAAGGCTAGAAATACTAATCAGCTCTAATTATTGATCGGTTCTGCAAAATGGGAAATCTACAAACCAGGTTCATTTTATAATTAGTCAGTATGATTTTATGACTCTAATTCATGGTTTGCTCTTTTTTTTTTTTTTTTTTTTTGCTTGCCTCCCTCTGTTAAACCAGTGAAGTTACAAGTTGGTCACAGAGGAGGAAAAATGTTAAAAATGTTTCTCCTGCTGAGGTCAAGCAATTTTTGTGACTGGAGGGTAAGTAACCTGCAGAGGAACCATAAGTTGCTGGGCTTCCGCAAGAGCATTTGGTTTCAGTAAGAATCCATATTACCAGTTCTCAGCATGTGAAAATGATTCATGTTTAGCTCCAATGAATAAGAAAGTAATTTTTGAAACTCAGAAGTTTGGTTAAACAAGTTGAAACATCTGGATTCTCTGTGTCTATTATTAGTGACAGAAGTACATTCGTGTTTCTACTGAAACTCTCAAAACACCATATTACAATCAGTAATTGATCATTTGTGTCATATTTGGAGAATGCAAAAGGTATGAAGCATTGAATAAAACACAAACTCGAGGTTAAATAAAAATATTGTCCTTGCTTTTTTGGAACTTTTATTTAAAGGTATAAAATACTTTTTTCCTTAGGTTTCCCAAATGTCAGTAGTATCATTACTTACTTTACATTACATATACTTCATGGGTTATTTTGTCATCATATTATTGTATGAACTGTAACAAAGTATTCATTTGTTATGCAAAACAGTTTATTACTGAATGATGGCATTCTGATATTACAAAGGTACCAGTTGTTTTATGGACTATTTTCACTTCCACTGGCAAAATTGGAACACGTCATTTAAACAAATTATTATGAAAGAACTAGTCTCATTCTGAGTAGTACTTGGATGACTTCTGCATTTCTCACAAGTAGTTGCCAAACTTAGAATCTAATTGTTACAATCCATTTCAGATTGTTTACAAATACATGTTAAATTCTATGGCCACCAAGAGAGAATGTTTACAAAAAGATCAGCATGAAAATAATTAGTTTACATACCAACATTGATTGGTAAGGACACAGTAAAAGAGAAATTCTATAAATAAATTAACAAGACCCTCCAAATTAAATCAGCATACATACTTTAGTACTTTTCTATGTCATTATAAAGGTGTGAAGAGGGAAGAATGGGGAGAAATATATGAGAAACTATGGTCCAAGAAGCATGATTGAGAGAGTCCTAAGACATAGATTTCCCAGAAGCCTAAGGCTTCTATATAAAGAATATTTTCTTTGAGAAAACAAAATGTTAGGCAGTAGATATGGCCAGCTGGGTGGCACAGTGAATAGAGCACTGGTTCAGGAGTCAGGAGGACCTAAGTTCAAATCTGACCTCAGATACTTGACATTTATTAGCTGTGTGACCTTGGGGAAAGTCACTTAACCCCAATTGCTTTGCCTTCCCCCCTCCAAAAAAATAATTCTATAAGGAAGGAAGTAGTTTATATTTTAACAGAAAACAAAAGGTGTTATTGTTCTAGATATTATCTTTGAGTCACCTGTCTATGTATAGTTACACCACTGACTCATCAAAGTACAGATCAGAATTAATAAACAAAATAAGAAAAAAATAATAGTGAGAAAGATACGATGTATAATTGAAGCACTGTAACCCTAAATATTTAAACATGTATCTGACAATCAAAAATAGGAAAAATAACAGAAATGGCATTGACTATATTAACTGTATCCAGATTCTTCCATTTTGCCACTCTTTACTCAGAAATTACTCAGAAAGTAATTCAGACAATATTTTCTAACTCAAACTGACAAAACTAGGAACTATGAAATAGCTGAACTACTATATAACCCTTATTTGATCTATAATCCAAAATCTGCATAATTCAAGAAGAAAGAATAAGTTTCAATAGACTACAAACAGTAAATGCATTGTTATCCAATGGTTTAACATTATAATTAGTTGACATAACAAGAAAACCAAAAACTCAAGGAAATGACGTAGCAAATACCTGACTTCCCAGTTGGAGGGAGATGGCTGCCAAAGGCAACAGATGTTTAGATTATAAACTCATTTGTAAAGTCTGATTTGTAAAAATGATCGATGGTCATGAACAGTATTGTCTTGAAGTAAAGAAGAGCATTGGAGAGTAATTTAAAGAATTTCAATTTAAAGAAAACCTGGTAAGATATATAACTTAATGAAGTCATTCAAAAGGCATAAAAAAAGATGAAAATAGATGGACTACAAATATTAGGATATTGAAAATATCTGCAAAATAATTAAAACCAATGTTTTTCTCAAACAAGAACATCGGAACTACTATACCTGGACCTTAACATCATAGTATCAACTTTTCTCATAGAGGAGGTAGAAATGGTACCAAAGAGAACAAATAGAGGAAGAACTTCTGGATTGGACTAATTTCTGTCTTGAATCTCACACCATTCTGAGGGTACTGAAGGATCGATATACAAGGTCTCTGCAAAAGGGAAAGTTACCAAAAGCATGATGAAATTATTCTGAGACCTCAAAAAGTGGGACAATAAAGAAAAAATGAATAATTATCAACCCCATATGTCTCCTTTTATGTGTTCAAATTCACTATGAGTCATCTCTCCACAATTCAAGGGCATCTTCAATTCAATTCAATAAACATTTATTAAGTGCCTACTATGTGTCAGGTAAGCAGCTACATAGCTCAATAGATAAATCGATGAGCCAGGAGTCAGGAAGCCCTGCATTCAAATTCCATCTCAGACACTTACTAGTTGACCCTAGGAAAGTCACTTAATCTCTGTTTGCCTTAATTCACTGGAGAAGAAAATGGAAAACCTTTCCAGCATCCTTGCCAAGGAAACTCCATGGACGGTATGGTCTACGGGGTCACGAATTGGACATGACAATAACAACAATGTGTCAGGCACTGTGCTAAGCCCTGGGAATTAAAAAAAAA
>CM053587.1:161719078-161729689 GCA_028646515.1 Pseudochirops corinnae | reverse complement strand
ATGTAAAGAATAATATCCCATTGTAATTATTCTTTGTTATTTTTAAATCCTTTAATTCAGTTCAACAAAATGCACATTGTAGGTTTATTTTTTTTACATTGAGGTATCCCCTTTGTTTACATAAAAATCATTTAGTTTACCACTTTGATGAAGGAGATTCATCAGAATCCAGATGGAAGTTAGATGCTTATGAAAGGCAAGGTGCTCCAAATGGTTTTACATTAAGATGACATTTTACTAGTTGCATCAAACCCTGGAAGATTACAGGGCCTCTAGGAAGTTATCTGTAATCATCTAAAGTAATTTCCTCCAACAATGCTGAAAATCCAAGAAAGAGTGACTCAGTAGATAAATTTTCCTCTACTTGTTTGTTTGCTTGCTGTCTCTCTCATTACGTCATTTTCTTGAGGGCAGGGACTGTCTATTGCCTGTTTTTGTATCCCTAGCACTAGGCATAGTGCCTATAGTGGGCACTTAATAAATGCACATTGACTAATTAAATTTTACTAATGCTTTGCCAGAGTAAAAGGGGTGGAAAATGGGGTAGAATACCTAAGGGGGAAAGGGAGGAGAAGATTTGGCCAAAGCTGAGGTCTTTCCTTCCGTTCTCCCCAGTTCTTCCTCAAGTGAATACTAGAAAGTCTTTCTTTCCATAGTTTCTCTGGACTGATAGATAAGAGTTCAAATTAGGAGTGCTATGAAGAAGTTGTTCCAGTTCAAAAGCTTTTTCACACTTAGATAAGACTCTTGAATGAATTGATCAACTGGGTGTCTTACCATTTGTATTTATGGAGGTGATATTGATTAAATCACACCTTTGCAAGTCTATAAAACTGAATATGGTAGTAAGTTTTAGCTTGGTCTCACATGCTAATTTTGGTCCAGTAACTAAACCAACAGAGAGCATCCTTACATTGTTAAATGCCAACTTGGTTTCCTCCATGTAAAGTTAAATCAAATGTCATAGACACATGTTGACCCCAAATTCATATTTCCTTAAAATGCAGCTAAAGGTAGAAAGAAATATTGCCTAAATTTTTGCTTATTGGAATCTCTTTTTTTGGTCAGCTTTAGAAAGTCTGCATAAAGAATATGTGAAAAGAATAAGCTTAATAGGAAAATAAAAAGTATATGCAGGATTAAAAGAAAATCCTTTGACAGCCTGGTCCTTAGTTTTTCTTATAAGCAACCACATCACCACAAGAGAACATCTAGTAATTAAAGTAGTTCAGAAGCTTATCAGGGAAGTAACTAAACTGATGAGGCTCCAGATGGTGCTAGAGAAATAATACACACCAGTACTTTGCATCTGGGTCACGAAGCCGTCAGGCAGTTCCATGGCGGTGAGCTCCCAGATGAGAGCAAATAGAAAAGAAGGGTCAAGAGCAGTACACCAAGCACCGTGAGTATGATTTCTTTCTAATGGGATCATTATTCAGGAAAGATGTGGCTTTGTTTGTAATCATATGCCCTCTGTACCTGCTTCCCATATGGTAAGATCACAGCTGTCACTGTGTGAGCATTTCCAAGTTGACTTCAAGGGGTCAGAGAGTAAAAGACTTACTTCTCACCCTTGCTTCCCACAAATCAAAGCCTCAAATTACCTGATAATTTAGTTAGATACTACACTATGTTCTCTATTAGATTTATAATTTGGATTTATGTGGACACAAAGTTAGAAGGGTCTGGGAAATGGGATTCAGGTAGAATAGATATTCGGGGGGGGGGGGAGGGAGAAGAAAAGTACGGAAGGATATATCCTCCTAGCAGCTTGCTGTACAAAAAAGAGCAATGGTGTTTCCATCAGGAGGCCTGGTTTGAATCTCATCTCTAGCTCTTATTAGCCCTGTGACTCTAGAATAGGAATGACCTTTCTGAGTCTTAGTTCCATGTGTATAAAAGGGAAAAAATAATATTTTTACTAAGAAATTCACAGGGCTGCTATCAGAAGAAGACATTATAGAGCATAAAGTTCCATAACAATGGGAGCTATTATTATTATTATTGTTATTATTATCATTATAACAGCAATATTAAAGGAGTGACAAAAAATAAGAGAGCAACTAATCAGAATCCTAACACTGAAAAATTATTTTAAATTCTTATAATTTTCATACTATTTGCTTCTCTTTTGGAGAGCACTTGATTCACCATGTATTGAAAGGAAAACTTCCATCAGACCCTATCTTACCATTTGAGAAATATGTTTTGTCATGTCTTCAGTCATCTTATAATGAACTCATATAAACTAAACAAATGCTTCAATTATCTAAGAATAAAAATATATTGGAGTTCTTATAAATCAATGCTATTTAGGATTTTTGAAAAAATATAATTTGAAAGCATCTGACAACTTAAATGTAAGTTTAAAGTAAATGCAAGAAGATCCTTAGTAAACACAAGAAGATTCTTCCATTTTGCCACTCTACTCAGAAATTACTCAGAAAGTAATTCAGACAATATTTTCTAACTCAAACTGACAAAACTAGGAACTATGAAATAGCTGAACTACTATATAACCCTTATTTGATCTATAATCCAAAATCTGCATAATTCAAGAAGAAAGAATAAGTTTCAATAGACTACAAACAGGCTTGATTTTCATTATTTCAAAGAAAATCAGCATTCAGAAATATAACACAAAGGCATTAAACAATTGCTAAAGAAAGTTCAGATCTAATTTAATATTTGATACTTTCATACAAATTAATTCAAGATCATCTCATTTGTCACTAAACTCTTTCTTATTGGCCATTCATTCATTCCACAAGTATTCATTAAGTGCCTATTATGTGCCAGGCACTATGCTAAAGAAGCATTGCCAATACAAATGAGAGTTCTTGCCTTCAAGGACCTTACAATCTAATGAAGGAAAACAACACATACAAGAAAGTCAAGTTGGGAGGGTGGAAGGTAGGAGGTGAACCAGGGAGCATGATGTTTCATATGGTCAAAACCAAGAAGAGTAACTGATGGAAGGTGAAGTTACCTTGAAAGTTCAGTTGCCAGTCCTCTATAAAAGGTTTGGGGAGGAGTTTAGTTCTCCACCATCTAGCCCTTCAATCAGAAGGGAGAGAAAGAAGGTAGAGGGAATGGAAAGGGTGCTGATTACCAAAACTGAATTAATCAGCATGATGATGAGACCTCAGGGGATCAATTTATCCTCAAAGAGTTTACTTTCTACTAGAGTATGTCTAGGAAAGCTCCCATAGCCTTTGTCATAGATTCAAAAATTTAGAGCAAGAAGGAAATGTAAAGACCATTGAGGACAAATCCTCTTATTGTACAGATGAGAGAAAAGTGGTCCAGGTAACTAGAGTGACCTGCCCAGGGTCACACAGTTAGTAAACATATGAGGTAGGATTTGAACCCAGATCTTCCTGACTCCAAATCCAGGTCTTATTTATTCCACCACTCCCCTTCTTATGCCGTGCCTTGCTAGAGACTTCGTTGCAAAAACAGATTAGGAAGAATTCACAAATACAGAATTCAGACTAAATTACATTAATAGCTTGTCTCTCTTCTCTCCTGCTGCTATATGCAATGCGGGGGATGAGAGAGGGGCAGAAAGACTCTATCAGACCAGCACACAAATCCTCTCAGATTAGGGCTCAATGCACATCTGGGTCTCACCATCTCTGCCCTTTCCCTAGGAATCATTGTCTGGTAACATGCCCTGATTCCTTGCCTTGTTTGCTAACTCTCTAATCACTTTTTCCAAGCCTCCAGGACCAGAGACTTTCCTCTCTGCTACATACCAATTCACTTTTTTTTTTTTGCGTGGTGCTGAACCAATCTTTCTATTCCACACCAATTTCTGAACCGAAATAACTCAAATTATATTGTAGCTCTTTATGCACGGGATGAAATAATATGAGAAGAGATGTATGAAGTAAAGGGAGAAGCAGAGAAAGGAAAACTGAAAGAGTAACATTCTATTATCTTCCAGTTCAGGGGTGGTGAACCTGTGGCCTTCTAGATCCTTAAGTTTGGCTTTTTGACTGAGTCTAAATTTTAACCGTAAAATTTTGATTCAGTCAAAAGGTTGCACTTAAGGATCTAGAAAAAGTTGGATTCACAAAGTTGGATTCCAAAAGCTACACTTAAGCGCCTAGAAAAATTTAGGTTTGGTTAAAAGTCACACTTAAGGATCTAGAAGGCCACATATGACCTCAAGGCTGCAGGTTCCCCACCCCTGCTCCAGTTACTAGTTCTCCTTCTCGCTCCCCTTCTCATTTTCCCTCTCCCTTTTTCATTCTCCCTCTCTTTCTATCTCTTTTCTCTCTCTCCCCCTTCCCTTCCTTCTCTCTTTCTCTCTCACACACACACACACACACACACACACAGACTCTTATAAAACATTTATTACACTTGTATTGCAGGTGTTACTGAATAACAACAACAAAAAATCCATGAGCCTTGAGTATCAGTTTTAAGTTATATTACATAGATTTTTTGATACAATGGAATGGAAAAGAGCAATTCAAGGTAGGTAATGATTTATAGATCAAAGAACAAATTGCAGAATGGAAAAATCTATACGAGGTAATAGAGGAAAATAGCTGGTTAACCCTGGACCTGTAGCTGATACCTCAAGCTTAATTTTGCAAACTCTAGCTAACTATGTGATACCCTCAGCCGAAGTAAATGGTGGCAATAAAGTTAAGCCAGAAGTACTCTTATTACACTATTATGTTGTAAATGCTGGGGATACAAAGAAAAAATTCAAAGTCCATGTCCTCAAAAATAGGATATTCTCCTGTATACATATTTTATTGCCCAAAAGAATGCAAGTTCATCGAGAGCAGGAAAAATTTGGTCTGGTTTTGTACCCTTAGCCTTAGACAGTACCTTGCACACAGTGGGTGCTAATTTAAAAAAAAATTAATGTACAAGAAAGACAAGAACATAAATGAAAACAAGGGAAATGAATTTAGAATGAATGTAAAAAAAAAAAAAAACAAACAATACTGATTCCAGAGAAAAAAGCACATCTTCCTGCTCTCATCACAGAGAACTTACTGAAGTGGAGTGTTACATATACTGTCAGATTTACCTGGATTGGTTGTTTTACTTAACTTTTTCTTAGTTCAGAGAAAGGGTTCTTTCTTTGTGGTGAGTAGAATTTGGCTAAAAGAATGTGGTGTAAAAAAAGGAGATAGGAATAAATTTCTTTAAACATAAATAAAACATATGAAGGATGGGGTGTTTGTCAAAAGATGGAATACATTTAATAGCGACTAGTTTGGGACGGGTTTTTTTTTAAGTGCCTCGCGAGGTACATTGATGAAAGCCTGAAGTCCCTAATGCTAGAGAGGCTGAGGAAGATGGATTGTTCAAATTCAATTCTGAACTCGGTACAGCTAAAGCCAATCAAGCATGTGCACTTAATCTGGCACCAATATGGTGAGCCCCCAGAAACAGAGAAGCTGAAAGGCTGCCCAGGGAGGGGCAAACTGGCCTAGTTAGAAATAGAGATCAAAATTTCCATGCCAAATAGTGGAAGGATTTGGCAATGAATGACCAATGCACTAGCAGTTCGGGCAAAATAGGGAGAACTAGTCTCAAAAAAATGCCTAGAGCTTTTAAAATCTAGTCAAAAAGACTTCAAATTAAAATTGAAGGGGAACGCAGAAAGTGGCCTGCATATAACTATAAAACTAGAGATAAACTCAATTCAAATATGTGCTTAGTACTGGCTTTGTGTAAGGCACTGAAAGAGTAGTTATAATGTAGGAAGAATAGCTAAAGAAACACTTAGATATTCACAGGAAAAAAAAATCCAGAAGAGGAATTATACATAAAATTCATTGCTTCATACACCTAGAAATGTATAGAGTATACATAAAAAGGAAGAAGCACTAGAGATCCTATAAAAGGAGTGAAATTTGAACTGAGACTGTGAAATTTGACCCATGAGCATACCAAACCTTTACCTTAATCAAAAAGAACATAAAAAAGGAATTCCCACCAAGATAAGTTACCTAAACCAAAAGACTCCTACCCAGGCCCTACATGTCTAATCCAGTAAAAATGAAATTTATGCCAGACTTGATAATGATGAAGAACTATAATGAGAAACCATAATAAGTAACTTCTTCTACCCTAGAACTGCAAAAAAAAATTCAATCAGGAACCTAGAGACAATAGGGAACAGGACCACCAGTAAAGCCAAGGCTAGCCTAGGGTACCTCCCCATCCCACCATAGTCAGCCTACAAGTCTGTATGGGAATAGAGGGAGCACCCCAAGGTTGTCAGAGGACCCTAAGGTAGAGATTTTCAAAGCTTTAAATGGGATAGCATAGCAATGAAGCATTTAAAATAGCAAAAACAACTGGAGGGACTCTGAAAGTGTGTGTGTGTGTATGTGTGTGTGTGTGTGTGTGTGTGTGTGTGTGTGTGTGTGTGTGTGTGTGTGTGTGTAGACCTAGAGTTGACCCCAAAATGAAGAGAAATTAATTTTATAATATATACAAGAAGAGACTGAAAGAAAAAAAATATTCCCTAAGGATGTCATAAATAACTGGAAGAAATGAAGCAATATATAGACAATAAAATAAAAGCTCTAAAGAAAAGAATTGAAAAGAGAATAAATAACTTAGAAGAAAAAGAGGTAAACAATTCAACTAGTGAACTGCCTAAAATCTATATTATAACAAATAAAAATCAATGACTACATGAGATGGTGATAAATATTAAGAAGTTCAAAAGGCTGAGTGGGGAAAAAGAAAAGGAAAAAGAAAATAGATGCCATGTCAAAAACAATTGATCTGAAAAACAGATCCAGAAGAAAAATTTAAGTATCATCAGATTCTCTGAAAAACTATGATTTAAAAAAATAAATAAATCATAATATAAAACTTCCTAGATCCATTACAACCAGAGGCAAAGTGAAACTAGAAAGAATCTACTAGTCACTTTCTCAAGGAAAAGTCCCTGAAAAGTTAAAAAAAAATAGAGCTCCTATGTCAAAGAAAAAATATTCTAAGTGTCTTTAGACAAGCAGTTCAAGTATTAAAAGTCCAAAGTCAGAATCTCTAAGATCTTATAGCTTCAATGATAAATGAGAGGAGATCTTGGATTACCATATTCCAAAAGGCAAAAGATATAGACTTACATACAAGAATAACTTACTGTGTTGTAAAGCCAAGCATGAGCAGCTTTTCAGAAGAATGTTTCTGTGAATAGCTTTCAATGTTCTGATTACACAGTATAGTGAACACTGTATTCAATAACAAATCAGAGCAAAACATTCACAAAAATCAAGATACAGCATTCACAATGTTACAACTCATCACAGAAAATCAAAATACAGCATTCACAACAACTCATCCCTAAGATGGCCACAGAGTTTTCACCACAGTGGTCACAAAGTTTTGAACAAAGTACATTCATTTAATCACTCAATCATTTAGTAACTGAATCATTCAATCATCCTTAAGGAGGAGGAGGCTCACCTCCTTAAGGGACACAAAGTACAATAGTCAAAGTTCTCCACTCATGGGGCACACCAAGTTACAAATCAATTGATATTCAGTAATTATTCACTATTCAAAAATCAGAAAATACACAAGCTCTCCACCCCTAGATCACTAGTAAATTACAATTTCTCAGTCAGCCTACAGTATCCAAGTAAAGTCTTCTGTCAGCTTGACTTGGGGTAGTCTCTCAGATTCCCTGGATCCCTTTCCATGGTCCCAGATCTTACCTGGATTCACCAAACTGTCACTTGGGTACAAAGGCAGACAGCTCCCAGGTCTTTGCCCAGCTCTCTGTTCTCTTCCTATTCCACACTGAAGCTCACAGTGTCCAGTCCACCTTAAATCCTTCACAGTCTCTTTTCCCAGGAATTTAAGGCTTCACAAAGCCACAAAAATGTTCATACAAAGTACCAGCATCACAGTCATGCTTCCTCATTCTGTGGCAGTTCCAGCTGGCCCTTGGGCATCTTCAGCAGCTCCCAGAAGCTCCAGCTGGCCCTGGGATTCAACAGCTCCTCAGCAGAAGCACTAACTGGTTCCCAGAATCAAAATCACTTAACCCAGATTCCCAAAATCAAAATCATTCTCTCCAGCCTTGGGGGCATTTCCTCTTCTGCCTCCATTATGCTTGCTCCAAGAAGATCTGACTGATCCAGCAGGGACTTCTTTTTATATACACTCATGGCATTAACTCCTTCCTCTTTTAACCAACCCTTTCCTGTTATGTCAGCAACAGGCGTTCATACCTTCTGTTTCTTTAGCAGAGGCTTAGCAATACAAAAGGAACTTTAAATTTCATTATCACTACATCTGTACAGATGAGTATAATGGCACAGGAAAGGGCAGGGGAGGAAGGAAGAATATTTAATGTAATATGAAACTTCTAAGCATTTCTGATGAAATTACTAGAACTGAGTAAGAACTCTAAAATACAAACATAAGAGTTAAAAGAAAAAGGCATAATATTTCAGAAACTGGAAGGAGCTGTATAATGATGTAGTACCAATATTCTATTAATGGAAGGAAAAACAAGTATCCCTTCACAAACCTAATGTCTTCAAAGGTTATTAAGATCACTGAATAAGAAAAAAGGCCTTGTAGGTAGGAATTCAAATAGATAAAGGAAGGTTGAACACACACATAGAGACATATACACAGAGTTTAGAGTAGAAATATATTAAACTCCAAAAGAAAAGCAGAAGAAGGTGGAGATTTAAAGAGAGGATAATATCAAAGAGGAAATAGCTATAAGAAAAACAAAATTCCTCACTCTAAAGGGGGAAGTAAGAAAGGAGGAAAATAAAAGAAAAAAACTAGAATCTCAAGGGGTGTTTTAGATTGTCTCTTGGACAATTAGGAACATATTGGAACACAAAGATACTATTGAACTGTAAAAAATAAGAAATAAGTGAAAGAAGGAATTTCAGGGACCCAAGGAGGTACGAACTGATACAAAACGAATGCAGAATCAGGCAAATGCTTTATACATGTATAGCAATACTCTAAAGATTAAAAAAAAAAAGACTTAAGAACTCTGATTTAATTCTCCCAGAAGACATATAATGAAACATTTTATCTTTCGATGGAAAGGTGATGTTCACAAGGTACAGAAAGAGAAACACATTTTAGGGGCATGACCACTATGTACAATTGCTTGGATTTACTATGCTTTTTTTTTTTCTTGGTTAATGGAACGAGGTCAGAGGTAGAGTAGTTATCAGCAATAAAGATATAAAAAAGAGCTACTGAAACATTTTTAAATTCATGAAGGGAAGAGAAGGAAGTTTGGAAAGAAGCAAAGTCAAGCAGTTATAGTATCATGTAGAATTTATTATTTGCATATACATATATATTTATAAAGCAAGTGTTATAAAATAGAAATTCATGTTTTCTCAAAGAATCATTTTTGAGATTCTGTTATATGTATGCAACAACTATTTTATGATGTTGAAGTTTAGAAGAAAAAGCAAAAATTACAGTAAAAATATTAAAAAATCACAAAAGGTAAAAGGGTGGTAGTGGGGAATAGGTACATTGAGCTACTGTTATGTGAAAAAAAATCTAAGGACCAATGAATGGAAAGAGTGTGGCAGAGAGCAATTAGATGTAGATCAATGAAGACAGAAAGCAACCAAATATTTGGGGGATGAGGGAGAACCAACAGCCATGAGGCCACATATGGCCCTCTAGGTCCTCAAGTGTAGCCCTATGACTGAATTCAAACTTCACAGAATAAATTCTTGAGGCTGCAGTTTCCCCCCACTCCCAGTATAGACCAGTTGGACATAAAAAAAGAAATAACTGATGATTTCAGAAGGCATATCATAAACCTTGCAAAAAAGGACAATGATAATAATGAAGGGATTCAATTATCCAGACATTTATTTAAAAAGCAGTAGGGCAGAACCTAAGCATAGATCAACATCTCAAATCATAACTTCAAATTGAGTACATGATTCAGATGTAAAGGGTGATATCATAAGCAAATTAGCACATGAAAATAATTGCATGCTAGATTTGTGGAAGAGAAAAGAATCCATGATGAAAAATGAGATAGAAAGGTTCATGAGAGGTCAAATGGATTATTTTGATTATATCAATTTAGAAGTTTTGCACAAACAAAACCAATGCAGCTCTTCTTGTCTTGGCAATGAGTTGGAAACTGAGGAGATGCCCATCCATTAGAGAATGGCAAAATAAATTATTGCATATAAACATAATGAAATCTAATTGTGGTGCAAAAATTATGAAGGGCATAGTTTTCAGAAAAACCTGAAAAGATAGATTTCAATTGAGGCAAAGTGAAGGGAGCACAACCAGAACATTTCATTCAGTAACAATGATGTCATAAAGATAATTAACTGTGAAAGACTTAGCAACTCTGATCAACAAAATGACCCACTGCAATTCCAAAACAGTCATGATGAAATATGCTATCCCCTTCTAGATAGAGAACTGAGAGTGTCAGAGTGATCATTGAAGCATACATTTTTCGGGGGGCGGAGCCAAGATGGCGGCATAGCAGCAGCAATATATCGCAGCTCTCACATAGCCACCCCAAAATACCCATGGAATAGGACTCTGGACCAACCTAGAACTTCAAATCACACACAAAGATACTTCCCACTA
>CM053587.1:161692688-161718578 GCA_028646515.1 Pseudochirops corinnae | reverse complement strand
CTTTGATCCTTTTTGTCCCCAAAACAGGAATCTAAAGTTGCATTGCTGGGTTTGCTTTGCTTCCTTTGCCTACTCACATTGCCAGTCAATTACTTGACTTTTAGGCTCAGTAGAACTCTGCTTTCAGAGGGCAGAGCTCTGTACCAAATCATTGGGTTTTTTGCAGCTTCCAGAGCTATTAGGAGGCCAGCATTTCTGCAGCCCCCACCAGCTTTGGCTCACTGAAAACTCATCTCAGGACCACCACCTAAGACCACAATCCCAATCCAGGCAGCACAAGGCAAGAGCACTTAGCCTCTGAATGATTCCTTGGCCCCACTACAATCTGCAGGCCAGGAGCTTCTGAAGCAGCCATATGGAGGAGGCTGCAGGGCCGCCGCTTCAGCCGCTTCTAGCCCTGGTGCAGGGCTAGAACTTAGCCGAGTTCCACTGACCTTTCACTTAGTCCTTGTTTCTTATGGGTTGGTAGAACTCTTCCTGTCTGCCTGTCAGGCTGCCGTCAGTGGGAGCTTTGTTACTCTCTCATTTTGTGAGTTCTGGAGCTTTAAAATTTGTTTAGAGTCATATTTTATAGGTATTTGAGATGGTTACGGGGAGAGCTGCAGAGTTTTGCTGCTTCTGTGTCATGATCTTGACTCTGTCCCCACTCAGTTTTTTTTGTTTTCCTGGTTTCCCATACCTTCTCTTTCCATTCTTACTTACTTTCCATTATTCTTTTTCATCAAACCTTTTCCACTCTCACCTTTTCTCTCCTTTTAATTTTAATCTTAGTCTCATAAGAAAACAATGATTTCAGAGAATCTTCATACCTGAGGAAAAGTGAGTACTCCAGGCTGTGGATTTACCAGTTCATCAAAAGCCTTTGCCTTATTGTTGTTACTGTTGTTGTCATTCTGTCATTCAGTCACATCCAACTCTTTGTGACCCTATTTGGGATTTTCTTGGCAAAGGTACTGGTATCGCTTGTTATTTCCTTCTTCAGCTCATCTTACAGATGAGAAAACTGAGGCAAACAGGGTTAAATGACTTGCCCAGGATTGCATAGCTAGTAAGTATCTGAGGTCACATTTGAACTCAAGTCTTCCTAACTCCAAGACTGACACTCTATCCACGGCACCACCTATTTTAGAGATGGAAGCAGAGATGTACTGGAGCCAGCTCTAACCTGCTCGCTAAAATGATTTTTAAATTTTCAATGTGAAGAATAGGCAATCACCACAAATCATGGCTTGATTTTTTTGTTGTTGATTGTTTAGACTTAAGAAAGTGTTAATAATGTAAAATAAATTTAAAAGTATGTGTGCATACCATATATAGATATATAGATATATATGTGTATGTATGTATGTGTGTATATATACATACATATGTATATATATACACACATCATGAAACATTTACCAGCATATATCTGGTTTGTTCTTTATAGTACTTGAGCTCAGCAGAAGTTCAGAAGAAGGCTTAGGAAATGAAGTCATCACCAGAGTGCAGGTCTGGTGACTGGAGGCTAACAATAATAATTACAGTATTAATAATCATAGCTGACATTTACATATATGTATGTATGTGTGTATGTATACATACATATATGTATATATACATACATACATATATATATATATCACTTTAAAGTTTGCAAAGTACTTTACATCAATCATCTCATTTAAGCTTTACATCATGCCTGGCTAGAAGGAATGTTAGAAATTATCAGTTCTTAACCTTTTCTTTATGTCATGCACCCTCCAGCAGTCTAGGGAAGCCTAAAGACTTTTCAGAATAATATTTTTAAATTCAAAAAATAAAATATGGTAGAATACAAAAATAAACAACTGTAATAAAATATATTTATTAAACAATAGCAACAAGAACAAATCTTCATCAACCCCAGTTTAAGAACCTTCTAACTCAGCCTTCCTCAGAGAAGAGGAAGATAAAGACTTGTAAGTCTTTAATTTGTAAACTAAAGGTGACAATGGTTTAGAGATTTACAATATCCAGATAGCACTGGAATTACAAACAGAACCCTAGATGCTTAAATCAAAAAGAAAATTAGTATTGCCAGTCACTGGCAATACAACTTTTATGAGAGTCAAGGGGGAAGATAGTATTGTACAAGGAGGTCTTTCAGAGCCCCTCAAATTACCCAAAAAAAGAAGTTTCCTCTGCTGGTTTTAGGCAAGCATACAGATGTCGAAGAAAAGGGAGTACTTTTTAAAAATGTATTTAGCAAACATCTGTTCAATGACTATCATTTTATGTAGAGCTTGAGCTCATGTACATGGCACTCAGTGCTTACTTTTAAGCCTGGGGGGTGTATGTTCTCCCTTGTTTAGTGGGAAATAGTTTAGTGCTCAATAGCCAAGCATTTCTATTATCCTGGATTGTGTGTACAAGTGAGAATCTTAGAAAATCCTTCTACATAAATCATCCCAAAGCAAAATAATCTAAATGTCAAATGCAGCTCTTGAACCAAAAGAGATATTAAAATTGACTGTGAAATAAAGATGAACTTTACCTGAATTAAATAAACCAATGAATTAATTACATTCCTCAAGTGTGAGACATTCTGAAAGAAAATTAGAATTCTTGTAGTGTCTTTTGGCATAATTTCATTTTTATAGGTCAAAAGGTTCAGACACTATAAATTCACTAGTACTTTTAACACCATCTTCTAACAATAATGAATTATGAAACTCCATGGAAACATTCCTATTAGTACCCAACACATACTTAATTAATAAATAATATTTCTTGAACCAATTTATTCACTATGCTAAATCTATGCTACTCAGATTTAAAAAAAAAAGATTTATAAGTGTTTTCTGGTTCAAATAAATGTAATAACATGGAGCATTAATTTTATATAAAGAAGAAAACTCTTAAAGGATAATTTACTTTTGGGTGTCCCTAAATCAAGCCAGAATTTTAGCTAAAAAGCAACTCTGATTTTTTAAAAATAGTAGGGTTTCCTAGGGGCTTTGGATAGAGGAAATCTGCCTTGAAATCAATACTCCATATGTGTATTAACTGTTTTCCATAGTTAAAACATTGGCAAAACAATGTATATGTGTGGAAAATTTACATTAAAAAAGATCTGTGACTCAGTATTGCCAAACTGAAAGTAATTACTATTCGATTAGACTTGTCACCAAAAGAATACGTGATGACAGTGCACTATTACACTGATTTGACTATATCCTGAGTCAAATGACTATTCCCAAAATATACTTGCATACAATACAAATACTAACAATTTATTATCAACCCATAGCACTGGATATAAGTCATGTCATTCAATACCAGAGACATGAAAAAGTCCTACAGCTCATTTCTTTTTTTCTGAATATAACAATACTATTTAGGTGCTCGTTAAATCCTCTATAATTCTGTATACATAATAGTTCTTTTGTATATGTTTTTGAACTTAATCCAAGCTACTTTCCCACTAAGCTTTACTTTTCCTGAATCTTTCCACTAATGTGCCTAAGGTGTATCATCATTAATTGAAACTACCTTGTAGAAAGTGACTATTGAACTCTTAATTGTCAAATCTAATGGCCTCTTCTCAATCCTCATCCTTCTTCTCTGTAGTATTTGACACTGTGATCATTTTTTTTTCCTCCTGGAAACCATTCTCTCTAGGTTTCTGTCACTTATCTTCTGGTTTTGTTCTTATTTATCTGATCTCTCCTCAATCTCCCTTGCTGGCATTTCATCCAGATCTGGTCCATTAATCCTGGGAGACTCCCAAATCTTTCCTTGAGTTCACTTTCTCTTTTCTCTACACATTCTCTCACTTGAAGAATGCATCATTGCCCATATATTCAGGTATTATTTCTATGCAGCTGCAATCACATATCATCAACTTCCTGTTGGACATTTAAGACTGTATGTACACAGGTCATCTTAAACTCAACTTGTTCAAGACAGAACTTATCTCCTCTTCAATGCTTCCCTCTTCCTAATTTTCCTGTTACTTTTGAGGACACTACCACACTCCAAGTGACCTAGATTCACAACTTCAATGTCACCCTAGCTTCCTCATTCCAACCAAGCCACATATCTAATTTGTTGCCAAATCTTGTCATTTCTGCCTTCAAAACATCTTGCAAATAGCTCACCTTCTCTCTTTTCATGCAGTCACAAGCCATTTCAACATCACCAGGATAATGATGATGATGATGATGATATTCAATAGCACGTTAGAGTTTGCAAAGTATTTTATATTACTTCATTTGATCCCTGAGAGTAGGTGCTATTACCATTCCCATTTTATAGATGAGAAAATTGAGGCAGAAAAAGGATAAGTGACTTGCTCAGGATTGCACATCTAATAAGTGTCTGAGACTGAATTTGAATTCTGGTCTGACTACTGCAATACACTCCTCACTAATCTCCTTGACTCTTGGAAAGTTCTCTTCTTTTTGCACCTTTTGCAGCACATCCTTAGGGACATGAGAGAAAATATTTACTGACTATATTAGAAATAATGCTGAATTTAGAGTCAGGAAGATATGAGTTTCAATCCTGTTTTCAATAATTATTGGCTTTGTGACTATAACCATGTTACTTAACTGTATGTTTTGTTTTTCTTATTGAAAATTCAAATAAGATGGCCTACAGTTTCTAACTTATAGGTCTAAATAAGTAAATCATTCTGCAAACCCCCGTGTGCTAAATATCATGCCAACTATCATTATTGTTGCTTAATATTAGGTATAGAGAGTGGGCTTGTGATGTATCAGTGCAGAGAACACTCAAGTCATTAAAGATACTTGACAGTGCAATTTGGTACCTTCTATGCTAAATATGGTGTTAAAGAGTTTCCCAGAGCACTGGAGAGATTCATAACTTGTCCAGAGTTACCTAGCCCAGATGATTCAGAGGTAGGCCTTCAATCCAGTCATATCTTCTTGGATTTGAGGCTGGTTCTCATTCTGCTGTGTTACACTGCCCTTATCATGATTTTTGTCCTCATCATTTTTGTTGTTGCTGTTATCTCTTTAACGTATGGCTTACATAGTAAGTTATCAAGCAATGTAATCTACGTGGTGAAATTTATCATAGCAATTTATATAATCATAGAAGATTAACACTGACATGGGAAATATGATGCTTTAAAAGAAATTATGTGAAGATGTAGTCATGCTACTCTCTTGTCGTATTTTCATTTTTACTTGCATTTTACTAATTTTACACAGTTATTACTCCTCCCTCCCAACCTTCCAACTGAATTATAAAGGTAAATAAATAGATAAAAGGGAAACCCTCCTAACAAATATTTGTAGCCCAGAAAAAGAAATTGACACATTGGCCATGTCCAAAAATGTATGTTTCTCCTTCTATACTTTTTAAGTTCCTTACTCCTCTGGCAGGACACAGGTATTATACTTCATGCTCAACATTCTGGCACTGTTTGATCAGAGTTCTAAAGTTTTTCAAGTTTTTTTTTTTTATAGTTTTATTTTATGCATTGTTCTCCTGGATTGGCTCACATTACTCTGCATCAGTAGAGAGAAGTCTTTCTAGTTTCCACTGAAATTGTCCATTTTGTGATTCCTTATGGTGCTATCATTACGATGATACACCATAATTTGTTCAATCATCTCCTAAGAGGCGGACATCCTTTTAGTTTACAATTTAGGGCTACTGTGAAAAGAGTTGCTACAAATATTTTTGTAAACATGGGTTCTTTGCCTTTTTTGTGGGATTTTTTTTGGGTACAAACCTAATAGTGATATTGCTGGGTCAAAGAGTATGGATATTTTAGTGACGTTTTTTTGGCATAGTTCCAAACTGTTTCCCAGAATGGCTTAATTACTTCACTGCTCTAACAACAGTGTATTAGTTTTGTTTTTTTCCACCTATAAGCCCTCCAAAATTTGCCATCTTCCTTCTTGTCAATCAGATAGCCGAGAGATGAACCTTCAGAATTATTTTAATTTATATTTCACTAATTGTATGTAGAACTTTTATATATGGTCATTTGACAGCTTGAATTTCTTCTTTTAAAAACTCCAAGTTCATATCTTATGACAATTTATCTACTAGGGAATGGCTCAATCTTATTCATCTGAATTAGTCCCACATATATATGGGACATCTTTAGTAGAAACTTGCTGCATTTTTTCCTTTTCTTCTTTTATTTTTAATTTATGGGATAAAACAAGCATTTCCATACCATAGTATAATAAAAAAGATGATTGTAAATGAAAACTACAAATCTACTGTGTACAATGTGCTATTCCTTTCAACCATACAACAAAATTATCATGTAAGTTTCTTTTGTTTTCTTCCTTCCCTCCACCCTGCACTTGCCACCCTTGAGATGGCTGCTATTAGATACAAATAGGTGTGTATGTGTGTGTGTATGTGTGTGTGTATGTGTGTGTGTGTGTGAAAAATTATTCTGTATGTGTATTTATTAGTTCTTTCTCTGGATGCAGATAGAGACTTTCTTCATATGTTCTCTGTACTTATTTTGGGCATTTTTAATAAACAAAATAACTTAAATTCACTCAAAGTCATTCTTAAAACAATATTGTTCTTACTTTATACAATGATCTCTTGATTCTGCTCATTTCACTCTGAATTATTTCATGCAAATCTATCCACATTTTTCTAAAATTACTGAGTTTATCATTTTTTTATATCACAGTAATTTTCTATCACAGTCATATACCACAACTTGTTCAGCCATTCCCCAGTTGATGGGCATCCCTGCAATTTCCAGTACTTTGCCACCACAAAGAGAGCTGCAATAAGCATTTTAGAACATATATATATTATTTTCCTTTTTCCCTAATCATACCCGTTAACAGTCCAAGAAGTGATATTGCCAGGTCAAAGGGTATTCAAGGGTGGGGAACTTGTGACCTCAAGACCACATGTGGCCCTCTAGGTCCTCAAGTACAGCCCTTTGACTGAAGATCTGCTGAGTGTGAATTCAGTCAAAGGGCCACACTTGAGCACCTAGAGGGCCACATTTGGCCTCAAGGCTGCGGTTCCTGACCTCTCATAGGTAGTTTAATAACTCTTTGGGTGTAATTCTACATGGCTCTCCAAATTACTTTTCCCATTTACTCATTTTGGTGCTAATTTTAACTATATTGTTTTTGTTTTCTCGAAACCTTTTAAATGTTATGGAATCAAATTTGCACATTTTAACTGCTGTAATCCTCTCTATTTCTTGTTTAGACACAAACTCCTGCCCTACTCATAGATGCAAATGGTAATTGTCTGGCTTCTCCAATATGTTCTCAATGTCACTTTATGTCTAAGTTAATCAACAGATATTTAATAAATGACTTTTATGTTCCAGACACTGCACCAATTAATGAGGATACAAATAAATGCAAAAAAATATAGTCTCTATCTCAGGAAACTCTCAGCCTAAGTCGTGTCTTCACTTGGAGTTTTCATGGTGCATGGTATGAGGAACTGATTTTTACCTAATTTCTGCCAGACTACTTTCCCAGAAGCTTTTGTCAAAGAGCATTCTCATATTTTGACAAAGGATGCCTTCATGATTTTGACAAAAACTATATCATTACAATAGTCATTTAACAAATTTAACAAAATTCATAACAAAACCCAAAGGACTTTTTTTCTATAGATTTTTTAGGGAAATGACAGCAACTGTGTCACAGATCACTGTGCGCAATAGAATTATACATCTGACTCATAATATTAATCAAAAACACCACACAAGAAATAAACAACTGCAAAATATCCTTGAGAATGCCAAAAATGGCACTGAAAACATAATTTATCATAGACAAAACTGTCACCCCCAGTAGCCCAGGTATTAATGCTTACCTAAAAAAACTAAAGAAGGATTATTTTTTTTTAATATGCTGCCCTGCCAAACACTCAAAACCTCCAAATATGTAGAATGAAAATCTCTCAAAGAGATTTAGTAAAATAAATCAAAACCATGTGGGAACAGGAAGTACATATCTTCCTTGTCATGCTATCTACTACTAAATTTATTCACATAATGCTTTCAATCAATATTTTTAAAAATGAACCTGCATCTTATCACTTTCATTCAATTACCTCAAAAAAAAAAAAAACTTTGCCAGTGAAATTTTCCACCAAAGAGTAAAGCTAAAATAGCAATAAGAGGATAACAAGTTGTTTCAGGACCAATTTTATCTTAGAACCATCATTTTTTTTTTAATCAGCACAAAAAGAAATCATAACATATCCACATACATACAAAATTTCATTTTGTGTTTATGAAAACTGGGAGTTTTGTTATTCCATTTATTTATCTCATTTTTTATTATTATGCCTCTTTTATAAATGTGGAAACCCAGGATCACACAAGTAAAAATTGGGAAATCTAGCAAGCCGTCCAGGCATTCAGACATCAAGTCTAGGGATCTTTCCACTATGTCTTGCTGGCAGCTATCCAAATGAATCATGATGAAGGTGTGAGGTGGAGTGAATAGGTGTGGCAGGGAAAAATGTTTAGAATCAAGAACACTTTCCAGAAGGTCTTCATCCCTGGTAGTACCAAACCTGTGGATACTTTATTCTATATGGCTGTTTGAATAACGTAATATTAATTTAATTCAATAAGAATTTATTTAGCACTCACTCTGTGTTAAGACACTGTACATTTGTTGCTAAGAATAGTAAGATGAAAGAAGGAAAAAGGAATGAAATTAAGAGAGAAGAAAGGAAGGAAGGAAGGAAGGAAGGAAGGAAGGAAGGAAGAAGGAAGGAAGGAAGGAAGGAAGGAAGGAAGGAAGGAAGGAAGGAAGGAAGGAAGGAAGGAAGGAGGGAAGAGGAAAAAAATGCTTGCCCTTGAGGAGCTAATAACTATTTGAAGCTCAATAAGAAATGAAAAATATGTGTTTGTTATTCAATTAAATTAACATTTTTAGTCCAGAGTTCTAGATTTCTCAGAGGAAATGAGCACCACCACTGGAGAATCCTGTATTTGTATCTAAAGCAAGAATTAAAAAAAATGACAAAGACATGCTCCATCTGGTCAAGAGATCTGGACCTTGTGAATTCTTTAAGCAACTAACATCTGTTCTAAAACCCTAAATACTTGCCTTTCCCTGGCAGACAAGTATGAGTGTGGTGAGTTACTGTTTTCTGTATTTATCAATATGGATATAACAAGTCTTTTGAGTCCTAATTAAATGAATTAAGTTACTTAATCCACTCATTTTGTGAAGTCTCACAAGGAGAACTAAGCCGTAATGATTGAACCAGTCAGTGAAACCTCATATAATTCCCTGCATCTGATAAGCCTTGGCTATATGAGCATGTTTCTTTCTATACACTCTAGCATTTTCTTGCCACCTGCCATGCCATTATACCTTTGGATTCCCTTTCCTCCAGAGTCCATAGATGACTCAATCTGGGACTTCTCACCCTACACTTGAACTGCCTGGATTAGTGAATCAGTGAATACAAAGTCATATAGACCATAATATATATCCAACCTCAGGCTATCATGCTTCTAGGTAATCAACATAGTCCTCTTCTAGTTAACCACCTTGTCTCTTTTTCCTCAACTGTAATTCTCTTTCCATACATACACACACACACACACACACACACACACACACACAGAGCTATTGTTTCTGGAAAGAGTATGTCAAACAACCAGTTCCTCTATACTGATAATGAGATATTTCCTATTATATGCCCGGCATAAGATAAGCACTTAATAAATGTTCTCTCCCTCCATGCTTCCACTTACAATCTCTGTGAATTTTCAGACCAAAACACTTTTTCTTGTCACTACCCTCCTATACCTGTTATCTCGTTCTAGTAGAAATATCTTGAAGGCTGAAACTATCTCATTTTTCAGTTTGTATTCCCAGGGTTTAGTGCAGCAATTGCACATATTAGCTTGCAATTATTGCTTTTCGTCCATCTGTTCATTCTTTTATCTTATAACATTAAAAAAGTCAATCTTTCTGGACCACAGTTTCCTCAACTAGAACATGAGGGTTGGATTAGAAGACCTCCAAAATAATTTTCAAATCTTAATCTGTAATCTCATGATATAACCCTATGGGTGGGAATAAGTAGGTTGTAGCATATTAATGATAATGACTTGTACAGAAGTGTTATAAATAATTACCAGTAGGGAGGATATGACAAGAAATGGAGGTGGCCTGAGAATGGAGTGAAAGAGATATTAAACTGGCTACTTAAGTATTGTGAAGCGATCTAGATAAGAAGGCCTCCAGCATACTGGACATATATATCTTATAGAGAATTTATGGAATAACCTAGACAAGAGATAAGGAGAAATGAATAAAGAAATGGAGCTCTGCTGAGAGGAACAAAAACGTCATTGAGACAAAGGTTCTACTAAAGTGGAGAAGGGGAAAAGAACAAACATTTATTAAGTTTCTATTATGTGTCTAGGACTGCACTAAGCATACTACAAATATTACCTCAATTTATTTTCACAAAAATGTGGCAGGTGCTATTATCATTCCCATTTTGCAGATGGAGAAAATGAGGCAAATTGAGATTAAACAACTTTCCCAGTTTAAGGAACTTTTTCCCCCCAGATTAAGTAAACTGCAGTTAATAAGTGTCTAGTACAGGATTTGAAGTCAGATCTTTCTGACACCTAGTCAAGGACCTTATCCACTGAGCTACCTAGATGCCTATATTAGACACGTGAAACAATATATGATTGGTTTAAATGCAGAAATTATTCGGTATTAAATCGTGAAGTTGTTTGGAATAATCAGATTGGCCACATTGTACTCACATTTAGTAGTCCTCTTTCTAAATGGATTCACATTCATTTTAAGCAAGCTATGTCACCAGCTATAAATATGTAACTGGCTATTAGCCTGAACAGTTCTCCGGGAATATGAACAAAATGGTAATGTAATTACCATGGAGCTTTGTTGAAGATTTCACTCTCTGTAAGATAATGAAATGTACACACTTAAATATTGTAACAATTTCAATAGTATTAATAAATATAATTACTCACATAAAATGATGGAATAATGCACATGTATTCCATATTTGTTTGCTTGCTGAAATACAAATGAAGAACTTTCATAACTGACTTTAATCTTGACAGAACAAAGCATTCTGAGAAATGGATGAGTGACCTCTAAAAATGGACTGATGATCCATTATTTTTCATTCTTCTATGACATTAACTGCTAAGATCAATATAAAATCTAACATTGTAACTGCAAACTAGGAATGTCTTTTTTTTTTCAAATACATGATTAACTCAAATAGTTCATTAACAGAAATGAATGTAAACATCCTCTGACTTCAAAGCCTTTACATTTTTATTAAGCCCTCCAAAGCTTGGTTCTATACTAATGATCAAAACTTTAAAGCAGTTCCCTTCTTGATGACAACCTGATTTTTTCACTAGATACTGCAGCCCTGTTGTGTGTGTGTGTGTGTGTGTGTGTGTGTTCATTAAGATGTCTTGCCACTCATTCATCCTTTGCTAGAATATCATTACATTCTAGGTGATAGGTTGCCATTGTCAGAAGTACATGTTTACCATACATTGTTTCTTTTCTTTTCTTTATTAAATTTTTTTCTTTTCTCTTCAAATTATTCTAAGGGAAGTTACCATAGGTAGATTATAATTTTTTTTCATTTGAACAAAAAGCAGGAAGAGAGAATTACAAAGAGGTAAGAGAATGGAAGCAAAAGCCACAATAATGAGACAGTATTAGTGTCACCAAAGATGCTAATGGCTTTTGACAGTTTGCACAGTTCAAAGATGGGTTTGCCCAATCTTCTCACTGACAAGTACGTCATCATTTACTGTCAGAGCCTTGCCAGTGCTGGCAGTCAAGAATCAATCCTCAGATGAGGGCTACAGGCTATGTGCCTATATTGGCAGATGCCAAATTATGAAAAAATAGAGGAAAATTATTTCTATCTTAACCCTGACAAGCAATTTCCCCAACAGAATTAAATTACAAAACTATGCCTTACCAACAACTCTTTTAAAAAGCTATGAAAAGTATTTAATAACTGACACTTATAAGTCAGCTATAACCAGTGATGTGATGATTTATGCATAACAACTAGATCCTGGCAGGGAGGAAGAGAGGGAAAGAAAGGGGGAAGAATGTTCATATCACACCTTTCCAGCTTAAACCAAATTACTAACATTTTTTCCATCACTTTCTTAAGTCTAAATAATTAACATAATAAATCAAACCATGATCTATAATATTTACCAGCTTCTAAGGTGTAAATGCTCTCACTGAAATTAACAATCAGCTCTCCTGAAGCAGTAGAAGTAGCTCAAGCAAACCTTGGAACAATTCTTTTTTAAAGATTTAGACTATACAACTAGCTCACGGTTGAATTTGAACAACCATAAAATATGAATAAAATGAAACACGGTAATTCTTTTTCATGTGAATTATTAGAATGACCTTAAAATTGTGACTCAAAGTGACTACATGAACCATCTGCATTGTAGCCAAGAGTTTAGGTTGGATTTCATCAATGTATCCATATATGCCTAGGAACATGTGGACATGAATTGAAATTTCCACAAGAGGATGGAATGACATAACCTTGAACCATTTTGCAGCTTATCCTTCACAATTTCAATCTCTAGCTATTATTTCTATTGGTCATTCTCTCCCTCTCCCCCATTGTTTTTTTAGATGGTAATATGGAATTTCTTCCTTTATGACTTAAAAATATTTTTTTTAAAAAAAGAATGTTGTTCAAAGAATGCCTACTGAATATGTATCTCTTGGATAATAAATAAAAACAAAACAAAACATTTCATGTGCCTTGGTCCAAGTCACAGATTTGAAAATTAGTTAAAGCTTGGAAGTTGAGTTGGTCTATATGTCCCATTATATCACTTGCATTTTGAAATTAAGGTGACTGACTTTCTTTTAATATATTTCAATATTAAATCACTGATAATAACACTATAACACAAAAATTCATGTTTCTAGAAAGGTTTAAGTTTGATATAGATAGTAATACTGTTTTTCTTATAGCAGTGATAAGTTGTCAATAAACTAGTCACACTCATTAGGTTTCTTCTCCCAACTCCTAATGAATGGAATATGCTTGGTCTTCCTAAAAATAGGAGTTGATGCTATTGATAGTACTGTTGAAGTCTATAACCTTGTTTTCATTAACATGTTGAGGTAACCTACTTTTTTCCTCCTCAGCACATCCTTATCCCCTTCCCTCCACCAAAAAAAAAAAAAACTTTTGAAATACCTATTTTCAACCTTTCCTAGGTTAGAATAGTTATATTCTAGGAATATATGATCACAAATTTAGAGTTTGAAGATACCTTAGATACCATTAAGTACAAACTTCTCATTTTATAAGTGAAGAAACTGAGATGTCTATGGGTTAAACAACTTGCTTAGGCTTACATAAGTACTAACATGTCTAGGATATGATTTGAACTCAGATCTTCCCAATTCTGTGCCCAGCACTCTATCCACTATACAATTTACCTGACTCTTAAGAAATCAGGTAGTAGGCTGCATTTTATTAAGGTAATATTCCTGTCACATACGTTAGAGTAATCCGCTAGGTGGAGCAGGGTTTCAAGCAATGGATGAATGAATGAAAAAAGCAGTTACTAAGCACTTAGTGATATATGAACTGCTGGAGACAAGTAATAATACTGAAATGGTTTCAATGGTCATGTGTGTATTTATCTATAGACATTAGGCCAATTCAAAATGTCTGTGACCAGATGAAACCAAACAAGATGGTTTCTTCACATTCAGTGTATCCTCTCTGTCACTCAAATGCCATATTTCATGCCAAACATAGGTTGTTCATCACTCTCATTAGTTGTTTCTTACTCTGTGACTATGAAGAATGGATATTACTGCAAGGAAACATATAATGATTATAGCTTTTAAAAATGCTGAAATGATGTTTAAGAGATATTACAATGACTTGGTGTTGAGCAGTCAAGTGCTCCAAGAATTTTTTTTTTTTTGCCTTTTTTTTTGGAGGAGCAATTGGGGTTAACTTGCCTAAAGTCACACGGCTAGTAAGTGTTAAATGTCTGAGGCCAGTAAGTGTTAAGTGTCTGAGGCTGGATTTGAACTCAGGTCCTCCTGACTCCAGAGACAGTGCTCTATTCACTGTGCCACCTAGCGACCACCCCCCCCCCCAAGAATTCTTTAAGTCCATAGTGAAACAGAATCAGTCACACCACAACATGAAAGAAAGTATGGTTTAAAAAAAACACACATAGGAATTGACAATTGCTGCTGTGAAACAGCCTAATTCATCCTTATCATACAAACAAAAACATGGAGAGAGATCTAGCAAGTAGAAGGTTGCTTTGATCCCTCTAGATGAGTGATATAGACTTCTTAGAACTGAAAGAATATGGAGACCAGTAAAAAAAAAAGTTTCTAAACATTTCTATGAAGAAAAATACTTATCATGGGCATAACATAAAGACTAGAGTACTAATAATTGGAAATGGTCATTTTTACTGAGGAAACCACATTTACATTCAAGACCATGCCAAAACTATGGGCAGAAGAAATTCAAACGGGGGAAAGGGAAAGGAATGAGCATTTTTTAAAGCACTTACTACGTATCAGGCACAGTGCTAGGTGCTTCTTATCCTAGTATTGAATTTGATCTTCACAACAACTGTACAAGGTAGATGCTATAATTACCATCCCCATTTTACAGTTGAGGAAACTGAGGCAAAAAGAGATTAAATGATTTGCCCAAGATCACACAGCTAGTAAGTGTCTGAGGTCGAATTTGAACTCAGGTTGTCCTCTGTGCATGGGACATTCTCCTTCCACCTGAAAACTGATCTCCCTGGTTTCCTCTAAGTCTCAACTTTATAAGAAGTCTTTCCTAATCCTTCTTAATTTTAATATCTTCCACCTATTAATTATTACCTATTAATGCTTTATAGAATTTGCTCTCTGTGTGTGTGCTCACGTGTGTGTGTGTGTGAGTGTGTTTGTGTGTTTTCTTTCCCCTTGGATTGTGAGCTCCTTGAGGACAGGGACTGTCCTTTGCCTCTTTTTTGCATCCCCAACACTTAGTGTAGTACCTATCACACAGTAGGAGCTTAATAAACGATTACTGATTGACTGATAACTGACTTAAGGCACAACACTCCATTTACAGTGTCACGATCTGCATGGAAGATGCTGGCATCTTCATTAGATCGCAAAACATCCACCCCAAAGAAAGCTTTTTTTTTTTTAACTTCCAGTGCACTTAGAAGTCTCGCCCTCATTGAGGCAATGATGAACTCTGACAAATGTATGGTGGACAGAGGGCTGGGCCTCAAGTCAGAAAGACATGAATTCAAATATCACCTAAACAGCTGTGTGAACCCAGCCAAACCACTTAACTTCTGTTTGCCTCTCTTTCCTCATCTATAAACTGGGGATAATAGTAGAATTCCCAGGGCTGTGGCGAGTTTCATTGAAATAACAATTGTAAAGCACTTAGCATAGTGTCCGGGCACAGTATGTGCTATATAAATGTTAGTTAGTGGCGGCAGTAGTTATGTCGTAGTAGTAGTAAGTAGAAGTAGCGGTAGTGACAGCAATAATAATACCAGCAGCAGTAACAGTGCTGCTGCTGCTTCAAATTCTACTAAGCATTGAGGAAAAGGAGGAGGAGGAGGAGGGAGAAGGGAGAGGAGGAGAGCTACTATTTTTTTTGGAGGGGGAAGGGCAAGGTAATTGGGATTAAGTGACTTGCCCAAGGTCACACCACTAGTAGGTATGTCAAGTGTCTGAGGTTGAATTTGAACTCCGATCCTCTTGACTTTAGGGCCAGTGCTCTATTTACTGCTGCCCCAGGAAAGCTATTATTACTACTGCTACTATTACTGCTACTCCTAAGTACTGAGAAATAGAATTGTTACAAAATAACATGCAGATGGAATACTGCAAGACCATCTTGTAGTGTGTTATATTCCATGAAAAGTTAAGAAAAATAAGAGATGGAGGTAAACATATTTCAGTGGTCTGGGAACTGACCTGATTTAAACTCCATCGAAAAATCTATGGGCTATGATCAAGGCTAGACTTGGAAAACAATTGTTTTTCAAAGGTATTATAAAAATCCAATGTGATAAAAGCATAGTTTTGTAATAAAGAATTAATGAATATGCATTAAAATCGTGTGAACTCAATGTCATGTAAAATAAGTAAATGCAGTGAATGGACTTATTAAATATTAATAGTATTTTTAAGAATATAAAAAGCTATAAAGCTTATTTTCTGTCAATAAATTGTCCTTTTATTTTGTCCCTGTTAATTTGCCAGGTGTGATGTTCAGTTTTGGGAATACAAATACAAAAGCAAAGACTGGCCTCTGCCCTCAAGAAGCTTATATTCTAATGGAAGAGACAATATGCACAAGGAGTTAGTGGTCAGGGAAGGGCATTTTGGCCTGGAAACTAACTGAGATAATGAGTAGGGAGTAGATTCAGGATGGAAAGGGAGGAAGAAATTAAAAATGAAAGAGGCAGAGAGAAGTGGGTATGAAGAGAGCCCTGAAATGGGAGAAAATAGATTTGCAAAGCATAAAATTTTCCTAGCATTCCCACAACCACCAATTTTGCCTCCCAAATCCTACCCCTAGAACAAAGTTTAAAAAATCTGCCTGGGGCAATCAGTACAAACTTACCTTAAAATCACCTATTAAAAGCTGATACAAATGAGGAGGGAAAGACAACAGGATGTGCCTCTATGTGGGACATGAGGCACAGAGAACCATTACATTTGTTTTCTTGACACAATAAGGCCGCAACTGGGAAGGAGAAGACATAGGTAGGGTAGGACAGGGCACAGACAAGAAGCAGTTCACCTAGGGTGAAATCTGGTGTTCTCCAATTTTAATTATTCTTGCAAACTAGATGTTAATTAAGCTAAATTGTTTCTCTCCTTTTAAAGAAATAGAAAGTGCTATCATATTCCATATATCTTGGTCTCCTAATGTAAAAACCCCACTTATGATTTTATTTCCCATCAAATACTGTGAGGTAACTTGACCTGCAGATACAGGTTTATATTTTCTAAGATCCTTCTACATTCCACCCCTTTTCTACTCTGTACTTTTAAATGGTGAATACTCATTGGATGTGTTCTAAAAAAAAAAAAATTATGTGGCCCTACTCTGAATTTATATTAAGCACCAAGAAATAAATCAAATGAAATAAAGTCCTGCTTTTTTAAATACCAATGTAGTAGGAAGATAAGACACATAAAAAGAAGATAACATTTTCCAGCAACACAATTTTAAATTGCTTTAGTTAGGTAAGAGTTAATTTCAAGTGATACCAATTAGCTAGAGCTGTCTGTTAGTCATTCAGATGACCCACTAGTATTATATGACATTTCCAAACAATTATTTTATAAATGAGAAACTGGGCTGATTGTTCCAGGAAAGTGAAGAAAGAAGTCTAAAGAGTATCTGCTTAACCTACCAAGTACTTCGCCAAAAGCCATCATAGAAATAGTATTTTATAATTACTGGAGTCATTGAGGCACATCTCTCCATAATGGATCAAAACCTCTAGTTTTGTGTGATATCATATCAAATTTTCCTGCTGTTATACAGTAAGTATTTTCTCTCAGTGCTGAGAGTTAATTTGTTTAAATGTAGGAGGTCTTCAGATTACATGTGACCCAGGAAAAGCAAGAAGAAAGAGTAACTCATAAGTGGATGATAATAGTAAGGTTAAAAAATAAGAGGGTAAGAAATTTTTGTATCTAAAGGACTCATAGATAGATACAAATTATTCAGCAACTAGATGTGTTTCAAAAGCACTGGATATTTCAAGCTGTTAATATTCATTTTCTACTTAGTACATGAAAATCATTTCAGATCCAAGAAAAAGTTCTGTTGAAAATTCAAGCTATTTGAAAGATTCAAATCAGTTTGGATACTTTTATTTTTAAAATTCTGCATTTCTATATGATATTCTTGAATTGCAAAAGACATTAAAAATTAACTAGTCCAATGGCCCTTTAAAAAAAAAAAGATGTAAGCTAGTAGGTATAGAGTCAGAACTATAACCCAAATCTTTTTCATTCTAGTCCTTTCTCCAGTCATTTAGGGAAAAATCAACTAGCATTTATTAAGCACCTACTGTATGCCATGCCCTGTGCTAGGTGCTGGGTATACAAAAACAAAGGTGGGGGAAAATCCCTACCCTCAAGGATCTTTCATTTCTTCCTATAGATTAGACTAGTCTTTCTATCCTTTCAGGACATATTGCAGAGCAAGGGTTCTTACACTAGGTTCCATGGATTCCCAAGGTATACTTGGGTAAATTTCATGGGATCTGGGATCTTGGATGGGAAGAAATCACATAATTGCTTCTTTTCACTAATCTCAGTAGTATTAGGCTTCGCCAGACTGCCAAATGACTCTATGACATGAAAACAAAGAATTCTTTGAGTTGGCCCTTGAGCAGCCATTGAATAGAGACTTAAATAAAAATCAGGTATTCCAAGAACCATTAATAAGGTGCTACTAGTATTTACTGAATACAAGGTGACATTCCAAACCTGTACTTAGAAAAAATAAGATTATGTATTAAAGACACCTCCAACTGAAAGAATGAGAGTACCCCTGATAGAAATAGGGGACTTTATAAGAGAGGTAGATTAGGGTAGAAATATAATGAGTTCTGTTTTGGACATACTGATTTTTCAGATAGAACATCAAGTTTAAAATGTCCTATTTATGGTTCTTCACATAGAACTAAAACTCAGGAGAAACACTATAGTTCAATATATAGTCTTAGGAGTTATCTGCATAGATATAATAATTAAAACCACAGAATCTGTTCAGATTATAAAGAGAGTGTAGAGATAAAAGAGAAAACCCAGAAAAAAGCTTTGGGGTATAGTCACAGATTGTGGACATGACATGATCATAACACATCAAAAGAGACTGAGGGGCAGTCAGATAAAGAGGAGGACAGTGGAGAGACTAGAGTCAAGTTGGAAATAATGGAAGATGATGGAATGCACAGCAAGTGGCCTTCATTTTCCTAGTAAAGTATAAGTTAAGCTGTTCAACTAAGGTGATCAAAAGAGAGCAGTTTCCCAAAACCCCAAAGAGGAAAGAGTATCCAAGAAGAAAATGTGGTCAACAGGGTTAAAGGCTATAAAGAAGTTAAAAAAGAATTGAGTTAGAAAAGACCATGATAGTGGCATTTGAGATCAACGGTACCTTTGAAGAATCATTTCAACTGAAAACACACAGGGTTTAGAAATGAGTGAGGGCAGAAGGAATGGAGACAAAGCATCCACAGCTTTCTCAAGAATTTCAAGAAATTCTAAGAAAGAGAGGAGATGGTTTAAATCTAAAAGTTTGTGAGGATGGTAGGATCTATTGAAGGATTTTTTTCCAAAATGGGGAAGAGTTAGACATGTTTACAGGCTGGAGGAAAGAAACCACTAGATGGGGAGAGATTAAAGAAGAGAGAGAAGGAAGAAAAGGGAGGAAAAGAGAGAGGGAGAAAGAGGGAGAGAAGAGGAGAGAAAGAAAGAGACAGAAAAGATTTTATAAACATCTCCTGAAGAACAGAGGAGAGAAGAATAAATAGTATCAAGAGCACATGTAAAAGGGTTGGTCTTGACAAGGAGAAGTCCATCTCTGTCATAAGCTAAAGTCAAGTTGTAAATAAAGAAGGATGATAGAGCGTACAGCAAGTAGCCTTAATTCTCCTGGTAAAGTGTGAGTATAGGTGCTCAAGTAAGGTGAGGTCATCAAATAAGAGGGTTTAGGGAAGAGATATTATGGGAAGGTTTAACGAAAACAGAATATGAATATGGGAAGTGGGATATATAATTAACTGGGGAGAAGTTATAGGATTAATTTATTGCAATAAGAGCCTTGATGAGATTAAATAATATAAATTTGTAGTGTACCCAGTCAGCAGAGTTGCATGGCTTTCTCCCACTCCTATTCAGCAGCACATGAGTAAGAATGGAGAAAATTTATCTATTCATCTGCATGTATATCACTCTATGTGTGAGTGTATGTATCATATTAAATAGGAGAAAGATAGCAGACTAGCCTGACTTTGAAAAATTGCTAAGTTTTTTTTAATTATCCCAAGCTTCTATCTAAAATAAATCAAAATTATTTTTAACATGAACCTTCTTTCAGAGATATATGTCTATAAGTCCAATAACACTAGGCTTTCCAAAAGATCTGAAAAGTCATATAAGACACAACAGAAAAGCATATGGTGGACATAAACAGGCTTCAGCATATTATAAACAAGGAGTTTCATAAAAGTGACAGTGACTACAATGTCATCAAATAAATCTGTAAGTAAAAATGCTGGGGCAACACATAGAAAAAGCAAGGAAGAACTAACAGACAGCACATATGCTCTATTAGTGTGATAAAAATTAATATCCACCAGGGTTTCTCACTACCAATATGAGTTAGTTTTCTCTAAAAGGCAACAAAGTTGTATGTAGGACTTGCTTGGGCTTTGTCTCCCTTGATTCAGCTTCCAGAAGCCTCTGGCTATTAATTTTCCTGCTGGTCACCAAAGGGTATAAAAAGTTCCAGCCACATGTAATCCTGACCCTTCCAACTTGGTGGCTATCCATCATGTTTTGCCTTGATAACAAAGCAGGTCTCCAGAGGAGTTGAAGGAATCTACATTTAAAGATGCTAAGTGCCACTGCACCTTTCCAATATGTGAGTTTGCCAAACCTTTGTTTAGGTGTCCAATGACCTATGATTTCCTCGTTCTATCCAACACTGAACCTGAAATAAAAATGCATCTCTTAGGCTAATCTTTAACAACTAGTATTATTATGATGTCAAGAGAATGTGAGGAAGACCCCTAGCACATTGAGTGCCTCTTTCTCTGGTGAATTTATGAGAAGGGGAAATTAAAGCAATTATTTGGAGCTTTGTTGCCCAATTTTATGCTGTAATGGTAATGGGAATTTGAAAATCTCCCCTGCCCCTTAATAGGCCTTAGGGAAGTTGAAGATCTTCCCTGCCTCTTAACCGGCCAAATGTAATCACATGAAGCCTGTGGTGGGAGGAGTTTGCTGAATGGGTGGAACAAGAAGGTGGGAGTCAGAGCAGTTAGAAAGGAGTAGGGAGAGGACGAAAGCAAGGACACAGGTAGGTATGGTGTTGCTCCCTGCTCTTTTACAGTGTATTAGCTTCTTTGTTGCTATGATATATTCAGTTCTCTGGTATTGGGATTTGGCTTTCTGGTGTCTGAATAAATGTTTTTCTTCTGACTTCTATGGAGAGGAGTATGGAGAGTCTGTTACATTTTTCAATTCAGAACCATACTGGCATATTCATAGTCACCAAGAGTGCTGTAAATACTGTGTTGGTGCTACATATGCCAATAAACAAGACAATCTAAATGAAACAGATAAATATTTACAAAAATATGTATAGACTGCCTAAGATTAACAGAAGAGGAAAAAGAATAGTTAAGTAACCCCATCTTAGAAATAGAAATTGAACAAGCCATCAGTGAACCACAAAGAAAAAGTCCCCAGGGTCAGATGGTTTCACAAGTGCATTCTACCAAACATTTAAATAACAATTAATTCTAATACTATATAAACTATTTGGAAAAGTAGCTGAGGGACAGAATCCATTGGGAGACAGAGTGTGACAGATTCCCAGTCCAGGAAAGAGAACACATAGGACTGGGTAGGGAGAGCACAGAGCACACAGGGACTGCACCAGAGTGTGGGGGATGTACCAACATGGACCTGAGACCAGACCACAGTGGAGTCAGAGCAAGCCCCAGCCAGTGGATTCACCCACCCCAAGGGCAATTCTCAGACCTTGGCACAACAGGACACATGTTTTGTCAGAGCTGGGTAAGAGACAAACACAGGGCCCACAGCAGCAACAGCAGCTTCTCCTGGGGCTATCAATTCATAGCCTGGATGTTTAAAAATCGCCTAACTGAACATCCAGGAGCCAACACAGCAGAGTAAACCTTAGGTGCTCTAACCTGACCCCCCCCCCACTCCCCGCCTGCCCCCAAAACCCAGAAATTACTGCTGCTGAAACAGTGGAAGCAGTGGCAAGCTTGGAAGTCCCAGAGGAAGGGTGTGACTGAGTCTGTGTCAAACCTGAAGTGAAGGGTGGGAGGCATCCCAACAAGCCCCATCTCAGCTGACCAGCAGGAGATCCCAAAGCCCAGGAGGTTGGAACCAGCAAGCACTAACACCAGAAGCCCAGGCGTGCCCTAAAACAATCAAGGAAATCTGCAGACACCAGCACAGCTTTAGCCCAGGGGCACAGAGAATGAAACCTGAAGTGGCCAGGCCACTGCTCCCCTACACCTATTCTGTGAGCCTCAAGGTAACACAGGGGAAACACTGAAATTCCTGGCCTTGGCCTCAGTCTGTACACCCAGAGACTACAGCACACAAAGTCAACAACCAGGCTCCTAGCTCCCAGCTTGAGAAGCATGGGTCAGAGCTCTCTGTACCCCAGAAGCAGAAATCCACTTTAAAAGCCAGGGAATAGGCAACCATAATGGGCTGGAAGCAAGTGGTTAAAGCAAAACCAAAGACAAATGAATCCTATTATTGTGAGCAAGAGAAACCAATTTCACAAGGGGACACCATTGACTCTATATTCACACCTGAGGCCACAGAAGGAAATATGAATGGGTCTCAAACCCAGAAAGCATTCTTGGAAGAACTCAAGAAGGATTTTAAAAGCCAAATTAGAGAGGTAGAACATAAATTGCCAATTCTTTGAAAATTGAAATTGCCAAAATGGGAAAAAAAATTTCACTGAAGAAAACAAATCCTTAAAAAGTAAAATTTGTGAACTAGGAAGGGAGGTTCAAAATCTAACTGGAGAAAATACCTTCCTAGAAATGAAATCTAAACATATGGAAAAGTAGCTTCAAAAACTAACTTAGGAAAATAATTCGCTAAACATTAGAATCAGTCAAACTGAAGCTAATGACTCTATGATGAATCAAAAAGCAGTCTAACAAAATCTAAAGATTGAAAAATTAGAAAATATGAAATATTTTATTGGAAAAACAACTGAATTGGAGAACAGATCCAGTAGAGATAATCAAAGAATTATTGGTCTACCAGAAAGCCATGAAGAAAATAAAAACAGCCTGGACAATATTCTCCAAGAAATTATCAAAGAAAACTGTCCTGAGGTCCTAGAATCAGAGGGTAAAATAGTTATTGAAACAGTTCACCATACACCCCCTGAAAGAGATCCAAAATTGAATACTCCAAGAAATATTGTAGCCAAATTTCAGAATTACAAGGTCAAGAAGAAAATACTGGAAGCATCCAGAAAGAAATAATTCAAATATTGTGGAACTACAGTCAGGATCACGCAAGACCTAGCAGCTTATACATTAAAATATCAGAGGGATTGGAATATGATATTTCATAAGGCAAAAGAGCTTGGTCTACAACCAAGGAACAACTATCCAGCAAAACTGAGCATAATCTTTCAGACAAGGAGATGGTCATTAAGTGAAATAAGGGACTTCCAGACCTTCCTGACAAAAAAAAAACAGAGCTCAATGGAAAATCTGATCACCAAATACAAGACTCAAGAGAGACATAAAAATGTAAACAGGAAAAATACACATGTGCACACTCACATACATAACTCATGATTCAATAAGAGCAAATCATTTACATCCCAATATAGGAAACTGATACCTGTCAATAATGAGAATTGTACAATTTTCACAACATTTAAAAGGGATATACATAGGTAGAGGGTGTGAATATAAATGCACTAATCTGAAGATAAAAAATCTTATTAAGGAGTGCAAATGGATTGTAATGGAAGAAAAGGAAAGGAAGAGGAAGAAAAGGGTAAATTATGCCATGTGAAGAGGAATAAAAATATACTAGAGTAGAGGGAAAGAAAGGAGGGAAATGAACATTATATGAACTTTACTCTCATTGGTTTTGGTTCAAGGACAGATTAACATAACAAGTTAAGTATAGGACTCCAACTTGAAATGACACAAAAACCCATCATAGTAGAGAGAAAGGAGGAAGGGGGAGGAGCACTGTATGAAATTTACTCTCATTGGTTTGGGTTCAGGGGGAAATAACATACTTCATTAAGATTAAAAATCTATTGTGCCCTACAGGCAGTAGGAGGGGGAAGGGGGGAAATGGGCGAGGGTGTGGTTAGAAGGGAAGGAAATAATAGTGAGGGGGAAGGGTAGGTAAAGGGAGGGAGGTGCATAGGGAGAGAATACTGAGAGAGGTGGTGGTCAAAAGGAAAACTCTTAAGGAGAGGAAGGGAGAAGTGAGAAATAAGGGCATAAACAGGGAAGGGAATAGGATAGAGGGAAAGACACACATAGTAATCATAACTGTAAATGTGAATGGGATGAACTCTCCCATAAAACAGAGGCAGATAGCAGAATGGATTAAAACCCATAATCCTACAATACACAGTCTACAAGAAACATATCTGAAATAGGGGGATACACATAGCATAAAGGTAAAAGGCTGGAGTAGAATATATTATACTTCATCTAAAGTTAAAAAAAAAAGCAGGGGTAGCAATTCTTATCTCAGATAAAGAAAAAAACAAAAATAGATCTAATTAAAAGAGATAAAGAAGGAAACTATATCCTGCTAAAAGACACCATTGAGAACGAATCAATATCATTACTTAACATATATGCATCAAGAGGTATAGCATCCAAATGACTAGAGGAGAAGTTAAAGTAACTAGAGGAAGAAATAGATAGCAAAACTATACTAGTGGGGGGACTTCAATCTCCCCCTCTCTGAACTAGATAAATCTAACCTCAAAATTAACAAGAAAGAGTTAAGGAGGTGAATAGAATTTTAGAGAGGGTAGATATGCTAGGCCTCTGCAGAAAATTGAATGGGGATAAAAAAGAATATACCTTCTTCTCAGTGATATACAGCACATACACAAAAATTGACCATGTACTAGGGCATAAAAACCTCATAATTCAATGCAGAAAGACAGAAATATTAGATGCATCCTTCTCAGATCATGATGCAAAAAAAATTATATGTAATAAAGGGCCATGGAAAGATAGACTAAAAACTATTGGACACTAAATAATATAATCCTAAAGAATGAGTTGGTCAAACAAGAAATCATAGAAACAATCAGTAACTTCATTCAAGAGGATGACAATAATGAGACAATATATCAAAACTCGTGGAATGCAGCAAAATCGGTTCTTAGGGGAAGTTTTATATTTCTGAATGCATGCATGAATAAAATAGAGAAAATGGAGGTCAATGAATTGGGCATGCAACTGAAAGAGCTAGAAAAAGAACAAATTGAAAATCCCCAATTAAATACTAAATTCAAAATACTGAAAACCAAAGGAGAGATTAATAAAATTGACGTTAAGAAAACTATTGAATTGGGGCAGAGCCAAGATGGTGGCGTAGCAGCAGCAACATATCGCAGCTCTCACTTAGCCACCCCAAAATACCTGTACAATAGGACTCTAAACCAATCCTAGAACTCCAAAACTCACACAAAGATACTTCCCACTAAAGTCAGCTCGGCTACGAGGAACCATATCAGCACTGTGAACCGAAACCAGCCTGGCCTGAAGCCGCAGCTGTGCCCCAGGGGCAGCTGGGCGGGAGGAGCGGAGGAGCCTCTCAGGTGAGTGGATTAGCGGCAGCTGCTAGTGGGGATTGCCAAAGAGGGAGATAAGCAGTCTGGCCGAAAGGCCTCCAGAGTGGAAAAGCTAAAGGCAGAGGTTTTGCACCCACCTCTGCATTTGCAGCTTCCTGCCCGTGGCCTGCAGACAGCAGGGGAACTGAGCAATTGTTTTCAAGCCAAGAGCTTTCGTGTTGAGCGGCCTGGATCTGGATCACCATCTTGGGCCCCGGT
>CM053587.1:161673498-161692188 GCA_028646515.1 Pseudochirops corinnae | reverse complement strand
TAGCCAGGTTCCGGCATCCCCAGATCAAGGAGAAGGTACTGCAAGCTGCCAGGAAGAAACAATTTGAATATTGTGGAAACACTTCTATGGTTGTATCCCAAAACGATCATAGAAGTGGGAAAAAGACCTGTATGATAAAAACTACTTATAGCAGCTCTTTTTTGTGGTGGCAAAGATTTGGAAATAAAGAGGAGGTCCTTTAATT
The DNA here is from genome assembly GCA_028646515.1 of Pseudochirops corinnae. NCBI lineage: Eukaryota > Metazoa > Chordata > Mammalia > Diprotodontia > Pseudocheiridae > Pseudochirops > Pseudochirops corinnae. The sequence goes on along the minus strand of CM053587.1, from coordinate 161,691,983 downwards.
GGGGAATGGCTAAACAAGTTGTGGTGTATGAATGTAATGGAATACTATTGTGCTATGAGAAATTAGGAGCAGATGGACTTCATACTTGAGGAGACTTATATAAACTGATGTTGAGCGAGAAGAGCAAACCAGGAGAAATTTGTCCACATTTAAAGACACATCATATGTGTGACAACGGACTTTGATACACTGGGCTCCTCTCAGCAATGCAAGGTTATGAGACAACTCCAAAAGACTCATGGTGTAAAGAGATATCCACATCCAGAGAAAGAACTACAGGGTCTGAATGAAGATTGAAGCAAACTATTTGCTCTCTTTTTTTGTTTGTTTGTTTCTTTTCTTTTGGTCCTTCTTTCTCACTGTTCACTCCATTGGTTATAATCTTTCTTTACAATTTGACTACTGTTTAATATGAAGGTATTTGGAGATCCTATATTTGATTTCACGCTGCCATGGGGGAGGGAGTAGAAGGACAGGGGGAAATCAGAAACTCAAGGGACTGTGGAACTGAATGCTGTAAACAAAATAAATAAATTTTTAAAAAAAGATAAGAAAAGTAGGTGAGGAAGAAGTCCTATCAAATTCCTTTTATGACACAAATATGGTGCTGATACCTAAACCAGGAAGAAAGAAAATAGAGAAAGAAAAATACAAACGAATTGCCTTAATGAATATTGATGCAAACATTTTAAATAAAATTCTTACAAGGAAATTACAGCCATATATCACAAGGTTCATAAACTATGACCAGGAGGGATTTATATCAGGAATGTAGGACTGGTTCAATATTAGGAAAACTATTACCATAATTGATCATATTAATAACAAAACCAACAAAAATCATGTGATTATCTCAACAGATGCAGAAAAACATTCATACAAAATAAAAGATCCATTCCTAATAAAAAGACTATAGAGCATAGGAGTAAATGGAGTTTTCCTTAAAATGATAAGTAGTTACTGATCTTAAACCATCAGCATGTGTTATATGTAGTGGGAATAAAGAGGAGCCTTCCCAATAAGATGAGGGGTGAAATAAGGATGCCCATAAACATCATGCTTATTTAATATTGTACTAGAAGTGCTAGGTATAGCAATAAGAAAAGAAAAGAAAAATAAATGAATAGGAATCACCAATTAGAAAATAAAACTAGCACTTTTTGCAGATGACATGATGGTAGACTTGGAGACTCCTATAGAATCAACTAAAAAACTAGTGGAAATAGTTAACAACTTTAGCAAAGTTGTAAGGCATAAAACAAACCCACTTAAATAAAAGTATTTCTACATACTACCAACAAAGTCCAGGATCAAAAGACAGAAAGAGAAATTCCATTTAAAATACCTGTAGACAATATAAAATACTTGGGAATCTACTTCCCAAGACAACCCCAGGAACTATACAAACACAATTACAAAATACTTTTCACACAAATTAAGTCAGATCTAATTTAATTGGAAAAATGTTCATTGCTTATGGGTAGGCTTAACCAATTTAACAAAAGATGACAATTCTACCTATTTAATTTACTTATTCAGTACCATACCAATCAACCAAAAAATAGAGCTAGAAAAAAATAATAACAAAATTCATCTGGAGGAACAAAAGATCAAGAATATCAAGGGAACAAATAATAAAAAAAAAAAATGTGAAGGAATGTGGCCTAGCCATACCAAATTTCAAACTGTATTATAAAGTAATAATCATCAAAACAACCTGGTACTGGCTAGGATACAGAACAGTACCTCAGTGGAATAGATTAGGTACACAATACATCGTAGTGAATGACCATAGTAATTTAATGTTTGATAAACACAAAAGATTCAAGCTTTCGGGACAAATCACTATTTGATAAAAACTGCTGGGCAAAAATGCAAAACAGTATGGCAGAAATGAGGTATAAAAGAGGATTGGGGAACCTGTGAAAATTTGGAACTAAAAAAAATTTTTTAAGTCAGCATATATAATTGGGAAAAATTAAATATTATTTTTAAAATAAATTTTAGAACAAAGTATAACACCCACAGCTCTAAAACTTCAATAGGTTCTGATGCAATTACTATAATGTTCTAAATGGCTTTGATAAAAGTGCTTCTTTTAAAAGTACATATTATGTCCAATATTCTCTGTTCATGACTGGAAAGGTAAGTAGACTATACATGCAATTATGGAATATAATAACAATAATGATGATGATGATAGTTCTCATATAGTTCTAAGGCATGAAAAGCTCTTTATAAACATTATCTTATTTTATATTCTCAGCCACCCTAGGAAATAGGTGTTATTGTTATCCCCACTTTATAGATGATGAAACTGAAGCTAAGAAAAGTTAAGTAACTTGTTTAGGGTCACACAGCATCAGAGATAGGATTGGAACTCTAGTCTAGCAAAGGATAATAGGTGAGCATGACTTGCAATTGACTTTGATTTGCATGAGGGAGGGCTGTGAAGGGTCACCAGCCCCACTTTCCTCTCCACAGCCACTTCGGTCCAGTGGCCAGATACTCATCAGGACAACTGAAGATGGTCCGAGATGCAATGAGAGACCCTGGCCCTTTTAGGCTAAGGCCTTTTCAGTGAGATAACACCCATTCAGTGAATAGGCCTCTTTCCCTGATGTCATGGTCCTCTTCAAAAACAAAGGACAAACACAACCTGTGAATAGTCCAGAGCTGCCTGAATAGGGACCCAGCCAGTTGGGTAACTCAGCTTATCCTGTCGCTGTCCCTCTCCTTCTCCTCTCCAAAGGATGGCAAATTTTGTTGACCCGAAGTGGTCCAGTTAACTTGAGGTTTACTGGTTATATTTTTTTCTTTTCTTTTCTTTCTTTTCTTTTCTCTTTTTTTTCTTTCCTTCTTTCTTTCCTTCCTTTCTTTCTATTAAGATAAAACCTTAAAGCCATTTCACTCTGAAGTTCATAGATTGGACCACAATATGTCCCTGCCCAAGCTCTACTTAATGGCTACATTTTAGGACCTCCTGGTTTAGAGTGAACGTCAATGGTAACTGTTTCTCTTTGTAATAGCAACCCTGAAGGTCTTCTGCCCCCAGCTTGATTTTTTTTCTTCTTCTTTTTTCTGATTAAAGGAGCCATCCCTTGACTCACTTCATAAAGAGGACTATTCACTGAATGAGTGTTACCTCACTCAAAGTGAGAACCTGAAAAGGCCTTAGCCTAAAAGAGCCAGGATCTCCCATTGCATCCTGGGCCATCTCCAGCCATCTTGATGTGTATCTGGCCACTGGACCCAGATGGCTCTGGAAGAGAAAGTGAGGCTGGTGACCCTTCACAGCCCTCCCTCACTCAGATCAAAGTCAACTGCAAGTCATGTCATCATTTCCCTGATGTCATGATCCTCCTCAAAAACAAAAGACAAACACAACCTGTGAGGTGGTCAGCTGAAGCATTCAACTGATATCTATATAAAGTCAACAGACAGAGAAAATGGCTTCTACCATGTTGCTATTAAGGATTTGTGAGAGGACAGGGACACAAATAAAACAGGAAGAGAAAGCATGGGTAAGTTATAACCTGCATATGTGGAGAAAACTTTTGAATGTGTGAAAACTTTTAAATGTTGATAATAAAAGTTTTAAGTCAGTTATCTCTTAATTCCTCTTTGTGGCTAAATTCCTTCAGAAGGCAAAGGATTCATGAAGGTACTTCCACTTCTGTTTCTTTCACTCTAAACTCCCTACATTTTGACTTTCAGCCACATTATTCCACCAAAACTGCTTTTCTCAAAGTTACTAATTGTCTACTAATTGTTAACTCTATTTTTTCCTTAATACTCATCTTCTTGACTTCTCTATCATCTTTGATAATGTTGTTCACCCTCTTCTCTTTGACACTCTCTTCTCTCTAGATTTTCACGGCAGTACTCTCTCCTGGTTATCCTCCTGTCTATTTGACTACTCCTTCTCAGTCTGTTGCATCTTCATGTCAGTAATCCTCATTTACCATGGGTGTCCCGCAGGGCTCTCTTCTGGACCCTTTTTTCTTTTTCTCCTTATATTTTTACTTGGTGATCTAATCAGCTTTCCTGCTTTAATTATCATCTCTCTGCTGATAATTCTTAAATGTACTTACCTAGAAATCTTGTTAAATGGATCTTTTAAGTCCTAGCAAATGGATGAAAATTACAAAGACCAATTTCAGCTCTATGGAAATAGAAATTTTGGCAATCATGAGATCTGTCCAAAAGTGAAATGGGATACTTTAAAGGTAGTATATTCTTTCTCACATGAGGTTTCCGTGGAGAGATTGGATGATCTGATGTACTGTAGAGGGGATTCTATGACCAGAAAAGTTTGCACTAAGTGGTTTCTGATATGTTACCCAACTGTAAGATTTGGAAATTCTGTGAAGGTACTTCATCAATGGTTTCAGTTACATATAGCAGTAGTTCTATTTTTCTATTTTATTTTACTTAAAGAGATGAGTTGTGAAAAAGTGAAATATCTTAATTTAACTGGCCATATCTGGGATTCCTCAAAATGGCTTTCCATATTTAGTTTTTAATAACCTCCAAAGTTTGAGAATATTTCTTTTTTCTGAATAACTCTATATATCCTTTTACTAAGATTTATCCATGTATTTCTAATCCATTCGAGTGGAACTCATTAAAATATTGCTATATTTATTATAATACAGACAGATTCTCCCTTGTGCCTAAGTAATTCTCTGACAGTAAATTTTATCTATTAATCAGCATAAAAAGATTGGCTATATTTTCTCCCTAAAAAGAAATAGTTCCTCTTCTTAGGAATCTTTCATTAAAAAAGAGAGATTAGCTTGATATGTCTTTAAAAGGTAGTTTTTTTTCCTTCCTTTAATAGCTATTCCCAATAAATAAGAAACTTATAAGGAATCAGTGAATATGTCTTATAATCCCAAAGGACTCAACTCAAAATTTTCTTTCCCAATTGTATTTGAAATTTGTTATGCATTTTTCCCTCAAGAATCACTTGTCACTGTAATTGTCACATTTTCATGTGTGTTTGAAAGAGATAATGTGTCTCCCTGCTTTAATTGCACTTTTAAGAAACATTGTAACTCTAACACATGGTATTTCTCAGGAAGACTGTATTATTCAACACTGCCCAAACAGACAAATACTCTGTCTTCTTAACAATAATGGTACATATGCTACATGCTATATTTCTCATAATCCACTGAGAGAAAGACAATTATCTTGATCCCCATTTTACCCTGGAGAAAGCTGGGGTCTCTTAGAGAGACCAAGCTGTAAGTTTATGGTCACATAACTAATGAGTAGTAGAGCTGGATTTGAATCCAGACTTTCCTGATCACAAAGTTTGTGCTCCCTAGACAATATCGTTATCATCCCTCACAAGTATTATATGCAAAATGAATGATGTATAGATCATAAGAATCAATTTCCCTATGTAAAGAAATGTCTTCACCATAGTTTTCAGAATACTGAAATAAGGAAAATTGAAATTACATTAAAAATCACATTACTTCTAAAAATTTACCACTGGTTTCCCATCTTCGAAATGAAAAATGATGAGCATTAATTTGTCTGACCTGACAGAACAGTAAAAAGGTGTGCTATATACATGCTGTCACCAGTTATACCCGAAGTATTCTGCTTCCCGCCACCTTTTTTGATAATACCGTTCTCTCCACCAAGCCAACTGTATCCTGGGAATTATGAAATCCTCTTCCTTAGTACCTCAGATCAAGCCCTCTAAAAATAATCTAGGCCTTCAGAACTGTCATTGAATAGCACTTGAAATTTTTGACTTGTTCAATTGTTGATTTAAAAAGCTCATCTTGCTGACCCTATTCTGAGATCTTTCATTTATTTCTTTTTGTTTTGGTTCATTTTAAGAACTATGCCATAAATCATGTCAGTAGCTCAATTTTGCCTCTTTGGAGGTGACAAACCTAGACATTCATCAGCTTTTATTTGTGCAGGTAGGATATCAAGGATTCTTTTGGACCATTTTATTTCAAACCCAACATGTCCACCCACCCTTCCTAATACTGTTCATAGATATACTTGTTTTCAATAAAATTGTGTTATTTTCATAATAAGTTTTTATTCAGAAAACATTCTCCATTTTTTTGTCATATTGGACTGCAATTTCTAAAAGTATGACTTTTGATGATCTTCTATGACAGGCAAGTTCCAGTAACAGATACATATATACATACACATTTATTGATTCAATAATACTGATGAGAGAGAATAATTTACTCACCACTGGGAAATGTCTTTCTTTTTTTCAGATCAATAGACCATAGGCAATACTTCTTTATAGTGTTTCTGATGTTTTTTCCTCTTAGATATCTTAATGCTCACATATCATCTCTTCCTCCCAAAGTAACTGTCAGGAAATCTATAGTATGGGGAAAGGAAACACAAAATTAATATCTTCACTTTATATCACTCATTTTAGAAGTAATTAGGCTCTTTCCTGATAAATATTCAGTTAGACAGAAGAAAGAAAAAGACAGAATATAGTAGATGGAAAGGAAATTAACTCCTTGCAACCTCTATACAATATTGACTGCTGAATGTCTAAAACCTACAGTTTGAAAGGTATTCATTTTTAAAATTAAAATACTTTTCCAGTACACAAAATGTCTCCTGACTTCCTTATAAGTGATGATTTTACATTCTTATTGGCCACTATCTCAACTTCTTGAAATTGGATTTCTAACCCCATAAATTTAGAGAAAAAAGTACTTACTAAGATAATCTATGACCTCCAAATTGTCAAAATCAACAACTTCTTTCAGTCCTCTTTTTTTACTTTTGATACTATAGCTTTTGAAACTATAGACCACCAGTCAAGAAAAATAGAATTTCCTTCTTCAGCTTCAGGAATATCAGATTCCCCTGATCTTCCCTTCTCCCTTTACTCCTTTATATATTTCTTGTGATGATTTCTTTGGTTTCTGGAAAAATGCATGTTTTAAAATTTATATTTGTATATATTTATTTCATTGAATTTTTTTTTTAAACTTTGAATTCTAAATTCTCTCCTTCTTGCCTCACCCTAGATGGCAGGTGATTTCATTTCAATTACATGTATGAAGTCATGTACAACATATTTCCATTTTAGCCATGTAGCAATAGAAAAACAAAATAAAATGACAAAAATAAAGTTGTTGTTGTTGTTGTTTAGTATGCTTCATTCTGAATTCAGAGTTAATCAGTTTTCTTTCTTTCTGGTGGTGGATAGGATTTTTTTATTATGAGTCCTTTGATCATTGTCTTGAACAGAATAGCTAATTCTTTCACAGTTGATCATCCATTTATTTTTGCTATAACTGCTTTCAATGTTTTCCTAGTTTCGTTCATTTCACTTTGTGTCAGTTCATAGAAGTCTTTCTATTGTTTTTCTGAAAATATCCTGCTCATCGCTTCTTATAGAACAAAATTACTCCATCACAAAAATATACCACAATTTGTTTAATCATTCCACCAATTGATGGACATTCTCTTAATTTTTTTTATTCTTTGCTACTACAAAAAGGTCTGATATAATATTTTTATACAAACAAGCCCCTCTTCCTTTAAACTCTTTGGGGTACAGACTTAGTAATGGTATTCTAAGGTCAAAAGGCATGTATGGTTTTACAGCCCTTCGGTTGGAATTCCAAATTGTTCTCCAGAATGGTTGGACTAGTTCACAACTCCACTAACAACACATTAATATCCCAATTTTTTCACATCACCTCAAATATGTGTCACTTTTTTTCTCTCATGTTACACAATCTCATAGTTGTGAGGTAGTATCTCAGAGCTGTTTTAATTTTCATTTTTCTAATCATAGTGATTTAGAACATTTTTTACATAGCATTGAAAGCTTTGATTTCTACTTCTAAAAACTGCCTTTTCATATCCTTTGACCATTTGTCAACTGAGAAATGGCTCTTATTTTTATAAATTCTACTTACTTCTTTATAAACTTGATAAGTGAGGCCTTTATCAGAAAAATTATATAAATTTTTCCCCAATTTTCTGTTTTCCTTCTAATTTGGACAGCATTAGTTTTGTTTGTGCAAAAGTTTCTTAATTTCACACAATCAAAACTATCTAGTTTACTTCCTATAATCCCCTCTAGCTCTTATTTCATCATGAACTATTCTCTTATCCATGGATTTGACAAGTATATTTTTCCATGCTCCCCTAATTTACTTATATCACCCTTGATGTCTAAAGACATTAATCCATTTTGACCTTATCTTGGCATAGAGTATGAAATGTTGATCTATGCCTAATTTCTGACACACTGCTTTCCAGTTTTCCCAGAAATTTTTGTCAAATGTTGAGTTCTTAATTCAGAAGTTTGAATCTTTGTGTCCCTCAAATACGAGAACTTTATTGTCTTTTACTACTGTGTATGGGCAGCTAAGTGGATAAAGTGACAGGCCTGGGGTCAGAAAGGCTCATCTTTATAAGTTCAAATCTGGCCTCAGATACTTACTAGCTATGTGAATCTAGGCGAGTCACTTAACTTTTTTTGCCTCAGTTCCCTCATCTGTAAAATGAGCTGGAGAAAGAAATGGCAAAACACTCCAGTATCTTTGTCAAGCAAACCCCAAAGGGAAAAAACATAGAGTTGAACATAACTGAAAAATACTGAACATCCTCATCACCATTGTATACCTAATCTATACCACTCACGCACCACTCCATTTCTTAGTACCAGATTGTTTACATGGTGACCACTCTCTACTATAGTTTGAAATCTCAGACTCCTACATCATTTTCCTTAACATTTTTAATTGATTCCTCTTATATTCTCAACCTTTTGTCCTTTCAAATAAATTTTGTTACTATTTTACCCAGCTTGACAAGGTAATTTTTGTGTTGCTATGGCACTGAATAAATAAATGAACTTAGATAAAATTATCATTTTTATTACACAGACTCAGCCTCCTCATGAATAATTAACATTTTTTCAGATTGTATAATCTGTCTTTGTGTGAAAGTTTTTAATTTTTTGTTTCTAGATTTTTTTTTTCAGTTACATGCCCAATTCATTAATCTGCTCCTTCGTTTATTGATTTTTGTGTTTAGAGATACAAAGTTTTTCTTAAGAAAGGCTTTGGCTGAGTCTCACAAATTTTGGTTTGGTCTCTTTTCATTCTTTTTAATGAAATTATTGACTCTATGATTTGTTCTTTGACTCATTCATTCTTTAGGATTAGATTATTTAGTTTCTGATTGCTTTTAATGTATGCTTTCACAGTTCTTTATTAAATATAATTTTTACTTCATTGTAATCTCAAAAGGGTGTGTTTAGTATTTCTACTTTTCTGCATTTGCTTGTGAGGATTTTATGTCCTAATACTTGGTCAATTTTTATGAAGAAGCCATATATGGCTGAGAAAAAGGTGTTCTTTCTATTCCCATTCAGTTTTCTCCAGAGGCCTGCCGTATCTAAGATTTCTAAGATTTTATTCATCTTTTTTTTATTTCTATCTTATTTTATGGTTGGATTTTTCTAGCTCTGAGATGGAAAAGCTGAGGTCCTCTATTAGAAAGTTTTACTGTCTATTTTGTCCTATAATTCATTTAATTTTGCCTTTAAGAATTTGGATTCTACACACTTTGGTGAATAGACATTTAGTACTGATTTTATTTCATTGTCTATGGTTCCTTCAGCAAGATGTAGTTTCCCAGTTTATCCCTTTCAATTATGTTTACTTTTGCTTTTGCTTTGTCTGAGATTGTGACTGCTACCTCTGTCTTTTTGTTATTTCTGCTAAAGCACAATAGATTCTTCTCCAGCCCTTTATTTTAAACCTATGTGTTTCTCTGTTTCAAAGGTGTTTCTTGTGAACAACTTATTATTGAATTATGACTTCTAATCAATTCTGCTTTCCATTTTATGGGTGAATTCATCCTATTCTCATTCATAATTATGATGACTGCCTGGGCATTTCCCTCCTTTCTATTTCTCTTTCTGTTTCTCTCTCTCTCCCCCCCTTCCCCTTTTATCCTGTCCCTCCTTTAAAGTTTATTTTACATCTGGGCACTGTCTTCTTTTATCCTCCTTCCCTTTAACCATACCCTCTTTTCTTTTACCCCATCTCTGCCTTCTTTTCTGTTGAATAAGATATATGGAGATATATGGAGATCTCTCTCTCTCTCTCTCTCTCTCTCTTTCTCTCTCTTTCTCTCTGTGCATATGTGTGTGTGTTTACATTTTCCTCTTTTCAACTAATTAATATATGAGTGATGGTTCAAGCATTACCTGCTCCCCCCACCCAACATTTTCACCTCCCTATAAAGCTCTTCCTTAAATGCCTCTTTTATGTGAGATAATTTTTCCTAGTCTTCCTCTCCCTTTCTATTTCTCATAGGGCATCCCTCTTTCTCACTTAACCTTTGTTTTATATCATCCCAGCATTATCAACTCACTCCTTTACCCTCTTTTTATGTAGGTAGTAGTATGTAGTAGTATCTTCTTACTACTCTAATAATAATAATGTTCTTAGAAGACACATGTATCATATTCCCATATAGAAAGGTAAAAAGTTTAGCTCTTTTGAGTGTCTTGAAATTTTTCTTTCATGTTTACTTTTTAATGTTTCTTTTGAGTCTTGATTTTGAAAGTAAAAAATTTCTATTCAGCTCACATCTTTCCATCAGAAATGCCTGAAAGTCCTCTATTTTATCAAATATTCATTTTCTCCTTGAAGCAGTAATGCTCAATTTTGCTGCATAGGTGATTCTTAGTTATAATCATAGCTTATTTGCTTTACATAATATCATATTCCAAGCCCTCTGCTCCTTTAACTTGGTAGCTGCTCAATCTTGTGTGATTCTGATTATGGTTCCATGATATCTGAAGAGTTTCTTTCTGGCTGCTTGAAGTATTTTCTCTTTGAACTAGAATTTGACTATAATATTCCTGGGAGTTTTCATTTTGGACTCTCTTGAGGTTGGTGATCAGTGGGTTCTTTCAATTTCTAATTTACCATCTGGTTCAAGGGTATAGGGACAATTTTTCCTGAAAATTTCTTGAAATATGGCATCATGGCTTTTAAGCAATCCAACATTTCTTCAATTCTGCCTCCTCAGTCTATTTTCCAGATCAGTTATTTTTCCAGTGAGATATTTCACATTTTCTTCTATTTTTTTCCATTCTCTTGATTTTGTTTTCCTGTTTCTTGATGTCTTTTTAAGTCATTAGTTTCTATTTGCCCAATTCTAATTTTTAAGGAATCATCCTTTTCAGTGAGCTTTTGCGCCTCTTTTTTTTTTCATTTGGCCAACTCTATTTTTTAAGGTATTGTATTCTTCAGTATTGTTTGTGTCTCTTTTACCAAGTGTTTAATTGTCTTTTCATGTTTTTCTTCCTTTCTTTTATTTTTTGCCTAATTTTTCTTCTACTCCTCGTACATGATTTTGAAAATCATATTTTAAGTCTTCTAGATATTCTTGTTGGGCTTGTGTTCAATTCACATTTTTATTTGATGCTTTGCTTGTACCTGTTTTGACTTCATAGTCTTCTTCTGAGTTTCTGTCTTGATATTCCCTGTCACCAAAGTAGCTTTTTATAGTGTTTATTTTTTGTTGTTATTTTTTTCTCATTTTTTCCATTTCCTGATTTGGAAATTTATTTTAATGCTGATCTCTATTCCTGGCATATATTGAAGCACTGTCTCAAACTTCAGGGCCTTTTTTTTTTTTTTTTGCACTGCTATATTCAGAGCTAGTTCTGGGGGGTTTGAAGTTTTTCATTCTTCCAAGATAGTGTGACCTGGAGAATTGTGTGGTCACTGTTTTCATGCTAATAATGGTTAGACTTAATCTTTTGGTCCCAGAGGGCAGAATCTATAGCAATGGGTAGAAGTTGCAAAAAGGTCAATTTAGGTTTGGCATCAGAGGGAAAAGCATCACTCTACTTAACAGTTATCCACAGAAATAGAGCAGGCTTCCTTAAATGGTAGTTAATTTCCTCTCTTAGAAGATCCACAGACAAAGCTCAGAATGATAATTTGTTATATATTTTATAGCAGGGTTTTCTGTAGAAATGGTTTGGATTAGATGGCAATTTAGTTTATTCCACAATTCTTAGGACTCTAGTTTTCTTTTCTAGATGTTTTCCAAACACTCCCATGTTACATGTTTAAACATTTTGTCAGGATTGGGGAGGAGACAAGAATGAATGACGCACCAGAGAAGCAGTCAGCCAAGCTCTCCCAACATACCCTTCCAAATGAATTTAAAATAATTCCAAAAATTGAAAACCACAAAAGGTCAGAGTGAGACATTCTTCCAGCCCAAGAAAACTTAGGAGGTCACAACAATAGATCTGTGACACAGGCATGGAGGCTATTTCAGAGCCCATGCAAATATAATACCAAGTGGTGGCAACAGAAGTAGCAGCCCTGGAGTCAGGAGGAACTGAGTTCAAAGTGACCTCAGATACTAGTTATGTGATCATGGGCAAGTCATGTAATTTCTAACTTATTTGCTCAATAACTTCCAAACAACTCTGATGTTCCAAGTTCAGTAGTTTTCCAACAGGATTTCCTCAGTTCTCACATATAAATGTGTGGGTGAGCAAAAAGGAATAAATACTAGATAAATCCAGGTGGCAAGATCATTGTCTTTGCTAGCAGCCTGAGTTGCCTTCCTTTCATATAAAGAAAAAGCCTAGAGGGCTTTGGAGACACATCCTTTCATCTGGAATGCATTCATTTCTTACTTTGTCCTCTTAGAATATTTAACTTCCTTCAAAGCTCCCTTCCAATGCTATATCTCTATAGGAAATCTATCCTCATATGACCATTTATTAATGCCTACCTCCAGATTACTTTGCATAAATTTTTAATTTAATTTTCTTTACATACATTGTTCCCTCCTAATAAAATTTAAGCTTCTTATTGGCAGACAATATTTGATGTTTTTCTTTGTATCCTCTGCCATAATAACTGAGACTTGGCATTTAATATCCTTTATAGAAGTGAATGAATGAATTGTGCCTTATAGTTATCTAGACTGGTATCTCATCCCTGCAACACACTACAAGTTAAGGTCAAAGGCAATGTCTTATGCAAACTTTGTATCTTCCCTAACACCTACTATATGCCTACTACAGAAAAAGACACAATAAATTTTTCTGACTGCTTTTGAAAAGTGAACATTTAAATCATTTTACTATAATAATTACTTACTAGCAAACTATTACAATTCCCTTTGTAAGCCTGTTATATTTCAGATTTATATGCCCCTAAGCTTCGACTCAAAATTCAGTAATACTTTGAGGAGCCTCGGATCTTCTCTCAGAGATCATATCAGGAGTAAATCAGGATTCAATAATAATGCAGTACTTCTAGGATTTTTTTTTTATTCACACATGTATACAATGTACAGATTCCTATACATGACTAGAAATTACTTTGCTATTTCAGGTTTTTTAAAAGAGAAATCACATCAAAATAGCAGGTTCTGTATACCTAGAGTTTATTTTATCTACATTTTAGAAATAAGAATATCTTACTAATAAAATTTCTTTTTCATTGTGAGAGAAGATTCAAAAGGAATCCCAAGTGATGTCAGTGTTTAGACATTTTCTAATGTTCTAACACCTCTTATTTCTCTCCACTTCTCGCAGGAGTGATTAGAAATACACCAGAAGAGAGTCTTTTTACAGCTAGCAGAAAAAGTTATTTCATTTCTGGTATTCATGTGACACATTGCATATTTTGCAGCCAAATCAACATAAAGCATGTCAAAAGGCCAAGCCCCACTAATAGGACTGAAGGCAGAGCAAAATAAGCACTATCTACAATGCCAGAAGGCAAGATATGAAAATATCAGCCACAGCCAGACCCATGGAAACAGTCATGAAAACAAATAGCAAAGGACATGTAATTTATATTGCTTGATAACTGATATAATTCTCCCTTAGAGATCAAAATCAAAACTAACAGAACTTCTGTCATTGAGAAGAGTCAACAAATCAGTCATACTCTTTGTAAGAATGAGGACTAACAGTCCATCATGTTTTCTTTCAAACCAGGGCCAATAGCCTTTTCCTTTTCTCTTTCCTTTTAAAAACCAATCAGACTGACAAAGTAAGACTGGAATGAGCTTTCAGCATAACTTTTTAAGGAAATAATATATAGCAAAATGCAAAATCAATGTGTTGGCAATATAGAAAATTTAATTGAACTGAATAGAATAATTGAATTGAATAGAGTAGGCATAGCCTCGGAAATAAGTGTTCATAGTGTTCAGTTTCTGATTTTCAGACAGAAAGACATCTTTTCTTGTACTGAATTCTATGTAGTTTATTCCCTCTCGTCCTACTTGGATCCAATAAGTATGAAAATAAGGAATACCTCAAAGTGACAGAAACATCTTCTAATATCTCTACTAGTCAGATTCAAGATTTCATGATCAGAGACTAAGTCTTCCTCTCAGTTGATTGAACTATTAAATATTATATAAAATATATAATCACATTAAAGGAAGGGTACAGAGAGATAGGAACATTTTTGGTCCATGTCGTAGTCATCAACTGAGTCATTTCATTGGCTCAGGAAAATGAGCATATATGTCATTGCTCTCAGAAGGCTAAAAAGTAGGTTGGTATAGTACATAGAGAGAAAGCTTCTAAGCCTGAAAGACATAGAATTGAGCTGGACTTCTGGCAAATACAGTTCTCTCTTCCACATGATGAAGGTTGAAGACACAGCATCCTCACAATCTGGAAAATCAGTATAAATTTTTTTGGGCAATTCCTTTGTACCAGAGAAGAAGTCTGAATTATTATAGTTTTAAAAAATAAAATATGTTGATGTTATACAATACTATACATATATTTTGTGAATTTATGAATTTCTAATTTTTTTCTGCATTGTCTGTTGGCCTTTGTGTGTCATCTGTAGCTTCACAGAATTCCCACAAAAATCCCATTTAATTTCCTATTCTAATCTACAATATATTGAAACCATAATGGGGAAAGTTGTGATGTGGAAGGAATAACTGTGTAATCCCAGGCTAGTCATTTAACCTTTCAGTGGTTTAGACAAGAGGTGTCAAACATATTGCTTACAAGCCACATACAGCCCATAACACTCCTAAGTACAGCTCAAACCAGATAAAAAGCAGTTCCTATCTGATTTAAATGCGTTTTTAAAAAAAGAAAGAAAAGAAAAGAAAAAGAAAAAGAAAAAGAAAAAGATATCCACTTCCAGGAGCCAAGATGATGGTGGTAAGCAGTATATCGCTGTAACTCTCCCAAATCCATCTCCAAACAACCATAAAATAGCACTCCAAAACAAATCCTAGAACAGCAGAACCAGCAAAAAGATAGGGTGAACAATCCTTTAGCCTAAGAAACTTGCAAAGTTGGCAAGAAAGGTCTGTCTAATCTGGATAAAAGGAGACTGCATTCCAAGACAGGAAGCTTGTAATGATACTGGGATTTGAAGATCTTCCATGCCCCTTGAACTTGCTGACATAGCAGGAAGGGGTGGAGAAAGAGAAAACCAGAATCAACCTAGCATCTGTGCTGTGGTGACTGGAAGCTGCAGCAGCAGCTGCAGCTGTGGCACAAAGTCCTTTTTCTTTGAGCCTGCCAGAATCTCTGCTAAGGACTCCTGCTGAGGACTGTCAGGGGTGGGAACTGCAGGGAGGTGGGAGCTGCTGGGAGCAAGCTGCCTGGATGCTGAGCAGTTGCGTGAGTGAGGAGAGGAGGATCTTTGCCTGAGATAGTCTGTCCTGTTTAGAAGGCTTGAGAATGCGGATGTTTACTACTTTAACTACATATGCCAACTTTATAACTACTGTGTTGGCTTTGACTTTCTGGTTTGGGAACTCAGGTTTCTAGTATTTAAATAAATATTCTAGCTATATTTCTCATGTAGAGAGCCTGTTACATTTTGTGATTAATAACCATATCAGCATACTTACAGTTACTGTAGGCATTGTGAATACTGCATTGTTGATACAAAGCTCCCCAATAAACCAGCAGCAAACCCCACCTCAGCAAACCAGGAGGAGATCCTCAGGCCCGGTGTGCCCAAGCAGACAAACACCAACAGGAGGAATCCTCCCCCTACTCTTCCCCACAATATGCTTTAGCATAGCCAGGGGAAGCAGTAGACTCTACCTCTGAGAACCATCACATGTTTCAGTGTAGCCCTAGGGAAATGTAGAAACACTCATCAGCTTCAGCAGATGCCAGACACTACCCCTAGGAACCCAACTTAGCACCAGGTCAGCTGCCAGACTCCTACAGGCTCCAGCAGCACAAGCCAACTCCCACCTCACCACTTCAGTACAGCACCAGACATAAAGGTCCCAGGGGATGGGGGCAGGGCCTCAGGGTAACATCAGGTAAACAGCCAGGGCCTGCAGCCACTGGCACAAGAAGCCTGAGAGCTGAGAGCTCTGGGTGTAGAGCTCAAATTCAAAGGAAAGGGGAAAGGGCAAATAAAAAAAATGAGAAAAAAAGGAAACATAAAATATGCATGATTTTCTAATTTGCAGCCTACAGGGATCCTTATATTTAGTTTAGTGCCCCCCCCCCCTTTCTGTTTGAGTTTAACAACACTGTTCTCAGCAATTCTTTGAAATTACAAGTGAAATACATTGATAGAGGAAACTTCTTTCCCTGAGAGTTCCCTCAACAAAAGAAATCACATACCTAATTCTTATCTCCTCAAAAGTCATGTCAGGCCATACAAAAATAGTCCCACCAGATCTTAGGAGCTGGAATTTTTCACGAAAAGATCAATCTTAAGTAGGTCAGATAAAGTTAAAATGGGATTTAGCAGAATTTCTTTAGAGTCAAGGACTTAGTTCATGAATATTCATCAATCATTCTGGTTGTCTCAGTGTGTCACTCTTCTAGTCGAAAGAATCCTATTCAACTGGACTTTAACAGCAGTGTAATATTCTCTTCAGTCATTAAAGCATTCTTCTCAATGTCAAAAGCCAAAACCTCTACTCTGGATGCCATTCCTTCTTGTCTCCTAACCTAAGGAAGCTTGCTCATAGACACAGTCCCTCCCTTTCCTATCACTATCAATTTTGAACTTTCCTACCTTTGAACCTCTCTTATATTTAGCATTAAATACAAATTTCTCAGCACAACATTTCAGGCCTCCAAAATATGTCCACTGTTTTTTGTCCCCTTGTAGACATATTCATTCTCTCTGTCTCTGTCTCTGTCTCTATCTCTGTCTCTCTCTGTCTCTTTCTCTCTCTGTGTGTGCCTCTCTCTCCCCTGTCTTTTCTCCCTCTCTCTACCTCTTCATGTCATCTATATCTATCTCATCTATATACTTATATCTATCAATCTATATGTAAAAAGATAGCCAGATATAGATGATTTTTATCTATTGTATTGAGTGGGGTACACTCTCTGCACCCTCTGTGAAAACTCCTCAGAATGAGAAGGGTGAGAAACTATCTGGAAACCAGAGATAGACTTTTGTAAGACTGGACAGACCTGAGTCCTGGTTTACACAAACTAGGACCCTTCCCCCCTTCCCTTGCTGTCATCAGCATTAGGCCCCTTTCAGGAGTTTTAGACCTCCACCCTTGTATACCACACCCTTAAAAGCATTAGGCCCTTTTTTCAGGAGTTTTTTTACCTCCACCCTTGCTTGTGACCTTTTTCCCTCCCTTGCAGTTATCACATAAGGACATGGATAATACCTTGGCTCCCTGTCCTACCTCCCAGACAATAGGAAATAGTGGCAGGCTTCTTTGTTATTTGCCATTGGGTTAGATTTCATGCCAAGAATGAGAGCCCACCTGCCAGACAATGGGAGAAGGGACTGGAGGGGAGGGAGGGGCTTGATTTTGTTAAGGTATAAATTCCTTTTCTGTCTTTTGTGACACTCTTCTTCTCCTTGATCCTCACCATGGAGAAGACCACCCTCTTCCTGTAGGGGAAGAGAATAAAACTTTCTGTTCCTTCCTCAAGATACTTCTGACTTTTGATTTTTCTTGGATAGGGGCTTTTTGGGGTCCCCATACCCCACACAGTATAATTCTATTTTACTTTAATTTCCCTTCCAAATGTTCTTCCTCCCCCTCCCACTTCTCTACCCATTGAGAAAGCAAGAAAAAAATCATAATAAGAGGTAGGATTCAAACTCCTATTGAGTCAAATCCCCAATGCTTGGTTTAATAAAGAGAAGAAAAGGGAGAGAAGGGGAGGGGAGGGAAGGGGAAGAGAAGAAATGCTAGTCAGATGAATCAATCACTCCACTTTCTCAGGACTGTCTCCTATTAAACAATTATAGTATGCTTAAGGTTTAAATTGTACCCAGTTCTAGTTAGAATCCACTTCTGAAATTCTCCATCAAGCTTGTTGATGCAGCACAATAATAATTTAATTGCTCACTAAGCAAGGTACCACTGAATCTCAGATATGATGTAGAAAGCTGAATACACATGTAGACTATCAGGCACTCACAGAAGGCAACAGGACTGATGGCGGGGGGGGGGGGGGGGGGGGG
>CM053587.1:161644084-161667821 GCA_028646515.1 Pseudochirops corinnae | reverse complement strand
ACCACCATACCCGGATTCAAACTCCAAACAAAATTTAGTTATGGTCCCAAATGCCTTTTCCTCTTCTCAAACAGCAAGTCTCATTAATCACAGCTTAGAGCCAGTTCTCTTATTTATTCATTTTCCTTTTGGCCCTAAGGCCAAAGGATCTATATATTTTAGCCAATGAGAGGACCACACTACATCCTACACAGCACTAATGCCCTCTTTACCCCCCTGAAACTGTGCATAGACAATACAGCGGTGTATTGTAGCCAGTGCCAGCAAGGAGCCCTTGTAATATCTTTCTGACTAGTTGTCTTAATCCCCTTAATATCTCTGGCCTGAGAGCTCCCAAAGTTTCCTCTGTCCTGAGGATAGCTGCCTTTAAGACTGGCTGCTGGTATTGCTTCAGTGTACACTGCACTGTTCTGGGCAGACTCCCTACCCCAGTGTCACAGACCTCTCCTGACAACCTACTAAGTTGTCTAGGACTTGAAAAATATCTCACCCTGACTTTTTGTTGACTTTTCCACTCCAGAATTTGAACTGAAGTGTTATTTTAAAGTTTTTTGGAGGGGAATGTTGGGAGAGTTCAACTGAATTGTTGCCTATACTTTGCCAACTTTTTAATCTGGATTTATTTTGATGATTTTGTTAAAAAAAGAAAAAGAACTTCTTTTCCAAATCCTTAGAATTTAAGTGATCCATGGCCCAGATGTTGAACTTGGGACAGTTGGAAATGAGGACAGGGTCTCTGGTGAAGTGGTCTCTTTTTTGGGAAAAAAAAAACAATAAAACTAATAAACTATAAGGTAGTAGAGGTCCTTTGGTTACCTGGGACATGTAGAGATATGGCAACATACCCAGGATCTCATAGACAGGAAATATCAGTAGCAGTTTTTTAATCCAGGTGTTAGTATCTTCAATCTAACCACCCTATGCACTCTACCACAATGGTACCCTGTGCCAATGGCATTGACAAAAAGATATATGAAATCAATGTCAGTATTTCAGTTTATATAATATGAATTATTGGTAGCTAATGTGACATAGTAGAAAGAGCTGGATTTGAAATCAGAGTATTTAGATTCAAATATTAAGATTTTCTGCTCATTACCTGTGTGACTTTGGGCAAATCCCTCAACCTCTGTGGGCCTTGTTTTCTCATTTATAGAATGAGGGTAATAGATTAAATGTACTCAAAGGTTTGTAATAGTTCTAAATCTATAATTCTATATAATAATTAAGAAAATTGATGTTTGGGAGTCTTTTATAATTTGTTGACAATAATTTCTATTTTATGAATTTCTTAATAAAAAATACAGCCTCTACTATTAGCATTTATTTTTCCATAGCTTCTTTGGGCAGTTTCTGGAACCTGCTCATATGTACTTCTGTGTCTTAATGAATACATGAAGATGAATTTTGAAATTTGGAAAAGTCCTCTAGGATGCTTGCAAGGAGGAAAGATAGGGTTCAAAAGATAGGGTTCAAAGTCCTAGCAGGGGCTCATTAGAAAACACTTTAAGTCAACTGAGTTACTTGATTTATATATTGCCTCAGAAAATAGCATAAGAAAACTTCAGAAAAAATAGAAATTTATCCCACCATATATATTGCAGAGTCAAGCCACTGATGAAACTTTTAAGAAATTCTGAATATATTCAGGGAATGTCTGAACTAACTAATGGAATTTGATTACCTTACTTGGGATGTTGAATATGAAGAATTAATAGAGCATGAGATTCACACGAAGTGACACAATATGAAGAAAGCATGACTGGAAAAACGATACACATAATAACTAGAATGTGTATCAAGTCCAAAATTTCCAAATAGAGATACTATTTGACAATGCATATAATATTCCACATGAATATTTACCCTACTCTCTGATTATGAGGAAGGAATCAATATTTCGAGATCTGTTGAGTGGGACATTTAGTTACTCAGAATTTGATTTCATTTTCTGATGTTTTTATTAATATTGTAGTCATTGTGCTCTTGAAGATAGGATGTATAGAGCCAACTTAGGCATAATAGGTGTCCTAGAAAACCCAAGTCAAAAAAACCCTGAGCATTCTAATACAAGACATAATATTAAAAGATTATCCAGAACTTCTAAATGTAAAACAAAAATCCATGGGGGGGTGGGGGTGGGAACAATGATTCAAACTCCAAGACAGACAAGACATATAGAGATTAAATTTAACAATTCTATTAATAAATGTCAAATTCTGCAAGTAACCAGCACAAATACCTTCAAATAAAAGTGAAAAAATTCAAACAACAGGACTATTATACATACATCAGAAACTTTACAAAGAAATTAAATGGCATATATTCTGAAAAGCATCAAAACTCAAGATGCTATCTAAAATGTTGTTTCTTGAAAACTTGACTCTAATAATAAATTCAAATGGAAGGATATTCAATAAAAGAGGAATCTGAAGCATTCCATTAATACAATCAGATCTGAACAGATTATTCAACTTGTGAACACTCCCAAACTACAGAAACACAAAAAAATTAAATGCACCAAGGGAATATAAATACTATCAAGGAAAGCACAAGCAACAACAACAAAAAATACCCTTTTCTAAAAAGGAAAGAAAAACTGTAAATAATTTTAACCAACGTAGTTAAAATATGTGAGAAATACCATTATGAGGTTTCTTTCTAAAAGTAAGACCATAAAGTCGAAGGCAGAACTTAAAGAAATAGAAGAAATGAAAATGGAGAAAGAATCTCACCACCCTCACAGCTGAGCCAAATGTACTTTGTGAGACAAAAATTAGAGAATCAAAGAGTGTATACAAGGGGAGAGGGAAGGTTGAAACTAGAGGATAAGATCTACCCTCCTCCCTCCTCAAGCTAATGGTAAACAGCAAAAGGAAACTAATTCCTGTAATATCTCAGCAAGAAGAATTATAGGAGGATCAATAAGGTAGAAAATGAAAGAATTTAAATGGGGGAAAGAAACAGGACAGAGAGAGCTCCACTCTGTGGTAGGAGATGGTTCTAATGATGAACATTCTCCGTGAGAAGAAAGATGTTTTGTGTAGCGGGAGGCAAGTACCTTACAATAGATATAATCTTCAAGGATTTAGCATACAGATAATACCTTTGAGACCATGTACTGCCTCCATGGACAATCTTGCCCAAGGAGAAAGGAAACTAGAGCTCCGGGGAACAACTGGCATCCACAAAGTGGAGTAGACTTAGACACAGAGGAGAATCCATCACAAGTGGCAAAGAAGCATATTATAAGGAGGCCATGGAATAGAACTGGAGGACATTATCAGTGGAAATTTCTTCATGGGCAAGCTTCCTCCTTAATAGTTGTCACAGAAATTGATACTTCAAATACAACAGTAAGAAAGTAGAAGGATGCAGGATATACAAAGCAATAAAAAAAACAACAAAATAGAAACCAGTAAGAAGACAATTCAAAATGGGTAATTTAAAAGTTCTGTTTCCAGAAGGAATGCATAGATCAAAGATGGAATAAAGTAAAAAAACAACTATTCATCAAAGAATAAAAATTCAGATTAATTAAAAAGGAATAGAATGAATAAAGAGGACAATCTAAAGAGAGCTTTTTTTCCCCCCACTTTTTTTGGAGGGTGAAGGCAGGGCAATTTGAGTTAAGTGACTTGCCCAAGTAAGTGTTGAGTGCCTGAGGTCAGATTTGAACTCAGGTCCTCCTGTATCCAGGGCCAGTGCCCTATTCCCTGTGCCACCTAGCTGTCCCCAACAAAGCTTTTTTAAAAAAAAAAATTAGAAAGGGCAGAATATTTTTTAAACACAAACAAAAGGATGAAAGTAGGGAGATTTCTAATTAACTACTTAACTGAGATGGGAAAAAGAAGCAAAAGAGGAAAATTAAATAAATAACATAAATCAATAAAACTCCAAAGCTAGAGAAAAAATTGCCAAATAAGTGAGGCAGGAGTTGAAGGTAAGAGAAGGAGTATCTGTTGAAATTTAATTGCCTTTAAAAAAAAAAAGACTAACCAAAAATTCTTGTAGGGAGAAATTGCTGTCTTGAAAGCAGAAGAGGAAACAAACATCACAATTTAAAAAAAAAGTAATCCTGGAAACATAAAATGGAGGAAAATATATTGACACAAATAAATTTAAACAATTTAAATTTAAAATGGTTTAAACAATCAAATAAAGTGAGTGAGAGAAATGATTATTAATAACTAATGATTTGAGGAGATCCAGAGTTCTCCCCTTTTTCTAAAGCCCTTATTTCAGAAGTTCAGTCCCTGGAGGACATTGCTGATAATGAGATAGGATGAACTTTCTTAACAATCTTGTTCTGACCCCACCCCAGAGGGGAAGCAATTGTGTGGTTTAGGAGGATAAATTCTTTTAATAGATTGCCCAAGGCAGGGGGCTGGGGTGTAACTTAGAAATAAATGACATAATCAAAATTCATTAAAATATACCCAGCCTCTCATCTTAATATGCATTGTTTCATTATTTTTAACCAATCATAACATGTCATAATACATATATTTATTACTCAATACCACATCAAATTCTTACAAAAATTGCCCACATATGACGGCGCTGAGATTTTGTAAATGTAAAAAGAATTAGTAAATACAATTCTTATAGATCACAATTCATTTTAAAATAATCAGGTTTGAGAAGCACAAACAAAAGACACTAGCATAAATGAAGACTTACTAATGAAACCCTAACAGATGACACGAAGGATAAATTGTAGGAACAATAATTATATAAAATACAGTGATAGTGATAAATCAACAAAATTTCTGTGATACCACTGAAGCAGTCTTTAAGAGGAAAATTATATCCCCCAAATCCTACATCAACAAAACAGAAAAAGAAAGGATTAATTGGCTGAATATGCATTCAAATATTAAAAACTCAACAAATAAACAAGAAAACTCATTTTAAAGAATAAAAAATCAAGAATATCCAAGAAAATAATGGAAAAAGTTTGGAAAAAAGTATAGGAATGATGAAAGAACAGCACATTCAGACTTAAAATCATATTATTAAACTGTAGTCATCAAAATCATTTGATATTGGTTAAAAATAGAGAAGTAGTTTAGCTTGAAGAGATTAGATAAGGGAGAGGAAAGAGAGGGAGATAAGGGAAATTCAGAAAGTCTCCATGCACACAAAATCTTTTTACTGGCACTTTTCATCTTGGCAAGTATCTGGAAGGAAAGTAGAGTTCTATCTGTTTGGGAATGGCTAAAGTTAAACTCAACATGTCTAAAAAAATTAATTGATTAACTTCCCAATTCCCACAAACATTCCCCTCTTCCTTACTACTTTCAGGGATACCACTATCTTTTCTTTCCTCTTCAACAGTCATACCATACAATAACAACAACCAAAAAAAGGAAAAGAGGAAGAAAAAACAATAAGCAAAAATCATCATTGCAACAAAAATGTCTGAAAACTTGTATGGTGTTTCACACCTGTTGACCTCCTACCTCTACAAAGAACTTGAATTTAAATATCTTACTCATTTTCTATGGAGCCATATTTATCATTAATTTTGAAGTCTTCACTTTGTTTTGTTTTGTTTTTTTTGAGTGGGGAAGGCAGGGCAATTGGGGATAAGTGACTTGCCCAAAGTCACACGGCTAGTAAATGTTAAGTGTCTGAGGCTGGATTTGAACTCAGGTCCTCCTGACTCAGGGGCTGGTCCTCTATTCCCTGCGCTACCTAGCTGCCCTGAAGTATTCACTTTTGATTTTTTTTTGTAGTTGCTCTTTCCATTTACTTTGTTATAGTCATGTTCTGTACTGTTTACTTAGCTCTACTTCACATTTCATCAGATCATGGTAGTCTTCCATGGTTCTCTATATCAATTACTTTTTTATAACACAATAATATTCCATTTGTTTTTGTTGTGGTTATTTAATCATTTCAGTTGTGCCTGACTCTTTCCGAACCCAGTTGGTGTTTTCTTGGCAGAGATGCTGGAGTAGTTTGCCATTTTTTTCCCTCCAGCTCATTTTATAGATGAGGAAACTGAGGCAAACAGGATCACATAGCTACCAAGTGTCTGAACCTGCCTTTGAATTGAACTCTTTCTGACTCCAGGCCTGATCTGACGCTCTATCCATTGTGCAACCTAAGTGGTGCAATGGATAGAGTGCAAGGCCTGGAGTTAGGAACTCATCTTCATGAGTTCGAATCTGGCCTCAGATACCTACTAGCTGTGTGACCCTGATATATGACTATAGATCTATATGATATCTAGATAGACATGGATAAATATAAATCTAGATAGATATAGATAGGGATACAGACAGACATGAAGATAGATATTTCTATCAGTCCCTCGAACTTTCTGCCAATCTAGCCATCATTTCATACCATTTACCTTACTCCCTTTAAAGATGTCACTTCTTAGGAAATATATTTTCAGAATATTTTTCTGATAATGATTTTTATGATTTTGAATCTAAATAACTCATTATGAATCTAAATAGAGATACTCTGTGGATTTTTTCTTTTCTCTTTCCTTTTTTTTTTTTTTAATAGAGCTGTTGACAGTCTATATTATGGTCATGGTTTAGACAGCCAATAGAGTTACCCCAAATCTGCTTTATTTTTCATTGCATTTTCCTCTTCTGATAAAAAAAGTTTGTATGTAAGTCCAGATTGTATTTGGAAGTATCTTGCTCCTGAGGGATAGATACTGTCACTCACATCAGGATGTGCCCTGCCTCTTTACCTGGTTGTCACTATATAGAGGATCATTAAGAAATTGTAATCTGGTAGAATAATGAGATGTGACAGGATTTGGCCTTACTTTCCATACCTGCCATGAATAGGCTGTATCATTCAGAGTGATTTATTTATGTTCTTGGCTTCTGTTCTTACACCTGGAAAATATAAATGATAATACTTCTCAGCTGTTATATTGTCTAGCTTCCTAGACAACATCTATGAAGCCTTTTGAGTTCCCTAAGTAGAGTTAGTGCCAAGTGTCTTTTATTGCCTAGCAGAAATATCATTGTACGGTTGCCATACGATCCTATTTTCTCCTCCCTCTTCTCCATATAGCATCAGCATTGGTTCAGGTGGCCTTCTCCTGTGTCCTAACATTTTCTGTACCTCCATCATCCTCAGTTTACTATATATTGTGTCAAGGTAGAAAAGGGTTGTGAAGAGAGTATGGAAAGAGTATGTAATATATGTATGTAAAGTATGTAATGAGAAGGAACAAGTCAGAAGTCCTGTGTTCAAAAGATTACTCTTAAATTTTGATATGGTATATGTAAAAAGGTTTGTTATAAAAATCTCTAATATTAATCTTTTGCACATAAAAGGCAGTTAAATATCATCATCATAATATATATGCATATGCATATACATATATACATACACATGTACACATCACCCCCCCCCATAAACTCCCTTAGTGATGGACTGTGAGTCTGTTGCCCAGGGATTAGAGTAGCTTAGTTATTATAGGATTAGGACCACTTTAGCTATATGATTATGAGTTTTTCAGCTATAATAACTATCCAGGACCATCCACAAATTATAATTTGAACTTTGGTCCTTGGATTCCCAATCTGTCACTCTTTCTGCTTTCCTCTACTGCCCATCCTTACAAAAAATAAAGATTACCAGTAATTTAAATGCTAATCAAGGTTGTTATAGGAAAATGGTTGAATGCTTTTTCAGTTATGCTAAAATATTTCAGTAAATCTGGGATCTCATAAATATTGGTTTTCCTTCTAACAGTTCATGTAACAACTCCTCCATGACTACCTGGTTCTTGCCCATGTTCATCATATTTCTTCCATGAAGGGTCTACTTGATCTGTCAGAGAACTTTATCTATTTATTTATATCTATTTATGTTTCAGGGGTTCTAGCTCAGCACTATGACTGTCCTACACTATCCCTCATACTAACTAAATGACTGGACTACTTCTTTTGATACATCACTTATTGGTGATCTTTGGATGCCACTTCTTGAACTTAGGTCATCATGGGAAATATATTGCAGTAACCTATTTCTTTTCCTAGGCCACCATTTTAATTCCCCCTTCCCCCAGCTCCAGATTGCAGTTATTAGAGGTATAAATATATTTTCACTGGAAGAAAATTTATTTTTAAAAGATAGTTTTAATGTCAGAGAGCAACTTGGGATCTAGTCAGTGAATCCAACTAACTCTTCTTAGAAGAAAAATTCACTATAAGAAAAATTCATAGTTAATTCCTTTTAGTTTCTATATGGGATATTTTTCATCCCAATGGTACAATTCTTTGGTCAGGATATGTCTCTTGCTTTATGATGATTAATCAAATCATGAACAATTGCCTCTTGGATTGAGTTTATCTTGTATGAATTCAAAATATCCACGAAATAGTACTTGTTGGAGAATTCCTTAAGGCCAGGTTTTGCTCTACATGGTCAAATCTTTTTGGTTTTCTTATCAACAAACAGTAAATATTATAGGATCTTGCATCTTCTGAACCTTTTATTCAGTATGACTATATGTGTGATCTCTCAAAAATTTGTTTCACAAAGTGTGTGTTCACTTTTCATATATTCATCAGTTTTGTATATGATATATTCTTATAAAGGTGCAAAAGATGTAGGAATTTGTTATTAATATCTCTGATCACCTTTTGGGGGGTAATCAGTGATTTTTTTTCATTATTTTTATTCTCTCTGACATCTTCCTGTGGCAGGAAGTGCAAAGTTAGAATATTAACAAATAAAAGTATTGGTTACCAGTGATCTATGTGTAACTGGAATATCTAGAAAGAAATATTACAATATTTAAATTAAAATAATTTCATTTGACTTTGTTGATACAGGTAAAGTCACTTACTGTCTTGGTGTTCAAGGTCATTGTCTAAGACAATAAGATTAAGAGAAGGTATTAATCTACATCAATAGCTGAAGTTGTCTACACCAAAGAAATAACAGATTCTATCAAAATAATAACAGCAATGAAGAAAATTATAAAATGACTTTGTGATGCTTTTAAGATTGTGCCGCTTCAAGTAAAGATTTCTTCAGTGTATATTTGGTCTAGTCAAGCCATTAGTCCAAACTTTCTCTTTTTTAGTTGTCATATTTATTTCTTCCTAAAGCATATCACATAGACTTCTGCACCAGAGTTCCAGTTCTTAATGCTGCTGCAGACAGATCATTTTAGAAACATTCTCAGATCTATTCCATTTTCTATTTGTTGTCTTTCTGCCCACTTTTACTTATGAATGCTATTTGGATAGCATTTCTAAGCAATCTAAGCAAACACTTTCATTTCTGCTGCATTTCATTGTTTTATAAAATGATATTAATAATATTTCACAATATTCTTTCATAATGTTTTACAAATGAGTTTTAATTCTAATCTGGAGATGACCTTTGTTGCCATGATTCTTTGTGGCAAGAGTACCATATATTACTTGACCAAGGCATTTCAGGGACCCTTTAAATCTCCTTATTGTGCTAACTACTTTACATTGTATCAAATTTCGGAAGCAAAATGAGATAATCAAATTACACATATTGTTGCCTTTTTCCTTTGGTATCAGTAATTGTATGAATAGATCAGCATGAAGTTGTCAATTTGTATTCCATGTTTTCTCATCATTATCCTTTCTTTTAATGTGATGATTTTAAATTGTGTTCTAATTAGTCAACTGTGTAACTGCACACAGATGGCTGATTTTTGACATGAATCCCCATATCATTAACAAGCAATTTCTTGTCTATTTGAATATAGCGAATTTCATTTTTATTGTATTTTCTATCACTTCACTGCCAGCATGAAGAAAGTATTTATGATCTTTATATCTCTATCATCTGTTATATATCTATGATGTTTCCTTTTTTTCTTAATTCTGAACCATTGTTATCCAAAATATTTTTACCAACTTCTCTCAGTCTTCCTTTACTATGAAATTATGAGAATTATTGAATATATTGATGTGCTTGGAGCACTTTTCAAATTCTTTTTAGAACTTTTCTACCTTTTCATGCTGTACAACAGATCTTGGTTGTGTAAGTTAAAATTGTATTCATGATCATCTTTTTGCTTATGTTCATTCTCTTCGGGGTACAATATTAGATGGCAGTGTCTCATGAAATAATCTTTGTTACTGCCATTTAGAGAGGCATTACCAAAGAGGCATCTAGACAGAATCAGGAAGTCAAGAGTCAGAAAAACTGAAGTTCAAATCCCACCTAGCTCTGAGACCCTGGGCAAATCACTTAACCTCTCTCAGCCTTAATTTCCTCATCTGTAATAAAAGGATAATATTAACACCTATCTCACATGATTGTTCTGAAGACAAAATGAGATAATTTCTGTAAAAGTGAAATGTAAACCATGAAGTGTTTAGCTATTATTATTTTAACCAACAATGAAAACGACTATCAATTCACCTGCCTCTCTTGGGAGAACCTAAGCCTATTTTCCATTTTATTTAAATTCCTTTTTAAGCCTCATTTGTCAATATTGTTACAGATCAGAACTTTTAACACTATATCAATTTGTTGATCCCTGGACAATGATTTTACATTAATAGCATCAAAAATTAAGTTGTAGTGGCCAGAAAAAATTTTTTTTTATCCTTCTTAGCATCCTCTGCCATTGTGTTAAATATTAAGACCCAAAACTTGTGAATCCCACAGTGGGGGGAACTTGTTGTTGTAACAGGAAGGGGAAGAACATGGAGGAGCTAATATCATATATAAGGAAAAGCCCAAGCTAGAGAACTTCAGAACTTCTGGGAGTACGCATCATGAAGGCAGAGCAGCTACTGCTTGAGAGAGAGAGAGAACTGCCTGGAATGAGAATTGCTGAAAGAGAGAGACAACTGCCAGGATCCTGAGAACTTCTGAAAACTGCTATGAATTGAGAACAGAATGGAGAACAGAACTTGTGGTGCCAGAACTTCTTCTGAGAATCAAATTGAGAACTTCTGAGAAATGAGAAGAGAACTGGGAGGAAGCATGACCATGGTGCTGGTACTTTGTCTATTTTGATGTTTGTCAGATTCTTCTGCTGATAGAGGACAGGGCTGTTGTTACAGAAGCCCCGAGCCTTGCTGCTAGTTCAGAAGTCCTGAAAGAGGATTTTCTTGTATATTTACAGAAATCCTGGAGGAGGGTCTTGCTGACATTATCAGAGGTCCTGGAACTATGCTAATGATTTGTGCTGATTCTTCAGACCTTATTTTTGGGTCTATGTTGATTTCACAGGTGAATTGATGAGTGAATTGATGAGGATGCTGGCAATGTGGATGAATGTTATTGTGGCTTTGTTAAGCTTTGTCTTCCCAGGAACAGAAACTGTGAAGGACTTGAAGTGGGCTAGACACTGTGGGCTTCAGTGTGGAACAAGAACTGAACAAGGAGCTGGCAGGAGCTGGGACCATGGAAGGGAAACCATGGGAGTAAGAGCCAGCATCAAGTCAAGATGAAAAGACCTCTCCTTGTATATTTAATGCAAACTGAGAAGATCATGATTTACTAGGGGTGGAGAACTTTGACCTTTACATTTAGATTATTGAGTTAAGGACTTACTAATTAAGGATGATTGGAAACTAATCTCCAATCAAGAAGAAAGAAGATTTTTTGATTGAAGAGATTAAGAAAATGTGACCTAGGTATGGAGGACTTTGACCTTTTTACTTTGGGTAAATTAAGGAGGCTTGCCATCTCACTTTCACAATTCAGGTCCTACAATTCTTTTCCCAGGATTTCTTTTACACTGAAATGCTTCAGGAGAAGTTGCTATAATTCAAGGAGGTGAAAATGTTTTCTAGAAAGCATACCTCAGGGAAGAAGACACTGTTTTTAGACTACTCTATTTTTCATCTCTCTATCACCTGCTTAAGGAAACTGAGTTCCTTCATAGGGTATTGGGGGGTAGAGAATACAATAGCAAAAAGAATTAATAATACATTTATTTTATAAAATTATACTTATAAGAAAACATTATATGAATTGGTTAAATTCATAAATGCTAAGTAAAGAAGTAGTACATTATCTAGTGATCCATTTTTCTACTTTCCTTTTTTGAAATTGGTGAGTTATTGTTATGCCTCAGCAGGTCAGATAAAGGAATTTTAACAAAGTGAATGGGCCAAAAGATTACTGAAAGGAAGTGTATATAAGAGAGAAGAATTGGATAGTGGGGATTGGCAATGCTCTTGAAAGCAGAAAGGAGGAAATGATTGGAGTCTTAGAAACATATGGCACTAAAGGAAAAAAAACTGGATAGAAAAATTAGATACCCTTGTATATTATAAAACTGCTATAAAATCTGAAAAGATATAAGAATTTAAATTTCAATATTAATCAACATTATTGTGGAAGAGAAAAAGGAATAAAGCAATTTCAAGAGGTTAAAAATTGATTCCAAGGAATGTACTTCTTTATGGTGAAAATTGAAGTAGTTAATACAATTATCCTAAAAGACAGTAGCTATTATTTGGTTTTTAAAAAGAGAAAATTATATAACTATTTGAAGAAGGTAGTTTATACGGATTTGGAAATTTCTACAATCCATGCTAACTTTATGTGTTTGGGATATTAAAATTTGACTATTTCCATTTCTTCTGTTTCATAGAAAAACATTTATTTCTGTTATTTCTATAGGCCATTGCTTACTTTTCATACAATTAAACTGTATGTCTTACTAACTTCATATTAATTCTGGTATAGTCTTTGTTTAGAGAAGAGATCTTTTCTCTGTATGCTTCAAGTTTTCTTCTCAACGTGTACACTGCATGAAATAGAATGAGGGGATGTGAGTAAGGATTTGGAACAGAAAAGTGCCAGAAATATGGTGAATTTTCATACTTTAAAAGAAAGACAGGACTACTCAGTAGTGCCTCCCTCAGCCATAGACATAGCAGACTAACTCTTGGTATCAGCAAGAAATATTGACCTTGGGTTTGGAGTTTGCCTTTCCTGCAAGATAATTCTTTATTTCTCTTGAGTAGTTTTGGTGGTTGAGGAACCTAGGGTTGCTAGAGAGATACCTGTTAGAACCTATCAACAGGGAATCACAAGTTAATGAAACTTAGGTGAAAACTAGGTTTATTGCAAGAGAAATAAACAAGCATATGGAACCAAAAGAGTGCACAATCCATAAAGCAGTTTGCATATTTATTACTGTTTGTCCTTTCTAGAAGAGAACCAATGACATTAGGAAGCTGATATCTTGATTTGCAAGTGAATTGGAGTTAAGTGAAGTAGGGCTGTGCAAAGTCAACAGCCTCACTCTCTTCTTTAGAGTCATTTGGGTCCAATGACAAGATATAGATCGGGACAACTAAAGATGACCCTGCATATTTATAACATTAGGACAAAGGAAGGAAGAAAAAATGCAAATCTCCATCTAAAGGGGTGTGATGAGAAGGGAAATAGTGGAGTAAAGGTGGGAAAAGGATAAAATCCCTCCTGGAGAAGAGCAAGGTAATGGCAAAAGCCATATCTTTTTTCCATGGGACCTGTTGGACTATGAAGATTGAATGGTCTACTTATCTACAATGCTCCCAGCTGCACAAGCAATTTCTCAGCCTACTGTAGACTGACTGGCACCTGTCTTGACTCCCAAGGATGCACAGGGAGTCCAATTTGGGCTGCAAACAACAAATTATGTCAGCTTAGAGGGGGGTCCATTGACATATTCATGGCCTCCTGCATACTCTGGGTCCAGTGTTTCTGGAAAATATGGCAACTCAAAAAGACAAGTTCAGGGAGCCCCTGGACCTTCCTTAACAAGCCCAAAGAAGAAGTGGAACCATTGCAACTAATTACTGATTTGAGATGCCAGGTACAGAATGCTGTGCCAAGGTATGTTCAAGAACCCCACTTGGATCATAGCTGGGGTTATCTGCCCATGTTAGATATCCATGAATTCCCAAGCCTGGGAGCTAAACTTGATCATAGTAAAGGGGTTCCTTTCCTTTCTCCCTGGCACTTTGATGATGCAAGTAGAGAAGGGCGCTGGACCCACAATATAGTGCCCTTTGGAAAGAGAAAATATGTGAATTCAGGCATTTATAAAGAATGAGCTACTGCTAGGCAAGGAGATATCCCATATCAACTTGAAAACCATTTGCTTGAGGATTCTCAAAATTGTGTTCCATTATATTTCTACATTATTCAGTAAATGTATTTTATAAACAATACAACTGTGGTACCCTCTTTGTGGTACTCTTACTTTATTCAGTAAATCTATTTTTACCACAATATTATTGTGGTTTAGTCACTAAAAGTAGAGATTATGAGAACTTCAGTGGCAAATAAAATATAAGATATTCTTGGTTCATATTTGGATATTTTCCTACAGTAATTCAAAGCAAAATTCAAGCCAAGTTGTGATAAACTTATGGAAATATTGTATGCACATGATTTTTAAAAATTCTAGAGAGACAGAATTAAGTAGCAGTTAGAAATCTGATACATACAGCCATGGGAGCTTATAGAATCATCTATTCTCTTAGTGCCCCTAAACAATTCTCTAAGATGAGGTTATAGAGAAGGTTCCAATGTGCAATAGTTGAGTGAGGTCTTCACCAGAAAATCTCTACACTGACAAAATCTTATGTTGAATATAAATGAACAAATAAGTGAACATCAGGTTTAGAGTAACTGGGACCAAAATGTGCATGGAAATTAGGGAAGGTAGGTAAAAGTTAGGGGGAGAGTAGTGCTTGTTTCACTTAGCACAATATCCTAGATAACCTACAGTCAGTATAGCAAGTACATAGCAACAGGTTCCATTTGTTTTTATATTCTATATGTATGTATATATACATATGTACATATATATACATAACATAAAATATCAAAATTATATATTAAAAGAGATTCTCTTTTCAAAGGTGAATTCTCTTTTTTTTTTGACTGACAAACTCCTGAAAAGTAAATAGAAATACATTATTTGGATGTAGTTGATTGATATTATTTTAAGGTACAATATTTTGAAGAATTAATTTAGTGCTTAATTATAGTTTTAGAGTCTAAATAATGTTTGTATGCCATAGGAAAGAACTCCATAGTTGTAAGCATGTTCATATTACTAGAATGTTTGTGTATGTGTGAATAAATAATGAGATAAGGTTTCTGTACTTCCTTCAGGGACAAACTTGCTATTTACAAGGCTACCAACTTCTTTCCTTCAATAAAATATGTCTTATAGCAGAATATTTGATGAGTAGCCTAAATGTAATTCATATTTAACACTAGAGAGGGGGCAAAGGTGGAACTAGAGCTGCCTAGAAGGAGGATACTACTGCTCATCTCATCCAACCTTGTCATTTTGGAAATGAAGAGTTTGAGAAACCACCAAACCCAAGTTAATCCAGTCTTATGAAGAGTGTTGTTATTATCATTATGCTAATAATAATAATAGCTAACATATAGTACTTTGTGAATTGCAAAACCCTTTGCCGTATTATCTCTTTTTGTCCTAATAGCAACCCTGGGAGCTAAGTTATATTATTATCCTCATTGTACAGATAAGGAAATTAAAGCTGAAGGAATTTAAATGACCTAACCAGGGTCACATAACTGGTGGGTATCTGAGGCTGGATTCTGTTGGTTCTAATGCTAATGCTATATTGACTTTGTCATATGCTGCATTTGGATATATCATTTAGAAAAATGAAATACCAAGTTAATTTCAAGTAGGAGTTCAATATCATTTAGAAAATGTATTTAGTCATTAGTGACATGTATATGAAGAAATATGCTACTGACAATATTCTTACAGAATAACTACTTTTTAAAAAATCCATCCTCAGCTACCTGGTCTTTCCCACCTTTCTTTTATATATGGCTTTTAAAAAGTTGCATTGCTTGGATTAGTCTCAGTCCATCTAAATAATTTTCTACAGGAAATTTTTACTTTTCCTTCACATTGGAATAATTTCTTTTTTCTCAATAGTTCATTCTTTTTTTTCTTCTAGTTCTTATCTATTTTAATTTATTTTTAACATTTTTTTTTACATTTTGAATTCCAAATTATCTCTCTCCCTTTAATCCCTACCCCACCCAATGAGAAGGCATGCAATATGGTATGAATTATCCAGTTGAAGTCATGCAAAATATATATTCATATCAAACCATGTTGCCAAAAAAAAAAGGCAAGAAAAATAAATTAGGTGGAAAAAAGTTTGCTTCAATCTAGACTCAAAAGTTCATTAGTACGCTTTGGAAGTAGATAACATTTTCAACATGGGTCTTTTGGGATTGTCTTGGATCATTGTATTTGTTAGAGTATCTAAGTCTTTCTTAGTTAATCATCATCATAATATTTCTGTTGCTATGGAAAATGTTCTCCTTATTCTTCTCCTTATATACTTCCATTTTATAGGTAAATTCATCCAATTCACATACACAGTTTTGATTACTGTCTATTTCTCTCCTTTGTATTTTCTTTGATTTATCTTTGTCTCTCTCTTTTTTTTAAACCTGTTCCTTCTCAAAAGTCTGTTTTACTTCTGATCACTTCCTCCCTTATTATCCCCTCTTATTATCTCCTCTCCATATCTTTTATCTCATCATACTTCCCTCTGGATAAGATAGTGACAGCTCCTGAAGATATCTTTATAATTAAAATTCTTCACCATCTGTGCCTGATAGGATATTTTTTCTAAAATTCTTGTCTACTTCCAATTCCTTTCCAAGTGGTCCAAAGCAGCATGGACTTCAGAGGAAGGTGAGACTTGAAGGCAAGTCCTTGGACAAGTCATTTATCTAAATACATTAAGCCTCTCATTTTACATGTTATGACATCTATGTAGCCATATCCTCATGGCACAAAAAGATTATTTCCCCTTGAGATGATCCATCTCCTCAATTCTATAAGAAAAGCCATGTACCTATTAATTAGCTACAAATGTTATTTATACTTCTCTACCTTTTCATATCCTTCCACTTTCCATTGGTAAGAATGCACCTCTATCTTTTGACATCTTCAGTTACACTTCATTTTTGACTGATAATCTCAATAGAGACTAATTCCTGCCACTCTTTTACTCTTTCCAGGAGGCAGGAAATCATCCTTCATTTTGTGCCTATGTAGGTGTTACTTGTCTTTTTTTTTTTTTCAGAATTACAAACACTATACACTCTCAGCTGTATACCACAAAATTCTCCTTGCCTTCAGTTCAGTTCAACAAGTGCTTATTGTCCACTTACCTAAAGCCATTTCTTTAGTATTTTATTTTTTCCTCTGTGTGTCTGTGTCTTTGTGTTTCTTCCCCAACCCTCAGTCTACTTTCTTAACCATCTGTCATGGCTCACTGTTGTGGTAAACTGGATGACCTGAGTTTAAATCCTGCCTTAGACGTTTAGTGGCAGCATCATAAATGGAGATAATAACAGAACCTACCTCAAAGGATTATTATAAAGATCATATGAGATGGAAAGCACTTTGGAAACCTTAAAATGCTATGCCGTTGATATTATTATTCTTGTTCAGTGTGCTGAGAGCTCCATAGAGGGAGGCTTCTGAGAGGCTCAATGTATTTAGGGGGAGTTCCGTACCTTTTCTTGAGATCAGATTGAGTATGTATCTCCTTGCCATCTTCCAATCAGCAATTCTCACACTCCTGTTATGTTCTAAATCAAACTGAAGCAGATGTAGATATACTTGCAAAAACCAAAGTATAGCAGGTGCTAAATCTGCTAAATTATTTGTATGTTATTTACGTATTTTTTGGTGATAGATATGATGAAAAAAGCACAACAGAAATAATGAAAATTGTTAAGATACTGGGTGCATATGTTATTCTAGAATGAATCATTTATGTAATTTTTTAGAGCTAAAAAGATTGTTTCTACCTAATTCTTTATTGCATACATAAAGAAACTGAAAAACACAAGGGACAAATGATGGGACTAAGATGTGCTATTACTAGCAGAATTAGAACCAGATCTCAAATCTCTTAACTTGCTTGTCTGACTGTTTTCCACTGCATTACTCAAAAGATGTATTTTTCCAGCATTTTCTCAAAATCAGCAAATAACTTATTCTCACTTATTTTGTTAAGAACACTAAGCTAAATGTAGGGATTTTTTTTTTTTTTTGGCAATTTACAATTATGCACAGTTTCTTTTTCCCTTCCAACACTGTGTGGAATGTAACAAGTCTGCTGCGCAGCTGTGTAATACATTCTGGAATACAACACGTAAACAATTCAATTCAATAAACATTTATTAAATGTCTACTACGTGCAGGGTACTGTGCTAAGCACTGGGGATACAAATAAGAAAAAGAGACAATTTCTGAACTAATGGGTGAAGACAACCCAGAAAAGGAAGCTGAAATGGGTGGTTGGAGGGAGGCCCCAGGAAGAACCTGGTATGGGGACATGTTTCTCCTAGGAAGTCAAAGAGAGTTTCTGATGGAAAGAAAATACAAGATAATTTGAGGAGAGATAGAAAGGACTCTATAATTAGGGGGTCAAGAAGGACAACCCGTAAGAAGTAGCACCAGAGCTTAGCCTAGATAAAACCTCAGGATTCCCAGAGGCATGGAATGGTAAGAAGTGCATCTTAGGTAAGGAGAAAATGCTATGCAGAGACAGGGAGATGGGATGCTGAATTTGGAGAACCTGAAGTAGGTCAGTCTGTCTGAAACATAAAATGTAATGAGAATATGTAGAAGGGTAGAGCCAGATGTTAAATTTTAGATGCTAATGAAGAGGTTATATTTTATTCTAGAGGTAATAGGAAGCTACTGATGATTTTTGAGGAGGGGAATGACAGATCATCTTGTCAACTGTGTAGAAGGATAAATTAGAGAAGTGAGAACCATTATTGAACAGCTATACATAATAGGGATACAGAGATCAAGGCTTAACTCCTCATTAAAATCTACTTGGGTATTTTGGACATGCATACAAAAACAATTGATATATTTTAAAGTAACCTGTTCTAAGCTCCCAATGAGTAGTATGGAGTGCTTTAGGAGTTTGATTGCTGAAGGAGGAGTTGGTCAGAGGAATATTAATGGGGGAGGTGAGACTAGAAGTCAACTTCAAAGACAGAGACTTAAATAAAATAAAGGAAATGTCCCCAATTTACATAATACTCCCTATAGACAAGACATAGACATAGAGTTGGAGATGGCAATTATTTTCATCATATCCTAAAGGAGCACTTTAACATAACTTGACATATTATGTTCCAGAATTTCTTCCTTTGTCCTAATTGGAAAAGATTTAAGTAGCACAACAAATAATTGAAAAATTAAAAAAAATCCAAATTCTAGTCCATTAATTTAAAAACCACAATAGAAATTCAGAGTATAATCTGCATCTTAAATACTAGAATCATGGTCTCTCCACTCTAATCCATTATTCACATGGTAATCTAAATAATCTCCCCTGTGTACAGATTCGGCCTTCCTAAC
The DNA here is from genome assembly GCA_028646515.1 of Pseudochirops corinnae. Taxonomy (NCBI): domain Eukaryota; kingdom Metazoa; phylum Chordata; class Mammalia; order Diprotodontia; family Pseudocheiridae; genus Pseudochirops; species Pseudochirops corinnae. The sequence goes on along the minus strand of CM053587.1, from coordinate 161,648,425 downwards.
AGTAACTGTCACTACCTCCCTCTAGATCACTTTTCTCCAAACTTTTTTGATTGTTCATAAGTTAAAAAAAACACTAACCCAAAACATCCATATAGATATTTACTTATCAATTATATGAATGTTCTACTAGACTCATGTTAAATACATTATAAACCCAGAAATAGATATTGAAATGGATAAGATGAAAATGAAGAAACAATGTTTTAAAAATATTTTAAATTTTGTTAATGATGCAAAACACCTCTTTGCTTTTTATTAATATATGTATGGTAATTACTTTAAAGTACTAGCAATTAAATTGAACATATTTCATCACTTTTTAACAATCTGGGTATAATACCTTATCATAGAGCTATTAAAAGGTCTGATTTTAATTTTAGTTTATTTTAGTATTTGGTTTTAGTATTGTCATAGCTGAAAAGGATACCTCAAAAATACGTATAGATCCAGGGGCAGTTGAATAGAGCACTGGCCCTGGAATTAGGAGGACCTGAGTTCAAATCCTGCCTCAGGCACTTGACACTGAATAACTGTGTGACCTTGGGCAATTCACTTAACCCCAATTGCTTTGCCTTCACCCCTCCAAAAAAAAAAAATATAGATTCAAATGGAAGACTCTTTAATTGCTCTTACCATATAATGATTCTTATTTTTTTTAATCTCATGAATCAATTATGTCAAGATTTTGACTGAAATTCAATTAGTAAATTTCCATTTTCCCATGTGTGTGTGTGTGTGTGTGTGTGTGTGTGTATGTGTGTTGTGTGCTTGGTGGGAGTCAGGGTGGGGAGAATAGCTCTTATTGTCTCTTGGGTCCAGAGGGTGATTTTTCCATATGGGAAAAAAGGGACAGCAGAGAGTAGATGGCAAGATGCCTAGGTAGGCCTTGGTAGTAATGACCTTTTCATTTGTTTTCACACTGGCCAATGGGTTTTGATGAATCTTTAAAAAAAAAAAATTAACTAAATTTTTAGTTTTCAATGTTCACTTTTATAAGATTTAGAGTTCTAAATTTTTGCCCCCTGCAGTCACTCTCCCCTCCCCAAGATGTTATACAATCTGATATAGGCTATACATGTATGATTATATTAAACAAATTTCCACGTTGGTCATGTTGTTAAAGAAGAATAAGAACAAAAGGGAAAAACCATGAGACGGAAAAAAACACAAACAACAAAAGAGGAAATAGTATGCTTCAGTCTGCATTCAGATTCCATAGTTCTTTCTCTGGATGTGGATAACACTTTACATCATGAGTCTTGGAAAATTCACTTAGATCATTGTATTGCTCAGAAGAGCTAAGTGTAACACAGTTGATCATCACACATTGTTGCTGTTACTGTATGCAGTGTTTTCTGATTCTTCTCACTTCACTCAGCATCAGTTCATACAAGTCTTTCAAGGTTTTCTGAAGTTTACCTGCTCACCATTTCTCACTGTTTCTTACATTCATATACCATAGCTTGTATAGTCATTCCCCAATTGATGGCATTTACTCAATTTTCAATTCTTGGCCACCATGAAAAGAGCTGCTATAAATATTTTTTTATGTCTGAGTCCTTTTCCCTTTTTTATGATCTCTTTGGGATACAGACCTAGAAGAGGTATTGCTGGATCAGATTTGGATGATTCTTGAGAGTGGAGTTATGGAGATTTAAGAGAGTTTTATATTCACCTGCTTAAATCCCCACTACAGACAGAAGCAGCAGCTGCAGCCTCCTCTTGCCTCTTCTGCTTCTTGCTTTCACTCCTGCTGCTATAGTGTGCCCCCTCACTCTCTAGTGGTGGTGAAAGGTATTTAGGGGCAGCACATCCTATTAATGCCACTACAGGTTAGGTCTTGGAAGGGTCCTTAATCCATAGGTCTGCCAGTCCTTGTTGAAACCTTGGTCATCCCAGAGGCTTAGAGACTTTGCAGACCCCTGGTCAGGGGCTTATATGTGCTGCTATTCCAGCAGAGGTGGAGAAAAGGAGACAGGGTGGAAACTATCTAAACTCACGGGATTGTCAGAAGATAAGCACATTGGTGCACTGTTGGTAGAGTAGGAAAATAGAATATTTTCAATTCTATCTTAATACTGAATACTTGGAAAATAAATTCTTTCTGCCAGATTTCTTGGAACTGTCAAATGGTTCCACATCAGAAAAGGCTATGATTATCTATAGAAATGCTGTTAAAGAATAAGCATTACCATATGCTTTGTCTCTGTACTCTAAGACCATGGGACCTTTCTAGCTAACTTGAAGCTGAAACCTTCAGTATCTGTTGTTTCTCTCTCCCTGCTCCCCATTAGAATGAGATCTCCCTGAGGTCTTGTTTTTCTTTTTAAATCTCCAGCATTTAACATAGTATTTTACACACAATAAATGCTTAATAAGTGCTTTTTCATACATTTTATTTCATACATTTCAGTGAAAGTCATTTCATATATTTTCTTCATATTTTTGTTAAATTAATGCAGTTATAATCATCTTTGTTTTCTGTTAATCCCTCTATCCCAGATTTTCAATTTGAGATTAAGCAAAACAAATGACTGAACTGTCCATATAGTTTGACCTAGTGATCCCACTACTAGGCATATACCCCAAAGGAGTCAAAGACAAAAATTAAGGCTGAACACATTACCAAAATAGTGTTGTTTCCTTTGTAATTCTCTGTTATATTTTATACATTTGAAAACATTATTCTGTGGAGTCCTAAGACTTTATGGGCATGCAAAGGGGTCCATGACAAAAAAAAAAAAAAGAAGATAAGAACCCTGGGCTATAAAATCTGTCTCACTGGCTGTTATTTTTAGGGACCAGTTTTTGAAAATTATCTGTTTCATCATTAGAATTAGGACTGAGGTTACTAAACCTTCTTGTCTACATTTTAGGAAGTATAGGATAGTCTTCAGTTTTGGATATAAATATACAACTCTGGCAAAGTAAGCTCTGTAACATCTTTAACTCTAGGCTATACAGAAATTCAGGGGTGTGCCACAACTGGTAATGGCATTTTGTCAGATTTCCATAGAACGTGAGTACTTTACTGAGCATAGCAAAGCCTCCAACGTGCAAGCATTGCCAATTTGTATCCCAGAGATGGCAATTTTCTGGCTTTTCCCTTATGCCAATAAAAGTCAGGGTCAAAGTATAATATAAAAAGGAAACCAATTTGCAACTCAGTTTGTTCCTCAGTGTGTGTGATGTTTCTGGTTTGTCCTCAATGTTTCATTTCTATTTTTCTTTGTGAGGACTTTGGGAACCTTCTGTAGTGAAAATTTGACAGAAAGCCAAAAAAAAAAAAGAAAAAAAGAATCCAAAGAACATCCCTGAGAGAATTTTTGTTTTAAAAAAGCCTATTCTTTGTTGATTCTTCACTCCATCTCTCATTTATCCACCACTGCAAATATAAATGGGATTTTAAAAAGAACTTTAGAATAGTTTTTTTTCCCCCAAAATGGCTTTTTATTCTTAAGAAAGGTAGTTCTGTAAAGCAGATATTCCCATTTTACAGATGAAAAGCATATTCATACAGAAGGAAGCGAAGTGAATTTATTAATATTTTAGAGTCTTGGGCAGGTCTAGGAAAAAAAAAGGTGTCATTTATAGCCTTGGGGACCAGATCACACTGCCTTGGTCCAAGAGAGAACTGAAGATACTGTGACTACTTAATGCTACATTAAGTGTCCCATAATGCAAAAATCCCACTGTGACTTTAACAGTGGGAAAAAATAGTAACAATGTCTTTATATCACAGACTATTGAGAATATTGGAACTTCATTGATGACATTTCTACTTCTTAGCCCTTTCCAAATATGTTTCTCCAGATTAGATAGTAGCCAGCTGGCTAAATCATACAAAAATCTAAGTTCTGTGTCCCCAGAATCAGACAGGTATTGGTCTCTATTGTGTTTTAGGGTTTGTTAAAATATTGTTGGGATCTCAACCTATCACCTTCTATAAAAACTTGAAACAAAAGACCTACTGATGAAAGAGTACCATTGCCTTCCTAGGAAATGTGCTGAAAAGCCCAACTTAGATTTTCCTTGGGTTTCTTATTTTTGTTGTCTGTACTACAAAACAGTGGTTTCAGTACCTTCAGGCAGTTGAAGTAAAGCATGAGGAATAGTTAAATGGATAAAATGTGCCAATTTAGACTCATCTTGGGGATACACTCAATTAATAAACATCTATTAAGCATCTACTCTGTTACAGGTATTATACTAAGTGCTGGGAAAACAAAAAGTAGCAAAACATGGTTCCTGACATTATAATGGTGGAAACAAAAAGTGAACAAATGTATATAAACAGGTATATATAAGATAAATATTGTGAGGGATAATTTATAGTGAAGT
>CM053587.1:161592577-161635273 GCA_028646515.1 Pseudochirops corinnae | reverse complement strand
TATATATATATATATATATATATATATATATATATATATATATATATATACACACATATATGACTCACACTGAAATCATGAATCTGAGTGACTGGAGGGATGGTTATGTCTTCAAAAGTAATAGGAAACTAGAGAAGGGAGGTTTTGGGGAGGGAGAAAGATAATAAATTCTGCTTTACACTAGTTCCATTTGAGATGCCTATAGAAAATTCAGTTTGAGATATCTAAAAGGTAATTGGTGATATGAGTCTTGATATCAGAAGAGAGATTAGGGCTGGATGTATAAATCTGGAAATCATTTACAAAGATAATAATTAAGCCAATGGGAGTTGATGAAATTTCTAACAGATAGTATGGAGGGTAAAGAAAAGGCCAAAGATAGACCCTTAAATTATACCTATAATTAGTGTCACCTGAATGAAGATGAAGCAGAAAAGATTGAGTGGTGGTCAAAGAGGAGATTTAATAAAGAATAATATCACAAAAACCTGGAGATATTGAGTACACAAAAGGCAGTAGCTATTGACAGTATCAAAGGTTGAAGTCTAGAAGGATAAGGAATGAGAAAAGACCATTGAATTTAGGAAATGGCATCCCTTATCATTTTAGAGAGGGCAGTTTCAGTTGAAGGATAAAATAGGATACCAAATTGCAGGGGGGAGACGAAGCAGAGACACATAGTGTAGACAGCATTCTTAAAAGAAAAGAGTTAAAAGGGCAATAGTTAACAGGGATGGTGTAATGGTAATGAGAATTTGAAGATTTTCCCTGACCCTTAATAAGCCTAGGGGAATTTGAAGACCTTTCTTGCTTTGAAAGTAAACTCCCCACTAATAGGCTGAAAGTAATCACATGGAGCCTGTGATGGAAGGAGTTTGCTGAAGGGTGCAGCAGAGCCCACAGGAAACTGGTGGTCAGAGCCAGAGAGATGGGAAGAGAGAAAGGATGCTCAGGCAAGGAGTTAGGTTTGTGAGTAAAATATTGATCTTGTATTGGTTTGTGGGAAGACTAAAGGATGGTGTGGTTCTCTGCTATGTTGTAGCGCATTAACTTCTATGTTGCTATGATGGATTCAGTTTCCTGGTGTTGGGATTTGGTTTTCTGGTGTCTGACTAAATGTTTTGCTTCTGTCCTCTACATAGAGAGTTTGTTATATTTCGTGATCGCTCACCATGCAGGAGTATTTATAGTTACAATCAGTACATTTATCATGATCCTGAGTGCTGAAAATATTGCATTGACACTAGAGAAGGTAGAAACAAATAAGGGTTTGAGGTTTTTTTTTTAATCATAAGTAGACACATCAGCATGTTTGTACATATCTAGGAAGAAGCCAAGATTAGAGAAAGAAAAGGGATAATAGTGGAAGCAATCTATTAGTGAATAAAAGAGGTAGGATTAAAGACACATGTAGAGGGATTTATCTTGGCAAGAGAAGAACCTCTTCACGGGAGAGGAGTAAAGAACAGAGTGGTAGAAGATACCTGAATGATGTGAAATGAGGAGAAAAGAGAGGACTCTCATCCATTGATCTTTTTTTTCTTTTTGGGGGGTGAAATAGGATACAAGATCATCAGGTGATAAGAGTGCAGTCCAGCACTCTATGAGAGGATTGAGGACTGGATGTAAAAGTTGAGTGGGTTCTGTGGTTAGTTAAGTAGGATAGCAAGTTGCTTAAGAAGTATTAAAAGATTATCTTGTTCAATGAGGGGCCAGTCAAAATTATGTAATATAAATTTGTAGCCTACTCATTCAGCATGTTTTCCAGCACCACTCAGCAATAACAATAGGAGCAAAGATAGTGGTTTGTGTATGTGTGTGTGTGCGCACGTGTGTGTGTGTGTGTGTGTGTGTCTGTGTAGTAATCCAAGGTTGGGGTTTGACAAGGCATAATTAGTAATAGGCAAAGGAATTTGTGGATAGAGGATGCATGTGCTTCATCATGTCCTGAGTTGTCTTTTTGGTGGGAAATGGTGCAAAAATTTTCAAAACAGAACTTATGAACATTTCTATACATATAATTTTAATAAAATTTGCCCTTTTAGAGTGAAAACAAGTTATGAGGGGGCCCTCTAAAAATTTACCAAACATGCAAGGTTACCAAAACAAAACAAAAAACATCACACAGAGCATATTCAGATATCAATATCAGTAAGAAAAATGAAAAAGATTATTCATATTATCTATATGATAACAACTCAGATAACTAAAAAATCATGGAATCTCAGAGAGAAAGGACCTTAGAGACCAAACATAAAGGATAGAGAACTAGAATTGCAGTAAAGCAGAAAAAGGCTTACATCTCACCTCCACTTAAATTCATTTTAAGCCTTAGTTTTCTTCAGCTAAAAAATGGGGATAATTCCACCTTTGGTAAATGCCTCATAGGGTTGTTTTGAGGCTCTAATCAGATAATGTATATAAAATGCTTTGCAAACCTTAAAGTGTTATATGCATGCCAATTTATTATTTTATTGTTATTATTATACTTCTACTGAACCCTCTCTATGATATCCCTGACAAGTGGTCTTCATGCCTTTCCTTGAAAACCTCATTAAGAGAAAATCGTTACTCTTCAGGGCGACTCACTCTCCTTTTGCAATAGCTTTATTTTTTTAATAGCTAACATTAATAGAGCAAATCACATTAGATTGTTATCTCTTGATCTTCACAACAACCCTGTGAAGTAGATGCTATTATCTCCATTTTATACATGAAGAAACTGAGATTAAAACAGATTTAGTGACTTAACCAGAGTCAGGTCGCTGGTATCTGAGTCAGGATTCAAACTCAGAGTGTTGAACTTAGAGTCAGGAAGATCTATCTTTTACATCATCTGGATACTTTTTTTAAAACTGTACTTTAATTTATTTTGTTAAACATTTCTCAAATATATTTTAATCCAGCTGACAACATTCAGGAGTTTTGTTGACAGAGGTTCCAATCTTGAGCTTATGGTTGGCTCAGGCTAGATATTACGGTCTTCTATGGGTACTCCTGTTCTCTAGCTAGATCCACAATTCAAATATTAAGTTAGGTGGGAGCCAACTCCATATTGGCCTGTGGTATACATGAACTAGGCTTTATACATACAGCCAGTAGCCTATAGGCCTCAATCTTGAGTTTTTGGATAGCTATCTATACTGGATGTCTTTGTTTAAAAAGAAATTTTTTTTTAAAGTTTTTCTTATTGTAAGCCTTTATCTCCTAAGCCAAGCAAAATAACCTTAATCCTTTTTTTTCCATGAAAGCATTCACATATTTGAAAATAGCTATAATATTCCCCCAAGATTTCTCTTCTCCAAGTTAAAGTTCCTCAACTCGTTAAACAAAGTTTTCATATGTCCTCCATTAAGTCTTACTCCAGCATCTTATCTCTTGGATACATACTTGAAGGATATGGCAATTGAGCAGAAATTCTAGTAGTTTCTACCAATTTGAGGTGGCTCTAAGTAAGAACTAAATAACAGAGTGCTGGTCATTTACATAACTAGTTTGGTCTCTTCACTTAATGATTTATTTATTTTAGGTAACCACAACAAGTCATAAAAGGGTGCATCCAGCGAATAGAACACTAGATTTGGAATCATCTTCATGAGTTCAAATCTGGCCTCATATACTTCTTAGCTGTATGACCCTGATCAAGTCAATTCACCCTCTTTGCCTTAGTTTCCTCTTCTGTAAAATGAGCTGGAGAAAGAAATTACAAATCACTCCAGCATCTTTGCCAAGAAAACCCTAACTGGGGTCATGAAGAGTTGAATAAGACTGAAATGACTTAACAGCAGCAAGGTATGAAAGAGTTTGGGCATGCTTTAGGAGATATAAAAGACACAATGTGGTATGATGGATAGAGCACGGTAGCCAAAATCTGAAAGATCTGTGTTCAAATCCTAATTTAGTGAACCCCAGTTCTTCATCTGTGAAATGGCAGTAATTGTAACACCAATTTCAGAGGGTTGTAGTTAGCATCAGAGAAAATTATATATGGGTTTATGTAGGCATATACATATATATATATATATATACACAAATATACATACATGTATACATATACACATATGTATGTGTATAAAACAAACTTTGCAGACCTTATAGTGATATATGTCAGCTACCTTTAGTAAATGGGTTACCTGTGTTTATTAAATCACAGAACTAGATATGGCTTAAATATCAAAGCTCTATTTAAGTATTAATAATTCTAATTGTTAATATTACTTACTGATGTTACTTAAATGAGTGCTCTGCTTCAGCTTTTTAATTCATTTTAAAGTATTCAAGTGTGAAAAAGTTCAATGAGTTTCAGATGTGAATATAAACATTTTCCATTTGGCATCTGAACAAACCTTCTTTTAGTATTCTATAATTTTAACTCTACTTTCTAAGTTAAAAATATGAAAGAATTTATTCTCTCTTCTGAAAAGTAGTGGTAAAAATCAAGAAACACTAAGATATACAAACTTTATAACTTCAATAAAACAACTCTTGCAATTCTCTACCTGGTATTTGGGGAAAGTTGAATAGCCAAATAACAAGAGAAGTTAAGACCTGCATCTGCGTGCTCCCTGTTTATGATATAAAATGCATGGCTAGCTAAGCCTTTCTGTTCTTGTTGCCTCATGTAATCTTTAATGACTATAAGGACAAATAACTTGACCCTATCCTACAGTTTCCCTCATAAATGAGAAAACAACCCTGAGTGTTAGCTCCCCTTTCCGGCTGCTTTCAGCCCATAAAATTCCAAGTCAATTGGGAATCAATAGCAGGACCTCTAAGAAAACATCAGCTAGACCAGAAGGCCCCTGTTCTCCCTTAGAAAGTGCCAACCATGGGATTTTCCAGAAGTTGTTGGTCCAGAGGTTAGGCCTCCTGGTGATTGTCTGATGTGATTTTTGGTTAGTGACCTCAGTACCAAATAGAAATGAGCTATACCTATGTTGCCCAAGATAGTGTAGGGGGATCAGTTCCTCCTTACTGACTATAAAAGTGATGCCTTGACTGTTAGATGCATCCTTGACAAATGAGGTCTTATATTCCTTTTTATTAGTATGCCTTGGTAATAAATTGATTGTGCTTAGATTTTATTGCTCAGTTTCTCTCAATCATATTTCAGATTTCAATTGGGACAATTTCCTGAAAGATACAACAAAGACAGTTTTGCTCAATGACCTGCCACTGATTAATATTGAGCTAGATTTAAAGCAGAGAAACTCTCAACAAAAGTTTTTGCCACTCATAGGGAGGATATTCAATATGAATTATGGGTGGAAGAGGGGTTCTCTGGAGATGGTGAGGGTCTTCAAAGTGTGAGAAATGATTATTTATCTTTTTATTAATGACTATCAAATCAGAAGAAAGATTCTTCCCCTTTTCTACTTCCTCTTACAGAAATCAACCAGGGTGGAAAATCTCTCCCAAATATTATTGGGCCAAATTCCAATCAGACAGTAAAAGAAATTCTAAGTTTAGGCTAATGGGTGCATTTCTGCTCATTATGTTTACTCAAATAGGTCTGGGAAAGTATTGATTCTCCCTTTTGTCAGACAGATGATGCAGGAAAAAAGTCTCTGATCAAGATTTGGGTGATTCAAGGCACATACCCCAAGACGCTCACTGCAATGTAGACTAAACTCTCACTGAAATATTCATTTTCACATTAATTGTTAACCAATAAGAATTGCCACCCTTAGGAACTCTTCCAATTGCATAAAAACTATGAGCTCACCATCAGAATAATACATATAATAGCCAAATAGCCAAATATCAGAATAATAGCCAAATGACTATCTTTCTATTAAAGTATTGCATTGTTAATAAAATGATTAAATTACCCAGAAATTGTGTCTCTCAAACTTTTTTAAATGCCAGAAAATGTTTCTAATTGTTGATGACATTGTGATAACTGCCATAAGCCCTAGAATGCGGCACTCTCCTAATGAGATCCACAATCACTCAAAAGGTTTTAGCCTAACTATCCTCATTGGAAACATTAAATGGATAAAAAATGCCTATTGTCTGGACCATGACATAGTGTTCATATATATCACAAAGAAATTCCTTCAGTATATAATAACTTAGGCAGAACCTGTAAGTGGACAATTATCTGGAGATTCAACACGTGAGGGAAAATAGCCTGGGTTGCCTTTGGAAAACTGCATAGAGATTTCAATGACCCCAAGTCTCTTCTTGAACCAAAGGTTCATGTTTTCCTTCAAGGCTCAACTTAAATTCCACCTTATACTGAAGAAGCCTTTCCCTATCCACCTCAATTCTATCACCTTACCTCTGAGATTACCTTCAGCTTGCCCTATGTGTATTTTCTTTTCTTTTTTTTTTTGCTTTTTTTTGGGGAGGGGGGAAAGTAGGGCAATTGGGGTTAAGCAACTTGCCCAAGGTCACACAGCTAGTTTTTGTGTTATGTGTCAGAGGTTGGATTTGAACTCAGGTCCTCCTGACTCCAGGACCAGTGCTCTATTCCCTGAACCACCTAGCCACCCCAACCCATGTGTGTTTTCTATGTTTTTGTTGTTTGCATTTTGTCTCCCACATTAGAAAGTGAGCTCTCTGAGGACATTGACTGTTTTTTGCCTCTCTTTGAATACCACGCATTTATTACTGTGATTCTCATAAAGTATGTATTTAACAAATGCTTGCTGACTGACTGATTATGTGGTTCTGGTCATTCTGTGTCATAAAATACAGATGTCTACAAAAAAATTAAATTTGCAAGTACATGGCTACTGTACTAAGGTTGCAACTAATTCCTAAGAAACTTACACAATGGAAACAACGTAAAGGACATGATTGAAGTGACTTGCTCCTGAAAATGATAGAACTCAATGTACCAAGGAGGAAATAAATGCTAGTCCTGCATGAAATGATAGAGCAAATCCACACATACTGTCAGATACAAGATCATTTTGTGAAGGACAAAGAAAGAAGTGTACTGATGGGTAGTGACTCTGTTGAAGGATACTGAGGCAGCTCTTTATTGATGTAGTAACAAAAATAGAGTTATGTTGTTTTCCCAGAATGTGTATTTGAAAATACAACAGAGAATCTCATGAGACTTGTTAAAATGAATGACTACTATCCACTTCTGGTGATTCACGTAGTCATGAACACTAGAAGAAACTTAGAAAACATTGCCAAAGATCATGAAGCCTTGGGAAATAAAAGGAAATCAAAGGAGTACATGGAGTTTTTGCCCATGACTGTTGCCTGTCCAGAAGAAAAGGAGGAGGAGAAGGAAGAAAAGGAAGAAGAAAGAAATAGGAAATTTTGGAGGTGAACATGTGGTTAAAAAGATACTTGAAAATGAAATTTCTATTTCTGAACCATGGCTTAAAATAGAAGAAAAACAGACTCCTACTCTTAGATGAATGGATTACACTTATCCTGAAGTGTTGCAAATCTTATCAAAGGGGTTTCAAATGGAAAAGGAAGGGAGAGGTACAAAATTGCCTTTGTATAGCTACCAGGTATATTAGATACCATGGAAAGTGGAGACAACGTAAAAAGAATATCAGTTTGCAGAGGTTTATAGGAGACAAAATCCAAGGAGCCCACACCAGGAAAACACAACAGACAAAGAAGGTAACAAGCAAGATAAGATTTGTTGAAGCCCCATCTCTGTCAAAAACAAAGGAGCTATAATTTCAGGACTTGCTTTCCTTAATAATATTTCCATTCTTCAAAAGATGGAGGATCAACAATAGGACATTTGATTCTTCAGCTAATTCTCACCAAGAGGGAAGAACCAGTTGCTGGGCTGGAAATGATGGTAACCTTGGTGAGAAGTGTCAACTACAGCTTAGTGTTTGTGATAGAGAAGTAGAGGAAGGCTGGCCAGAGTATGACATGAGCCCTAACTTTGGAGCAAGAATATTTTAAAAGGTTCAGAGAAAAGATAGGTAGCATCCCATCAACTAAAATTCCAAAGTCAAACTCATCCCAGGAAAGATAGAAGCTCCCAAGAATAAAATTCTCTAGACAATTAGTTAACATATATAAAGTGCTTTGCAAACCTTAATGCATTATATAAATTATATTTATCACTATAATTATTACTATTTCAAATTAGGGAAGCTTGTCCCTTACAACACCTATGGGCATACATATATAAACATAGAGAAATATGCATACATATGTTGGGGGGGCAAGAACATGTATGGCAGGAGGGTGGGGGGGGATGTGTGGGTAGGTGTGAGTGGGTGTTTGCAGGAATTGGCCTACACAAGATGAAAATAGAGCCCTCTAGGTTTAATGTTTGTTTGGTATGTCTTTCTCCTTTTTCATATGAATGAGAAGCCAACAAAATATTCAGGTTGAAAAACTCTGTAGTCTCAACCCAATGAGATTTTGGCAGCTTGTTGGACAGGTAGCCTCTAAGTAGAAACTAATAGGACACAATTTAGCAATCAGTGTGAGGGTTAGGAAATACGTGCAGGATGCAAGCAGTTGTGTTGAGGCACAGGGAGTGTCGAGGCACTGGAACAAGCTGGGTCACATGGAGTTCAGAGCATTGCTCAAGGTTCTCGTGCATGTGGTTACCAGGCATTCCAGATTGGCATCTCCACACCCTAGGGCCTTCATGCCCTTGTGACTGCACCTCCCCTCTCACAATTTTGTTCATCTGACCTCTGTCACATACGGTATGTGGATCTGGGATATAGCCCAGAAGCCCAGGATGGGGGATATAGTAATGGAGGCTCAGGATTTAGAGGTGTATGCTAAACAGGTTGAGACACTTGTTAAAAAGGAAGGCTTGAATGTCTCACCCAAAAGGGCACATAAATTTGTTAAAAACGTCTTACAGGTCTCTCCATGGCTGCATGACACCAGCTTGGACAGGGATAAATGGGGAAGAGTGGGGTAGCAAATGATTAGTTATGATAGGGACTTTCCAGGTTTGTTATTGGACAAAGATTTCATCTTGTGGAGCGTTTTGAAATTCGCCTTCCATGGTCCTGACAAACTTGTAAGAAAATTTGAGGAAGATACAGACTCTGACTCTGAGGAAGTGGGGCATAATCAGGTTCAAGGAGAGAGTGGGGAAAGTGAAACCAAACGTGAAATGGCTGAGGAAACTTTAAGTAACCCAGAAATGGCCAAGAAAGGGGAAAAAAGGGAGATAGCTAAAGACTCAACTGACCCTACATGGATTAGGCATGCTTATGCAGCTCTCTCATGGAAATTAGCAAAAGAGTTAAAAGACGCTTGCTCCTGTTATGGCCCAGGAGTTGTTTAGACAACATAGCTGACCCCAACATCATGTGCCCCTGTGACTGCTATACTCTTGCCCAAGCATGTTTGACCCCTGGGCAAAATGTGATCACCAATAAGGAGATAGGGCCTCCTGAATGGGAATCTCTGCCAATTGAGACCCAGGTGGCCGGGGTAGGGGAAGTCACCTCAGCATATATTTCAAAATTTCACTTAAAGTGGGAGAAGGAGGGACTCCAGCATTTCCCAGTTTCTGCTGTTTTTCTGTGGAATATATTAATGATATGTTTAGTATCAGAACCAAGAGTGCCAGAGGTGGCTCGAACTTTGGTGTGATACAGCTGCTTCTACTATTGTCAAATAAGTCTCACCTGGCTTCTGTTACTATCTGGAGAGTTAACAACTATTAAAATTTTTTCAGGAGATCTCCTATAAATTCTATGTGAAGCTTTTGGATCCATTCTGTTTGTTTGTGTCTGTCTGTTTTGTCTTTATGTCTTTATTTGAGTGAGTGTGTGAGAGTCATTTGTCATTCTGTCATAAAAGTGTGAACATAAGTTTGGAGATTTTCAAGGGTTTAAAAATCTCCTTCCCTTCATTCCACTCTGGCCAAGCAGAGTCAGGAAAAGGTGATAAGAAATAATATGGAAATTTTCCCCTTAGATTGAAAAGGTAAACAAATGAGTAATTAACCATTCCCTGCCTCACCTATTAGAGAAAAAAATCTTGTGTAACAATATGAACTTAATCTGGTTATTTTAAGGGAAATGTGAAAAAGTGAATTAATACCATTCATAACCTTGGGCTAAGATAAGTTAGAATTTATTATGCTAATTGGCATTTAGGCAAATTGGAATTTTGCTAAGATCTGATAAAGAAACATTTGAAAGGTGAGAGCTTCAGTTTCCCCAGCTTTGGGGAAGTGGAACTTGGCATGCCTCTGAGAATTTTTTTTTCAGAAGTTCCACTTCCTTTGAGTGAGGGGTTGAGAGCGTTTCACCCCGGGAAGTTTTTGGGAATGAATGTAGCACTAAGGAACAGGGTGGAATTGGCAGATTAAGAGAGAGAGTGCTGCAGAAACAACAGGGAATTTAAGTTCATGGTAGACCTAGCAAGGAGCCCACTAGCAAAGGCCCTGAGGCACCCTGAAGCCCACACCTTGTTTAGATAAACAAATGAACCTCTCCAATTGAACCTCTAAATCCACAATAAAACTCTACAGCTGGGAGGAGAGGAGAAAAGCCTAATTTTTTGTTGGTAGCTTTTGTAAGTAATGATTTGGAAATGAAATTGGTGTCCTTATGGCTTTTCTTAGCTATAGTAAAATTCAAGCATAGTGAAGATTGGAGAATCATTGTAAGCCAGAAGTAGTGTTATATCAGTAAAATTTTGGGTTGAATGTTGTTGGAATCAAAAGATGTAGAATTTGTTTAAAAAACAGGTCACTTGCATTTTGTAATGTGTGTATGTGCCACATAGAAAACCAGGTATTTACACCTTTACCTATACTTAAAAAAGGAAGTTGTACCTAAAACCATTTGGCTATCACTTATGGAAATTATTATCAAAGTTACTTTACTGTTTTGATGATAAAACCTAATGTTGTTAGTTGACTGCTATATGTAGAAAGGAGGAGATCAAGTAAAAACTTTATTTGGATTAATTCTGTCCATTCAGACCATTCCTAGGATGTATGGGATTTTGACAAAGCAGGGGCATCACCACTAGCCTCTCCTTAAAGTCCTTCGCAGTTATTCCTATGTTGTAAAACTGCCAAAAGCCCATGGAAACTATCTCTAGAGGCAAGGTCCTTCAGGCTGAGAGGGGAACTTGTTTATTTTAAAACTCACTCAGGAGTTTCAGTACTTTTGTCAGGAATGGGGCATAACCCATGTCACAGGCCTCCTTTATAACCCTACAGGCCAAGCTATAGTGAATGTGCTAACAGCACACTGAAAGTGATTCTCACTAAACAAAAAAGGGGCAGGGGCCCTGTCAGACAGAAACCTATAGATCTGGCACTATACACATTCAATTACCTGACATTCACAAAAAATTCCGAAATGACACCGGCCATGAAACATTTTTTGTGCCAGAGAGGACAGCTATGTGTCCCATCCCTGGTTAATGCTGGTGCAGTGGAACAAGCTATGGTCCAGGAAGGAGAAGTGTGGATGGGCCCTCATGAAATAACCATAGAGGGAGAAGGGTATGTTTATGTCTCCACAGAATATGGGCCATGCTGGTATCCTGTCCAAATGGTCTGGGTCATCCCACAGCAGCAACAAAAGGAAGCGGAGGAAGAGAAGGAGACCCAAGAGATGACCGAGGCAGAGGAGAAGCCAAGCTAAGACCATGCATTGGCTGTGTTTTGCACTAACCATGCTGTCTCTTCTGCCATCTTCACATGGAAAGGGGGACAAGTGGTGGGCATATATGAAAAATCCACCACAGATTCATGTAGTCAGCTGGGGAGAGCACACTGCTCGTCCCATCCTCCATGGGAATGTGACTCACCTCATCCACGGTGCTGAGGAGGCTCCACCATTTGCCAGCCATGAGGATTTGTCCCCACAGGATATTGTGGCTGATTTGATAAACAAATTGAAGAATATGTTGTGGTGGGCCTGGGGTTGGAAATTGATTACTGGTCTAGGAATGCCTGCCTTTTGCTTTCTTGTTTTGCTGTTCTGTATTCCAATGGGTATTAGATGTGCTGTTAATAGGTCACAAAACTCCTTGAGTCTGCTCAAAGCCCAGATCACACTCCAGCAGGAGCACAATGCACAAAACAAAATAGGGGCTGTGTGAGGGTTAGGAAATACGTGCAGGCTGCAAGCAGTTGTGTTGAGGCACAGGGAGTGTCAAGGCACTGGAACAAGCTGGGTCACATGGAGTTCAGAGCATTGCTCAAGGTTCTCATGCGTGTGGTTACCAGACATTCCAGACTGGAGTCTCCACACTCTGGAGCCTTCATGCCCTTGTGACTGCACCTCCCCTCTCACAATTTTGTTCAGTTGGCCTCTGTCACATACGGTATGTGGATCGGGGGTATATATAAGGCTTTTATGCCTTGGGAATAGTTTGAAGTCTGCCTTAAGATCTGGCTGTAAGGCTTCCGCATGAAGAAGACTCAATAAACTTTCTCTGCTTGCACCTCTGAGCCATGACTCATAAGTTCTTCAAAATGCGCTAGCACCTTCTCGAGTGAGGTAAGTAACTAGCTGCCCCTACAGTCAAGTTAGGGTACCGTGACAGAGAACCCTGACAGATCAGTAAATGGGGACCTTCAAGTAATTTCTAACCCCTGTCAGAAGCCTTGTCTTTGATGAGAAAGAAATTTAGGTTAAAAAAAACACATGATACATACTTTTTAATCTAAGAATTATGGGTAAAGTTTGTCAAAATTCAGCCAGTAACCAGGAAAACAATTCACATGATGACCTAATTATGATATGAGGGGAAACAGCTGTGAAAGGCCTCAGAACACTGATGAAAGGAACAAGGAATCATAATTGCAAAAGACTAACAATGAAAAAGTTTTCTTTCACCCCTTGTCAAAAATGTGAGAGATGAGAAATACAGAACAAGACACACTCTCAAACATCTCAAACATGAGGCTTTTTTTTTTTGCTTTTCTATCTATATTTACTATAACTAGAGTTTCTACTCAAATGAGTGGTAAGTAGGTGTGCAGTATTATAAATGTAAAAAAAAAAATAAAGCATTTTTTTAAAGTACAAAGACAGAAGAAAGGAACTATGCAGAAGGGGAAAAAAGAAAAATAAATTTAGCTAAAGCATTACCATTTTCTCTGATGTCAATAAGTTTTTCTTACAAATTAATTTGGAAGTACTTCATTTTTTTAAACAAATTACTTTAAAACCTATTAAAACTCACTTGTAAAATTTTAACCAGGTTAAAGAAAAAATTACTCTGTTTTTATTGTGAAAATATTAATTTTCATAGCTGATTTATATAAATTTTTATTATATAATCATATAATAATCATTTAACATGGGAAGCATTTTGAAACATCCTTTCTCAAAATTTGCTCTCCACAAGACAGATTTCTTCCGAAAGCTGTTACTTTTTTATTGATTTTTCTTTATCTTGAGGAGATATCATGTGTCTGTTTTGAGGTTTCAAAAATATCTGCTGGATAGCATATTATGGAATTTTCATGAAAGAAAAGGTTAACAAGTTTGAAACACTGCATGTCTTTTCACAGATTTAAAAAAACAACAACAACGTGTAATTCGTCTTTAAATTAGACAGCTCTCAAGCACTTTGTCACAAGTTAACCAGTGCACCTTAATCTGGAACAAAAAGATTTTTATGGTTATGCCCTTTCTCATTACATGGACAAACTGAAGCTTCTACCACTGACAAAAAAACTAGAATGAATTAGTAAATGTGATCATATAACTTTTTTAAAATCCTCCTGTATGTCTTAGAGTAAAGGGGAGACTTGGAAATGACAATTTTTGTTAGCGATTAGTCTGTTGGTTTTTTTTCAGCTCTGCAAGCAGTGGTGAGTTTCAGTGCCAAAAAATACTCCTTCCCACTGATAATGGAACTCTGGCTGTAGAACTTATTTACTCACCTGAATGGAGAGTTGGCCAAAAGGTGCCAGGTACCTCAGGAAAACATCTTGGAGCAGATTTGGATTTCTTTGACTTTTTTGGCCTCTCCACCAGGCTCCTGATACCACTCCTTCATGTAATCTCCCTTTCCTCCTCTTTTCAACTTTCTTGTAGGTATTGTCTTTACCCATTAAATTGTAAACTCTTCAAGGGCAGACTTTGTTTTTGTATTCTTATCCCCAATGCTTAGCTCAATGATGGGCATATAACAGGAACATAATAAATATTTATTGACAATTAAATATAATTAATTATACTAGCACTAAGTGAGGGGTATGGAATTTTTCCAGGCACTTGTGCAACCAAGATTGGTGCCTGGACAGTATTTATAACACTAAGGAGTTAATGCCTACAGAACAAGGGAAGTGGCTGGAACCTATTAGCATTTCTAGCCACCAAGATGGAAAAGACTGAGCAATAATAGAGAGAGGAGTGTCTGAGCTGCTTTTGAGACAAGCCCCATGATTGGATATCATAGTGTTCCCTTCTTCCAGTTGGTTGCACCACAGTTCTGAGACTGCTGTCCCCAGATAAAGAAACTGTAAGAAGTGTAATTAAGGAGATAATTAGAACACCTGGGGTGGGGGGGTCTTTGCAGGAAGCTAGGCAGAGCAGTGGATAGAGCTGCAGACCTGGAGTCAGGAAGAGTTGGGTTCAAATTTGACCTCAGACAAGGCAAGTCTCCTAACCCTGTTTTGCCTCAGTTCCTCATCTGTAAAATGAGCTGGTTCAGGAAATAGTAAGCCACTGCAGTATCTTTGCCAAGAACACCCAAAACGGGGTCACAAAGTGGAACATGAGTAAACACCAACAGGCATCTGGATGTTCTTAAGAAGATAATCAACTTCATCCTTCTTTGTCAAAGTTGCACCTTCCTAGTTTTGTTAAGACAATTGAGATGTCCTGGGTGCAGAGGAAGGGGCTGAGACAAAGCCATGGTGCATATTCTTAGGGCAACTCAAACTTTGCTCCTTGAACGTGAAATGTAGGAAGGAGGGTCCCTCCTCCTCCCCGCTCTCGCACGTACTCGACCCTCTCCCTTCCCCCCAGCCTGCCCTGGAAACGGAGACAGCCGAGTGGGCCCGCTCCCTTCCCGCCCTGGCAGGCGGCGGCCAGGCTAGAACAGCGGCTGGCCAGCGGGAGCCGGCAGCAGCATGTGGACCTCGGCACGGTGGCCACGAAAGCCAGGACCATGAGGATCCGCAGGAAAGGCCATCACCCATCATTATTATCCAAATAAAAAGTGAGAAAAATAGACCATCTTTGAAAACTGTGAAAAATGATAACAAATCAGAAAAGTCTAAATATAAGCCACTCTGGGGAAAAGTCTTTTATCTTGATTTGCCATCTATTGTGATCTCTGAAAGACTGGAAAAAGACCTCAAGGAACTAGGAGCGAGAGTTGAAAAATTTCGCAGCAAAGATACATGTTATCTAATTTTCCAATAAAAAGGAAGCAAAATATGCTCAGACGTTAGGGTGTATTTCTCCCGTCCCAAGTCCGGAATCAAACATGTACAGGAGGAAAATACTTCTCCTCACCCTAGCTGTGATGGAAGTTCATTCAAGACTCCAGATCCAGAATGTATGAGCAGAGGAAAATTACTAGTTGGAAAAGCTATCAAGGAACATGAATTCATCGCTTCAAATAGTGTCCTGTCAAATGCTTTATCCCGGGGAGTGAAAATTCTTCATGTTGATGATATTAAGTACTACGTTGAACAAAAGAAAAAAGAATTGTATCTGATCAAGAAATCAAGCATATCACTAGGAGAGGTGGGGAAATGATTAGGTATTCCGAAAACAAAAACAGGAAGGCTCAAAAAGTCATTTGTAAAGGTGGAAGATTCAAGTCACCATTACAGAACATTTTACCGTCAGCTGTACAATATACTTCTTATAAACTATTACGTTCCTAAGCCCTGCAGCCCTTTTGATTTGGATAAAACGTCTACTCTGCAGAAACAAACACAAGCTAAACAAAGGAACAGAATAGACTGTGAAACTGATGAAGGGTGCTGCCCTCCCGCACAGACCCGCCTCAGAGAGAACCGGAAGAAGGGCTACTGTCAGAGCTGCTCCCAGAGATAGGAGGTGCTGCAGACCCATCTTCTAAGTGAACAACACGGAAACTGCACAAAGTACTCAGTATCAAGTTGATGATATCACATCCAAGCTGGTGTATGATGACTTTGTAGAACACAAAAGCAATATGTCTAGAAGAGTAAAATGCAGTATTGGATCTTTTACCCCCATCATTGGAAATCCTTTTAAAAGGAATGAACCTGAAAAACAGCTGGAATTGCACCATGTTTTTCCGAGTGACTCTCGGAGAAATACTACCAAACAGGTGATAAAACAGGATTTACAATATCAAGAATGCAGGACTCCTTCACAGAAGATTGTCTTCAGTTCAGAACCCATAGATTCATTTGCTTCATGCAGTCCACGTCCTTACAACTCAACAAGCCAATGCGGAGAGCATTTCGATTGTAGAAAATCTCATATAATAAATCCGGTTAAGAAGGACATCAAGCTGGATTTGGTACAACTACCTCTAAATAAAGATAGGCAGGAATATACTTCTGAAGTTTCTGACCGTAACGGAACTGTAAATGAAAAAGACTTAGAAGAACTAAAAACAGAATGCTGCCCATCCTAGGGACATTAAGGCACATTTCTGATTTTGACAAAACAGACAAAAACGTGTCTCAACTAAAATGAAAGTCAGATAGTACAATTTTTCCAGATAAAAGTCAGAAGAAAAAAGGCACTAGTTCCCCACATGGTAATGATTCTAGTCTTAGAGTCATTAGCAATTCACCAGAGTAACCTACTGGTCAAGTCAAGGAAATATCCCATAATCATCCTGGTGAAGAACCCCAAGAAGCAAACTTTGAAAGCACAGTTTGCCTTCAGGGAAGTTCCACTGAAGAGTAAAAATAGTATTAGGGAGAAACAAAAAAAGAAGTTAGTGGAAGAACACCGAGTTACATGTAAAGAACAAAGCAGAATTTCCTGCTACAAAAGAAGAGAATAGTATTTGTAGTTCACCAGTACAGTCTTTAGTGGAATTACTTCAAACCAGTGAAGACAATTCTGAATTTCTGGGTTTTACAAGCTATTCTGAAAACCACAGTTCATGTGACAGAGGTTTGGGAGGAAGAAAATGGAAATAGCTTGTCAGCCATGTTTCTCTTGTCCCCATCTTCAACCTCCACATTTACTGGGTTTCAGAGGAGTTTTGTTTTTAATTTGTATTTTTCACAAATGGCAAGGATTGTATACCTGAAAATATTATTATATATATGTAAAAATTCTTGTTTTATTATTTGTGTGTCATCTGTATGTTTTAATAACCAAATGTAAATATTGATAATAAAGGTGATTATTAGTATTTTCTTAAGAATTAAGTATTTTTATATAAGTAAATGCAACTGAAGTTAAGGTGTCTGCTACCTTTATATACTGTGTACATAATTTCTAAATAAAACTGTTTCTGAATGAGCAGTTAAATATAACTGGCATTGCAAGGAAAATGACTTGCACTGAAGAAGGCAATTTTGAGTAACTAGAATTTGTTTACAAATTTAGTGTCTAGAATTTGGGTGCTATGATTAAATTTATTTAAATATTAGATCTGGGATAATATGCATACCACTGAAAACTAAGAATCATGGTAAAAATGCATGTTTATAAATTACAGTGTGTAAATGCGAGAGTGGTGCCTCAGGAGCTGTTTGGTATCAGTTGAGTAATGTTCTAAGGTACCTCATGTCCATTTGTCCTTTGATTTTCTTAAACTGAGTATGCCAATACAATTAACAAATAAAAATAAAAATAAAAAAGAAATGTGGGAAGGAGGCCAGAGAGCATTAGGCCCTCAGTAAAGGATGCTTATCACCAAACAGTGACTAGCAAGGTGAAAGCAGGCAGCAACTTTGCTAAAGGTTTTCTTCTGCCCTTTGACTTTTTTTTAAATGTTGAATGGGATCCTACTTTTTAAACATTTTAAGTTAATAAATATTGTGAAATTTAAAAATGCATAAATTACATCTTCAGGTACTAAAAGACCCCTCAAATGTGACTGCCAAGTCAGTAGTATTTGAAACATTATGGAGGGTGAGAGATACCATTGAACTAGAAAAAGTAAGTGTTTTCCAAGTTTTTTTTAAGAAAAAAAGAATATTTCATAAACAAAAAACAAAAAAAAAGGATTCTATATGAAAATAAGGTGTACAACTTGTACATCTTTTTAAAAGTAAATCGCAACTTTTGTGGTCCTATTTCCAGGTCTGCAAAAAAATGTCCTCTCAGCCTTCCAGCTCTAGGTCCTAAATGAAAGTCCTTATGGCCACACCCGGATCCTTAAAAGATCAGTTAGGCTATGATACCAAGGGCTCCATAAAATGCAGTGTTCATCTTCTTATGGTACTGACACAGGCCTGACACAGGTCTGGTTTGATCTACCCAAGAAAATCAAGAAGCAGTTCTCATCCCAATTCCCAGAATGATGCAGAGACCTTGAATACTGAATTCTCTAGGGTTTCAAGTCCCATTGCCTGACATTCTTTGCCAAGGAATAAAAATGAGTGTAATTGGAAAAAAAAAAAAAAGACAAAATTTGGGAGCATATCTTTACTATTTTGTCATTGGCATCCTGTCAATTTCCTCTTGTAAAGCTAGTTTCAATTTCCCTCCTTTGTGGATGTATTTCTTCTGTTGGATACAGTCCTGGTACTTATTAGTACAAATTGCCTGAAAATGAAAAGCACTATCATGAAATTAACATCATTGGAAATCTTGTGTGAATTAAAGAACTTAATCTCACCAGTTTATGATTTTTTCATTTGAACTTCCCTGAAAAATTCAAATAGGACTTTCACCCATTGTATCATGATATACATTTAAATTTCAGCAGATGGAGAAGTGGGCTCCTGGGCATTGTCTATGAATCCAGATACAACATCATTCTGAAACCAGGAACTAATTTCACTAAGCAAAATGACTCCCCACTGAGAGAGATTTTTTCCCCCCACAGTTATCTGAAAATGGTACTCTCAAAACAACAGTGTAAACAACTTGTAATTATATCTGTAAGTTAAGCAAGGCTATGGAATTTAAGTACCTAACATGCTGAAATGATAATTAGTGATAGGCACTAAGTATGAAAACGTGTCTATGTTTCTAATATTCTGCTTCAGCCCCCTTTTCAATTTACCTGGGACTAATGATTTTTCAACTTAATTTTGTGAATACTTAAACACATCTCCCTTAACCATTAAGACATTGTTATGGCACCTCATCAATGTGGATGCAATTGTATCATAAATTATGGGACTGTGTGGAGTAGTTATTTCCAATTTTTTTCAAGTCATTTTTCATGATCTGAGAGCATAAATAACTTCAAGAGATGAATAATACATCAAATGAAGCTGATCTCAGTAGCACTAATCCACTTTTATATAAAAATCAATCAGTGCATTTTGGCATGCAACCTAACTTTATTGCCTGTTGACAATGATATCTGCTCATTTGACATCCTTTAAAAAATTTCCTAAAATGTGATTATCTTTTTAGTCCCCTTGAAATTTACAATTCAGGACCATAGCAGAAAAATCAAACCACAGTAAATTTGTCATAACACCTTGCCCCTGTAGTCAAGGAATACTTCCGAAAGTCAGAATAACAATTATTTTAAATCATACACATAATCCATCTCTGATTGGCAATGAACAGTTTCACCCAAAGTAATTCCTTCTCAACCTATTATGATCATGTAATCACACAGCGAACTGATATAAACAAATAATTCTGAGATCCAGTGAAATAATTTTTCTAGGATGGATGACTTCCTATTGATTTTTCTTCAAAATGTCTCAGATGGACAAGTCTTCCTTTTTATTTCCTTAACTACCACTGTACCTCACCACTCCCCAAAAGCCCAACCCCTCAACTGTCATGTTGCTTCCCAAACAGGTTTTCAGCAGTAAGGAAGAGGGTTCTGTTGCATTCCATTGATTGGGGCTACAAATGCATGTTTGCTGATATGGGTCAGGTATTGGTTTTTCCCATATGTCCCAGGCCCCCAAACAGGGTAGGACTGAGATTTGAATCTATAGAGCAAGATGAAAGGCAAACATCTATAAAACGTTTGAGAGACATAATTTCTAGCTAGCTAATCATTTTAGTGATCCTGCTAGCAATAATTAATTAAAGGGTCAGTGGCACCCAAAGACCCTTCACAGAAACCACTCAACACTTAGATGCCCTTGCAAGAGTCAGTGTTCCTAAGGGTGGCAATCAAGTTTGATTGATTGGTTAACAATTAATGAGAAGAATGAACATTATAATGAGAGGTGGTTTATTCTAATGAACAGCTGGGGGACATGACTCTGATCACCCAATCTTGGCCAAAGAGACTTATCTGTACCCATATCATCCTATCTAGGATAATCTCAACAACAGAGAGAATCTACTTTTGCCCAGACCTGTCTGACTAAACACAATGGGCCCAAGTCACTTCACTTAAACTAAAATTTATTTACCTTTTGAACAGATCTGAGGTTTCCCTCTCATTATCAGCCCTGCACTTCAAAATCTTCTTGAATAACCAACAAGGGCTGATTGCTGAATGATGAAATAGAAAAGGGGAAAACCTTAGCCCTAATTCAATAATTGGTTATTAATATAAGAGTGAAATAATTATTTTTCTCAGGAATTTGTGCCTGTGGCTATCATCTTTAGAGAATATAACTTTGGACCAACCTGATTTTTGTTCCTCAAGTCTCTTCTCTTTCTTATTATTATATCACGGCCAAAGCTTCTAAGTGTTGTAGTGGTTAAAGTGCCAGACTTTAAACCAGGAAGACTCACATTTAAATCTTGCTTCAGACACTTTGGGCAAGACAGAACGTCCATAAGTGTCAGTTTCCTTATCTGTAAAATAGGGATAATTATTGCTTCTACCTCAGCATTATTACAAGGATCAAATGAGATAAAATGTGTAAATTGCTTTGCAAACAAAGCAATAAAGATGTTAACTATATTAGCTCTACCACCACCATGCCCCAACCAAAATCAGTGTGATACAGACACTTGATCAAAAATGTTTTTTGATGTTCCACTGCTTACAGAATAGAGTTCAGATTCTATAATCTAAAATTCAGGTCACTATTCACACCCTGCTTATAGCTTTCCTTTTCTGTCTTCTCTCTTATTGTTTCCCCTCTGCCCACGATTATATTCAGTACTTACTCCCTTTCTTCCACATATAGAATGGCTTCTCCCCACTTCTCTGCATATAGAATATGTCAGGATTTCTGAAGCACAGTTCACATCTCACCTTCCTGATGAGGTATCTCAGTCACTTCAGCAGAAAATTGTTCCCCACTCACCCCCCCAAAAAAAATTCCTTTAGTATTCATTTCTTGTACCATTTGTTTTGCAGCTTACTGGCCATTTGTACAGCTTATCCTTATTAAGAACAAGTTCCTTGATGGAGAAGACTGTACCTCATAGTGCTTTCTATCTTCCCCACTAGATGCCTAGCATAGGCTTGCGCCACATATTTAGCTGAGGATTTTTTTTTTCTCAGTGACTCCTCTCCTAGCAATCAATTTAATCAACATGTACATTAATGACTTGATCTTTCATTTCCTGATCATAGGATTAAGGGATCATAGAGGTCAACTAGTCCAACCCCTCATTTTACAGACCAGGGAATCAAGCCACAGAGGTGTTATTGTAATCTCCAGGCTACATAGTTAGGAAGAGAAGATATGGGGTTTGAGTTCTGATGTGCATATCTGATGTGCATATCTGTATCTCATTCACTCCCTTTGCCAGCAATGATACTGGTTATAATAGTCAGCATTTGTGTTAGCATCTACTTTGTGTCAGGCACTGTGTATCCACAGATTTGCAAATATTATCTTATTTGATCTTTACCACAACCCTGGGAGGAAGGTGCTATAATTATTTCCATTTTACAATTGGGGACACCGAGGCAAACAGAAGTTAAATGAGCTACCTAAAGAAATATGGCTAGTAAATATCTGAGGTAAAATTTGAACTCAGGTCTTCCTGATTAGGGGCCCAGAACTCTATCCACTGCACTACCTAGTTAACCTGAGCAAAATGCAAGTTTCTTAAGGTCAAGGACTAGTTTTCATTTTGTCTTTGTATCTTTAGTGGCTAGCATGGTGCCTTGCGGATAGATAATAATAAATGTTTGTTGGACTGGATGAGTACATTTCCTTTAATACCCCAGCTATGTGCTAATTAACATTAGCCCAGCTGGCTTAGCCTATTATGGGCATGATTCAATAACAAGCTCTCCTCCTTTAGCTATAACTCTGATGTAACCACTCTGTGTGTTCATTTGTGCCTGTCAGCTTGACTCTCCTTTAAAAACCACAATCCAAAACTCTTGGCAGATTGGAATGGTGTTTGATTTATGGCAACAGTAGTTGATTTATTTTAGTAGTGTTTTATGGTTAGATCATTTAGTAGGAACATATTCTGGTTTATGATAAGAAAATAAGTACACATATTAAACATTCATTGAAAAATATAAAAATTTCCATTTAAGCCTCAATTTGGAAATGCAGACTGTCTGGTTATC
Organism: Pseudochirops corinnae; assembly: GCA_028646515.1. Lineage (NCBI taxonomy): Eukaryota > Metazoa > Chordata > Mammalia > Diprotodontia > Pseudocheiridae > Pseudochirops > Pseudochirops corinnae. The sequence goes on along the minus strand of CM053587.1, from coordinate 161,612,776 downwards.
AGAAATTCTTGGCACTAGTGATTTCCTTATCATGTTTTAAGATAAATTTATTCTCACAAATGTTCTCTCATAAGTTCCACGATTTTGCAACATTGCTCTTACTGAAGTGCTCCTGAAGGGTGTACAGTGGTTAAATCTGACCTTCACACTTGGTCTAACATAGAATAGGCAGCCTGGAAAGAAGGCTCTCCCTGCTTTTTTTTGTACTTCTGTGAATTGGTGAGGCTCTGGATGAAGCATTTAATTCAAAACTTCCTGTTACAGTGAACACATTGCTATGTCATACTTACAAATAATCTTTCCTACCAGAAATACACAACACCAAAGATTTCAAGAGACAGCATGGAACAGCATGGAATAGTAGATAGTCAACTCTGAGGTCAAGACCCGCCTTGAACTGAACACCACTGCTAAATGCCCACAGTAACCCTGTACCACCATAAATTCCAGAGCCCATGCTGATTTGCATTAGAAGAGTTTCCTGGCTGAAATTTCCCTGACCATAAAAGTTCTTCATTTAAAAAAAATATTTTGTTAAATATTTTCCAATTACATGTAAAAATTTTTTACAAAATTTTTTATTTAAATTTCAAGTTCCAAATTATCTTCTTTCTCTCCTCCAGAAGGCAAGCAATTAAGCAATTTGAATGTATATATACATATATACTTATATATATGCATATATATGTATATATATATGTATGGTCCGGCAAAACATATTTCTATATTAGCCACATTACAAAAGAAAGCACAAACAAAATAAAATATTAATAACAATAAAGTATGTTCCAATCTACAATCAGTTTGTCAGTTCTCTCTGGAGGTAGATAGCATTTTTCACCACAGGTCCTTTGCGGTTGTCTTGGATCATCATCTTGTTCATAATAGCTAAGTCTTTCACAATTGATTACCTTTACACTATTGCTGTTACTGTATACAATGGTCTCCTGGTTCTGCTTACCTCGCTTTGTATCAGTCCAGCTTTTTCTGAAACCATCCTGCTTACCATTTCTTATAACACAATAGTATACAATCACATATCACAACTTGTATAGCCATTCCCCAATTGATGGGCATTCCTTCAATTTCCATTCTTTGACACCAAAAAAAAAAAAAAGAGATTTTATATATATATACATATATATATATTCATAGAAACAAGTCCTTCCCCCCACCTTTTTTTATGTCTTTAGGATATAGATCTAATAGTTGGGTTAAAAAGGTAGGCATAATTTTAAAGCCCTTTGGACCTAGTTCTAAATTATTCTCTAGAGTGGCTGGACTAGCCCACAACTCTACCAATAGTGTCTGTGTCCCAATTTCTTCACATTATCTCCAGCATTCGTTATTTTCCTTTTCTGTCATGTTAGAAAATCTGATAAGTGTGAGGTGATATCCTCTGATCCACCATTCTATTTTTGAATCAGGAACAAATTGTTTTGATTATTACCACTTTGTAATATAGTTTGAGATCAGGCACTGCTAGGTCACTGTTGTATTAGAAGTCACTCTCTTCTTACTTTAAATGAAAAATAAAAGACTCCAAACACTGAATTGCATAATTTTTACTTCTACTAATGGATGCTATTTATTAAAAAATCATTCAATGAGACTATAAACCAAACACTAAGGATACAAGACAAAAATGAAGTAGCCCTGCCTTCAAGGAGCTTATATCCTATTGGGTATGTAAGGCAATCAGAAGTGGTTTCCTTCTATGGCCTCAGCACACCATGAAGTCTTCCTTCTCGGTTTTAACACAATTTTTACATTAGTAATAACTATCAGACTTACAAGCCATTTTCTTATTTTTTCCCCTTTTATATAAAGGACAACTAGTGTATATATAGCAACGATAGTTCCTCGATTCTATCCCATGAAATTGGCTGTGAAATGTAATCTCTTCCCACTTAGTGGACTCTTTATTTTCCATAGGCCTGGATGCTAGAAGTCTCCTAATATCTTCAAATCAGAGAGTAATTTAAATTCATTAGTATAATCTCTGAACATTAACTACTGTCTGGTCATCAGTAGGTTTGATGCTAGCTCTTGCTTCCAAAATTTCCATCCCTTCACACATTTTTGTCTGGTAGCTGTGGCAAAGGTAGATTGGTTCCCTTGATAATAAAGTACAGATCCAATGAGGAACAAATAATGTTGGGTGAGCTTTCAAAGTTACTAAAACTACCAATGTAGCTACTGCCTGCAGAGCCACTGCTTAGAGATTGGAGGGCTGCCTCAGGGCCATCCTAGTCCAGTGGCCAGCTGGAGTTCAGTTGAAACAGATCTGTCCCATCTCTGATTACCTCAGGCAATACTAGCACCAACATGGGTGTGTGTGTTCACTGCTGTTACTATAATGAAACATTCTTTCAAACTGTGTTTCTGTAAATTGCTCCTTCTCCAGATCCTTTCCCCAACCCCAAACTTTTCTACTTAGCTCACTTTTCAGTTTTAAAATAATAAATCCACTTTTACTGCTTTTAAGCTTGTTTCTGTAAAATTACTTTCCCCCTATTTTATTTTTTTAAGGCACACGTTTGCATCTAATCTGAATTTTTCCATTTATATCAATCATCATAATAGATTAGTTAGTCTAAAATTAAGAAGATTTTGCAATCTAATAAACTCCTTAAGGAAAGTAACCTGGGTAGTGATTAGAGAGGCAAGTTCTCTTTTTAGAACACGTTATATTACTCAATAAGTATTAATTTGTTGTTATTGTTCAATCATTTTTCAGAAATGTCCAACTCTTTGTGACCCCATTGAGGTTTTCTTGGCAAAGATACTGAAGTGGTTTGCCATTTCCTTCTCCAGTTCATTTTACAGATGAGAAAACTGAAGTAAACAGGGTTAAGTGACTTGCCCAGGATCACACAGCTAGTAAGTATCTGAAGTCATATTTGAACACATGAAGATGAATTTTCCTAACATCAGATCCAGCACTCTATTCACTGTACCATCTAGGTGTACCTAGATATAGGTAGAGAGACTCATAAATAAGAATGGAAAAATATAAGAGTCCAATTGGGATAAGAAGCAGGTAATTGGTTCTGGGCTGTTGGAACTCCACTTTTAGACAAAGGATATCATTCCTGTTTGTATTTTTGCAGCAGGACAACTAACTTCAAGGCTGCTGCTGGCCTAGCCTTCTAATCCTAAACACAGACCTCACGAGCCACAGCAAAAAGTTTACATGTTCTGCCTCCCCCCTCCACACACATACACTTTGTTTAAGCCATAGGCATTCCCTTTAATTAATTCATGGTTCAGTGCAATAGGGTATGCCTACACACAGGTGGTGACTGACAGACTGAATCATTCTGATTTCCTGTAAAACGTTTAGCAACTTATAGCTTCCCATCATGGCATTCACAAATCATCTCTGTAGACAGGCTCCAAGTTACAGGATTGGCACCTGCTTCCACAGTGCATGACAAGAGTAGTGTCTCCAAGTGACTTTATAACAAATAACTCACCCTCAGGATAACTCACACATGGAAGACTGTCTGGGAGCCACCCATCATGCCTCCTCTAGAATAAGTTCTCACCACGAGAATCAATAAGAAGAAAAATATTCTCAAAAAACTTCTGATCCCTTGACACTCTCCACTTTCATCCTATTTTTTTTCCTACAGAACTTCCTCTCCATTCTGTTTACAGCCATATAACATGATTTGCTAGAGTGTGTACATTGGGGTTTATTACTGTCCTTCAACCTCCTTTGGCAGAGAGCTCTAAACAATTTCTTCCAGGATTTTCCCTTTCTCCTTTTTATATGTCTATAGAGTCATAGAACTTCAGAGAAGGGACTTAGAGATGATAGATTCCAACCACCTCATTTTTGTGACAAGGAATTAATCTGACTTAACATTACATGACTTGATTGAGTTTATATACCTACTTAGTGGCAGAGCTTGGAGCAGACACAATGGACATTAATACATATTTATTATTTTGCCAACTTTGGCTTATATTCTAGGTATTCTTAGAGAATGATGAAGAATGATGTGAAAGGAAAGACTACAGTTATTTAGTAAAGGACCTAGGTTCCTATTCCAGCTCAACTGCCTTTGGGATTTGGGGCAAGTCATGAGTATCTCTGGGTTACAGTTTTTTCATATGTAAAATGAAGAGTCAAACCAATTGACTAGAGTTCCCAGATCAGAGGTTCTTCCAGAGGATAGACGTCAACATGAAAATCCTGGTCTCTCAACTCTTCATTCATTTCTCTCCCACTTCCTTATCCCCAGTTGCAGACTCAGTCTCTAGATTTTACTCACTCCCAAGTCAGGATGAGCAGCCTGTGTAACCTCAAGTTCCTTAAGAAGCAGGGTCCTTTTCTTATCTGAATTCTAAGTTCACTCTCTCCCATTTTCAAATTAATTACTTTCGTTTCAGCTACCTGAACACCCATACAGTCAGTGTCCCAGGGATTCTAGCTATGGGAGCTTCCTAAATAATCTTTTCCTTTGTTTTGGGCTTACAGCTGCTGAACTAAACCTCTGTTGTAGGCAATACTCAATACTCAATACTCAAGCCTTGGGAACTAAGGAGCTAACTTCTCAAGATGGTTTAGTTATGGAGACCCAGAAGTGAGATAGGCTAAATGCCATATGACCCACTTTTTAAAAAATTTCTATAGTAATAAGTACTTAGAAAGGAATGTAGCTTTTAGGAACTGATGAACTTTTTATTTCTCATGACATGTTACTTTTATTGATTTGCTTGCCTCCTTGTGGACAGGAACCTAGAAAAGCTCATTTGTCATTCCTTGCTGAGTGTACATTTGTAGTATAATGACGCCTGGCAAATGTGCAGATCACCTGTAAGAGTATCTCCACATAGAAGGGACATAGGAGTTGGCTTCAGGAGAGTTGAGATGACGTATAATAGAAATGCCTTATACAATCATTGGAACAGACATAGAATATTTAACAGTTTCTAGTTAGCTAATCATGTGGTGAATAGAAGGCACTTTGATTGGTAGCAGAGGCATTAAAAAGCACTAGTGACTAGTGTTTCAACTAATTCTTCTTTGTCTACTCTTTTGAGTTGATATCTTTGGTGACAGCAATGAGTGAGACAATGTGAAGAGGAGAGAGAGCTTGTGCCTCTTCACCTTTGAGGCAGACACTGGTCCCATAAAAAATGGGCCTTGAGGGTGGAGCCAAGATGGCAGCACAGAAGCAGGAAAACTCTGTGAGCTCCCCCCATAACCACCTCAAATACCTATAATATATGACTCTAAACAAATTTTAGAGCTAGAGAACCCACAGAGTATCAGAGAGAAACAAATCTTCTGCTGAAGGCAGCCTGGCAGGTGGAAAGGAAGGGTCCATCACAGTATGCTGCAAGCCGAGCCCAGCCCTGCATGAGCCCCGGTTTTAACCCCAGAGTGGCCCTGACCAGCAGTGGCTGGAGGGGAGTTCTAGAGAGCGGATCACCAGCAGCTGTGGTTTCCAGAAATATCAACCCATAAATGCCAAAGACAAAGTAAAAGGTCAGTGGAACTATGTTGGAACCAAGGGGGACTAGGAGCGTAGTCCAGCCTCTGCCCCAGGAGCAAGAAAGCTAGTAGCTATGGAGGTGCTGCAGCCATGCAGCCATCTCCACATGGCTGTTTCAGAGCTCCTAGCCTGCAGATTGTAGGGGGACCATGTGACCATTCAGAGGGGTAATCACTCTTGCTTTAACCTGCTTGGATCTGGATTGCTGTATTGGGCTGGAGGTCCTGGGGTGTGTGATCAGGTGCCAGAGCTTGTGGAGGCTTCAGAGAGAACACCCAACTAACGGCTGTAGCAGCTGAAAAAACCCCAATGATTTGGGACAAAGCTCTCCTCTCTGGAAGCAGAGTTCTACTGTGGCAAAGAGCTCAAAAGTCAAGCAGTTGAGTGGCAACATGAGCAAGCAAAAGAAACAAAGCAAGCATAGCAGTCAAACATAAGATTCCTTTTTTGGGGACAAAAAGGATCAAAGCATGGAATGGGAGGAAGACAATGAAGTCAGAACTCCTGTGCCAAAAGCTTCCAAGAAAAATATGACTTGGTTACAGGCCATGGAGGAGCTCAAGAAGGACTTTGAAAATCAACTAAGAGAAGTGGAGGAAAAATTGGGAAGAGAAGTGAGAATGATGCAAGAAAATCATAAAAAGAGAGTCAACAACCTGACTGAAGAAAATAACACCTTAAAAAATAGATTAACTCAAATGGCAAAAGAGGCCCAAAAAGCCAACGAGAAGAAGAATGTCTTAAAAAGCTAAATTTGCCAGATGGAATAAGAATTTCAAAAGAGAGAATTATCCTTCTAGAAATTCTCAAGGAAAATTGCCCTGATATTTTAGAAGCAGATGGCAAAATAGAAATTGGAAGAATTCACTGATCACTTCTTGAAAAAGATCCCAAAAAGAAAACTCCTAGGAATATTATAGCCAGGTTCCAGAATTCCCAGATCAAAGAGAAAATATTACAAGCAGCCAAGAAGAAACAATTTGAATATTGTGGAAACACAATCAGGATAACACAGGATCTAGCAGCTTCTACGTTAAGGGATCAAAGGGCTTGAAATATGATATTCCAGAGGTCAAAGGAGTTAGGATTAAAACCAAAAATCACCTACCCAGCAAAATATATAATGTTTAATGTATAATGTTTAATGTATAATGTTTCAGGGGAAAATATGGTCAATCAATGAAATAGAGGACTTTCAAGCATTCTTAATGAAAAAAACCAGAGTTGAATAGAAATTTTGACATTCAAATACAAGAAGCAAGAGAAGCATGAGAAGGTGAACAGGGAAAAGAAATCATAAGGAACTTATCAAAGTTGAACTATTTACATGCCTACATGGAAAAACAATAATTGTAAAAACTTATGAAACTTTTCTCGGTATGAGGATAGTTGGAGGGAATATAAATGTATATATATGTATTCATACATATATATGTATGAATACATATGTGAATGTGTGTATATATGTGTACAGGTATACATAGAGAGAACAGGATCAATTGAATAGGATGGGATGATATTTTTAAAATAAAATTAAGAAGTGAGAGAGGAATATAATGAGAGGAGATAGGGAGAGACAAAATAGGGTAAATTATCTCATATAAAAGAGGCAAGGGAAAACTGTTACAATGAAGGGGAAGAGCAGGAAGGCAAAAGTGAATGTGTCAACCTTACTCTCGATGAGTTAGGCTTAAGGTGGGAATAACATATACACTAAATTTTACCCTACAGGAAAGTAGGGGGGAAGGGAATAAGGGGGGGGGGAAGATAGAAGGGAGGGCAGATTTGTGGGGGAGGGTAGTTCAAAGCACACACTTTTGAAAAGGGACAGGGTCAAAGTAGAAAATAAAACAAGTGTGGGGGGGATAGGATGGAGAGAAATATAGTCAGTCTTTCATAGTATATCCACCATGGAAATGTTTTGTGTAATTACAAATGTACAACCTATCTTTAATTGCTTATCTTCCCAGTAAGGGTGGGTGATGAGGGAAGAAGGGAAAGAATCTGGAATTCAAAGTTTTAAAATCAAATGTTCTTTTAAAAATATTATTATTATTATTATTATTTACATGCAACTGGGAAATAAGATATACAGGCACTGGGATATGGAGATCTATCTTGCCCTACCTGACAGTCAGAGGGAGGATGGGGGAGGATACAGAAGAGAGCAGATTGGGGGAGGGGGTAGTCAGTGGGAACACTGTTTTGGGGTGGTGGGTAGGGAAAAGACAGGGACAAAAGTTGTAACTCAAAATCTTGTGGAAACAAATACTGTAAACTAAAAATAAACATAAAATTTAATTTAAAAAATAAAAATATAAAAAAAAGAAATGGACATTGAAACATTAATTCATATCCAATGCTTGAAACAAAAGTCCACAAATACTCCACAAAGCAAAGACATATATCACATGAAGTTATATTTCACGCAAAACTTTTAACACCACTTATATTTACCACCATGTCTTTAACTTTGTATAGGTACAATATAGAAATTTCTTTTAAATTTACTGCAAAGCCTCTTTACTGAAATCACCCTTAAGGAACCAAAGCAAAATATTTCTTTTTAAATAAATTCTTTCCATGATATTTAAGCTGATTTCCTTATAAACTAAACAAGAAATTGCTTTAATATACTAATGAGTAACATATATTTTTATTAAAATGTTTAATAAAACATAACATGAATCTTTAGTTATTTGTAATAACTTTAGGTCATTCAAGCTTAACAGTGAACACTTGAAATTAAATCAATATGAACTGACAAATAGCATCACAACTGAGTAAAAAAAATGTCCATATCACAAAAGTAATTTCCCCTATACCCTTATCCCCAGAAACACTGCAATACTAAATTTTCTTTAAAAAGGAAAATCGGTATAAAGCATGCCTTTCAGATACTGTTAGAGGCTTTATGTGTATAAGCAAGGCATTATTTTCAGAGTAAACATTGTATGATAATATACTATCCTCCAAATTACAAATCACATAGCACTTCAGGTTTAATGTTCCACTCAAGAGAGAATCACATGCCTGCAGCTGTCAGATTCTGCACAACTACCACTTCTTATTTTTCTATGTTCCTTAAAAAAGAAAAAAAAATAATATCAGTGTCAAAGTGGGTATATAGGGGTTGAGGCTGCTCATCCCAAAAGAATGGCCAGTAGTGTGCACCTCTATCTAGGCCCTTGACCTCTATGCACCTTGGAAAAGATCCCAAAAAGATCTGAATAAAACAGAGAAGAATCATCATAATGGCATAAAAGGATCATTAAACTGGAGAAAAGCAGGGGCCTCACTTGCTATTAAAGAGAATTTAGTCTATGCTTAGCTTCATCCTTTTACTGGAGATCAGTAGATACCCACAGAGAAAGAGCACAATATTCCCTTTTAACAAACATTACTTAATAAAACATGCTAATTCAATAGGTTGATATCATATTAGACTAATCAGCTTTTCAGTATTTAAAGTCTTTAAGCCATTAAAATACCAATTTTCAGAGTAATTCAATGCGTAAAATCTTAAAAGCACAAAATAATCCATCTATTCATATGGTAACCTTGTCTACATAGTTCAACTAAATGAGCTAAAATATGATTGGATCTTTCAAGCTGTTGTGATAGATAATTGACAGACTCATGCATTACACAAAGGGGTCACCAATTAAGTCATTAAAATGGTCATTTTTGTAAGCTAGTTGTTTGGGGTTGGTTTTTAGTAGCTCCAAGAAATTAACAATGAGGTGATCAAATTATCATGTGGTGACCATGGAAAGTTACTTAATTCTGATGGTGACATAAGTCAGGTCTGTAGTTCATGGAAATAATATGAGTACAGAAAATATGGTTGTGAGTCTAGGGCTATAGGTAGACATACTTTGAAATGTTGGGAAAGACAATCCCAGTTCTTCCATTAATTCACTTTGTAATATAAGAGAAAAGCAGTTTTCTCTGGGTCTAAGTTTTCTTGTAAATAAAATGAAAAGTTCTGATGGATGTTCTAGAAAGTCACTTCTTTCACTTATGTCCTCTGTTTTTTTTAGTCTAGTTATGAAAATAATGGTGTGTAATAAGCTTGTAGGGAGCTGCCTTAGAGACTTTCTTTGAGGAAGAGAAAAATAAGAACATAGGCATATTTAGATTATTTGATAGGTTTCTATTCTGGGAGTTGAAAGTTACCACCAAACTTTAGCTTTTTGGTACATGGGATATAAAGGAATAAAATCCTTATTTGTCATATGAGTGAGATAATTTTCAAGTAAGTCAGGTTTCTATAGATGACATTTAGATAGCCTTAATAAATGAATTGCTTTCCAAACAAAATGTGGGGCACTTCTATTTTAGTTGGGAGAGTGAAGGGAAAGGCTTGAACATTTTAGGATTGAAGAGATGTTTTCCTGACACACCACATACCACGTCATCTATTTATAATCTTACTAAATCCAAGAGAACAAGTTTTCCTAAAATACATAATCTCATATTTATTTTTACATGATTATGGATAATAATAATAATAAAAATTTGAAGGTATGTCCTGATTCTTATTCATTTAGAAGTAAAAAGAAGTTGAGCTTGTTTCCCTGAGTGTTCTTTTGTGCCTGGTGCAGAACTACAATATGGAAAGTTTGTATTCAATGATAGGTCCAAAATAATTTATTTTAAAGTTTTCCTTCTGCACACAAGAAAATACTATTCCTCTACATTAATGGCTCTAGTCTCATGCTTTGAACTATTTACAACACACCTGGATTTGTGGTGCTTTACATTATTGATGTGTTTCAAAAAAAGTTGAATGAAATTCAAGTTTTATAAATAAAATCTTATTATAAACACACTAATAGAATACCTTTTTAAAAGAAGGTTCTAGTGACTCCATTGTAAAGTGAAGAATTGTTTTTTAAGGCAAATTGTTACCTCTAGATTAACTGCTGAAATATGCAAGGCACATGTGTATTTGGAAACCTTAATTTACTTAGAAATATCTATATGGCTTTGCAAATGAAATGAGGGAAGCTCTTTAAGAACTCTCATTTCTTGGGTTTATTCAGTTTTATTTTTCCTGAGAAATACACAATTATCTAGCTCCCTGAGAGCTGTTAACACAATATTCCCTTTCTTTTATGTACCTTTGCTCAAAATTGTTCTTTTTTCTGCTTCACTTTTCTTACCTTTTGAAATTACATCCTCGCATTCAAGGCCCAGTTTAAATGCTACTTCTCCATGAATGTTTTTAAAATTTCCTCCAGTTGGCAGGAAATTCGCCCTTCTCTGGGTTCACATAATAATTGCTTTGAGAGACAGCATGGCATAGCGGATAGAAAGATGTCCTTGCATCCAGGAAGACTTTAGTTCAAGTCCAGGCATTCATATATACTGGCTATATGATTCTAGGTGAGTCATTGAGCTTCTCAGTACTATAGGCAGCTTTAAGACCATAAATTACAGAGAATGTGCCAACTTCCATTTGTAAAAGAAGTTTCCTTAACTGAGATTTCCCTATATCGGTGAAATTACAAGTCAGTCTCGGCTGATAGCACTTTTCACATTCTACTTTGAACTGTATGTTCACTTAGGGATGAGAGGATCCAGATAGTACAAAAGGCATTGACCTGGAGACAGAGGACCTGAGTTCATATCTTACCTAGGATGATCACTACCTTTGTGACTTTGGACAAGTCACTTAACTTCCATGGACCTGTTTCCTAATCTGTAAAATGGTGTTGGACTTAATGGTCACTGTGATTATGCTACTTTCCGTTCATATTTTATTCATCTTCATTGCTCCATCCCATAGCACTCAAAACAGTACCTTGCACAGAATAGGCACTTGATAAATTATCTGTGTGTTGTCTACCATTCATTATATTGTTTTGAAGCAAATTCTTTCATTGGGTTGTCAATATCCAAAAATTTACAAAATAAAAAAAAAAAGTAACATAATAGAAGTCTCTAAAACAAGAGTTCTTACTCTTTTTTGTGTTATTGACCCTTGTGGCAATCTGGTGAAGTGAATGAACCCCGTTTATTGTTTACATTCATAATTGTGCTATTATTTATATTCTTAAAAATGAAAGAAATGCAACATTTTAATTTGAAGTTAGTGAAAATAAAGATCGATTTTTTTTCCCATCCAAATACACAGAGCCCTTGAAATATAACAACAGACTCCTTTGGGGTTCATTAACCCAAGTTAAAAAAACTTTTAGATTCATCTAAAAAGACTCTTGAGTTATTGGAATTGCTCTCTGCTGGGGAATTTGGAATTTGGAAGAGAAACTCTGTCCAAATGATCACAACTCTGATCCCAAATAAGTAGGAATATCATCTGATTAGGCTTTCAATCTCAGCAGTGTGTCTGAGCTTTAAAATCAGGCATCTTCACTCATTACTGAAGTTTAAGAAAACAGACTTCTTCTGACTTTAAAGCTGATTAATGAAAAGAATATAGGATCATCCATTTAAACTTCTGACAAAAGTGAGTTGTAATCACAGCTTAGGGAATATTTGACAGTATAATGAAGGTTTTTAAATACAGTTTTTATGACATTATTTACTTTTTCATTTTTTCAGGCAAAGTTAGAGAAATGGCAGAATATGTTCAGTGTATTTTAAGGCTTAAACTAGTCTGAATTTTAAAATTAGCATGCATTTTCATGTCAAAATGTGAGCATAAGTTGTTATCCCACTGCTCAGAACTGAAGGACAAGTCTTAACTTCCTATTATGAGCTCCAGTAAAAGGAGATATTTGTTAAAGTTCCTCTGGGAAATCATCTGGTTTTTCATTGTCCATGCAGAGGGAACAGCACACTCCTTTCACCATTTGTGGGTTGAGGCACTCTGCAGGTTGGCAGGTCTCCACGGTACATGTCACCTGACCACTCTGAAAGGTAATATTTAAATATTAGCTCCATGTTTCATGACATAAAAACACCTAGAGAAATTTAGACCAATTTTTCTTTTGATATGTAAATAAGCATTTTCTAGATTTATATAGTCTACTCCCCGCCCCCCACATCCATTGCAGCTACAATCAAAATAAATTAGGATATAGTTTTATGTGAAATATGTTCACTGTAACTTTGTCAAGCCTATGGAACCCACTGAATGAACAACATATTATGAGTTATTAAATGCAAACCTGAAATCCCCCATCAGAAATACTATACCTACCAGCAGGAAAATCAGTCAACCAACAAACAATTGATTACATGCTTTGAAAAATTTCTAATGACCAAAACTTTTCATATAAATATAGATGTGGATACTAGAGATACATATACACACACCAAGAGTAAATTGCTTCCACTACTTCCCCATACAATGTTAAAGGGGGAAATAATATAAAGCCTTTATATAGTGCTTTAAGGTTTACAAAGTGCTTTACATACTATTATCTCACTTGATCCTCACATTACTATTATTCCCATTTTACAGATGTGGAAACTGAAGCTGAGAATTTTAATGGCTCTCCCAAAGTGACATGGCTAGTTAAGTATCTGAAGATGGATCTTCTTGATTCAAAATGCCACCTCACTGCCAAGAGTAGGGAGGGAACAATAGAATAGAGGAACAGAATGTAAAGCTTTTGTGGAACACTGTCAGCATTCTGCAGTGTCTTGAGTGAAGAAGGTTTCTGGACAGGAAGGAAAATTGTTATCCCCAAAACGTATAGGTAGAATGATTTTCTTTGTAGTTCCTCTGGGGTGAATTTCCTCCTCATGGCAAGTTCTAGTTAAGAACAAGGCTTTGCTTTGGTAGATCAGTCACAGATCTAGCAGCCTGATATTAATATGAGGCAAATCTAGTAATTTCCCTAGTACCCACCAGTAGGAAAGTTACACAGTGTTTTGTTTTGCTGACATGAAAGCAATTTAGCCAAATGTCTCTGAAGACTGACAAGTAGAGAAGCTATCATTTTAAGGTAGGCTTCTCTAATGCCAAAAGCAATCATGCAAGATATAGTCCTTGCAAACACACCCTTTTAACAGAATCAAACTCATAATCTAAGCATAACATTTACATAGCATGATATTTATTTGTATCTGAATAATTTCTCTTATTTATTATGGAAGTCCCTTAATATGGAAACCCCAATTTTGCAAATGTACTTTTCTGTAGAATATTCTTGCTTTCACTTTGAGTATTTGCTTATCCCATATAGCTTTCTCCTCAGTCAGGGCCTATGACAAAATATACTCAGAAATTATTAATAATTTAATTAGAGCCTGGAAATTGATTTAATCAAATAAGCACTGTGATGTGCTTTCACTTTAAAAGCAATGTGTCTAGTAACTCCAAATTCATTTGAGTGTGGACTCCATTAATTCTTCCTTCCATATGTCTACTGAATGGATTCAACGATTTAACTGTAAGTAGAGTCTGTAGTTTTTTTCAAAGTACAGAAGTAAAAATATTGGTACAACAAGAAAAAGAATGAAGATGGTTTATGGGAATGGGAAGAAAACAACTCTGCTAACTGTCATAAGGAATACATTTGTTTCTCTCCCCTGATAGGGCTTAAACTAGCCCTCATCTCCCATATTATGTGTTCAGAATATAGCATGAAATCAGAGAGGGAGAGGAGAATGAGGAGGATGAGAAAGAGGGAGAGAAAGAGAAGGAAGGACAGTGAAAGAGAGAGGGATCTACAGTAGGTCTGTGTCACCAATTAGGGTACTCTATCACAAAGTTTCCAGGACCTTGACATTAATTCTCCCATCTTCCAAAACCAGAGTCTACATGAATACTAAAGTTCATACATTTCAGAGAAAAAAAATCACTGGACAGTAGAGAGAACTATGCAAAGAGTAATCTTGGCCTTAAGCACTGAACGTTTACCCTTTTGGCTCACTACAATAACAGGAAAGTCATTGGTCACCACACACTTAGGCCGACTTCCAAAAGCATCCCTAAAATCTGCTTCACAAAGGTACAGAGTTTCAAGAAGAAATTCTTCACAGGGCCTCAACAGGCAGAAGACCAAAGGGAAGATAGAGGGAGGGGGATGAAAGAACTTAGAGTCAAATATGTACCTGACAGATACAGCTAATGCAGTCTTCTTTCATCCAGTGTTCGTTGTCCCTCCGATGAATTCTGTTATCATCCATACATCCCTCTTGCCTCAGGCGGGCCTCCAGCTTGTTTATCTGAATAAGGAGGTAGAAGGAAAGGAGGCAAAAATTGGAGTAGAGAGAAACTAAGCTGATGAATAACATGGATTAAGGAAATACTACACTCTGTAAGCACAAGCCTAGGAGGCATAGGAAACTTCAAAGCTACACCCTTATTTTTCTTTAACACTTTCATTCCAAAGTTAATGAACCAGAATCTTCCAATATCTATATTCCTAAATAAAAGCCCAAGTGTTCTATATATCTCTGTAACGAGAAAGAGTTAATGCAAATTCTAAAGGTGCCAGATTTACAGCAAAGCAGCAATGAAATCATAGGTCCCAAAGTAGTAGCAGTAGTAGTAGTAGTAGTAGTAGTAGTAGTAGTAGTAGTAGTAGCAGCAGCAGCAGTAGTAGTAGTAGTAGTAGTAGTAGTAGTAGTAGTAGTAGTAGTGGTAGTAGTAGTAGTAGAAGAAGAAGAAGAAAAGAACAAGAAGAAGAAGAAGAAGAAGAAGAAGAAAAGAAGAAGAAAACCAACTAGTTGGTTCAGAACAACAACAAAACTAAAAAAAAAAACAAAAAAAATCACCGAAAGGTAGACAATAAAGGCTGTTTTATGTATCTTAGGGATTTCTCACAAGGCACTGCCCCACTATACCACAGCTTCAAAAAATATGAGAAGTACTGATTGCTCTATAGACCACTTGACCCAACTTTGACTGCTTTCTTGGAAAGTCTAATCTGCTCAAAGATGTAGCTGCATTTAATGGTCAAAAGCACATTTAACAGCATCATTTACAAATGACTTAGACTTAAAAGCCTCATACCGTCAAGCTGTCATCCGGAATTTATGGAAAGTTAATAGATTGCTCCTCTTGGAAAAAAACCATCTTTCTGTCAATAAAAGTATTTTATACTTTTACAAGGTGTAAATGGATCTAGCGATTTTTTTTAAGTGTGAAAAAATATTTATTTTAATGGAATGATTTAGACTATTAACTATTTGTAACATGCAAATAGGTTAAAAACCTAAGAGTTCAGAACATTTGCCATGGAGACAAATATGCTTACAATGGCTTCCAGCTTTGCTCCACCCCCTCTCCATATTTCAGAAACCTTGTCTGTGATAGACTGGGGATCATTTTCTATCTTAGGGTCATTGAGAGGAAGAGATGATGATGGAAACTGGAAAAGTGGATAAAAGAAAGAAAAGGGGATCAGTGTTTTCCCTCTGCTCAAAAGACAAAGGGAAATTCTGACCATGTGTAGGCCTGAGCTCTGATGCCAAGAAGTGAATGGAACTGAGAACTAGGTTAAAATGCTTCTCAAAACCTCCTTTGAAGTAGCCCCTTTATGAGCTAGCAGGCAGGACTGTATGTACACCTAACAATGAAGTTGGAAAAGTAGGGTGGAGCAAAACTGGAGGCCATTGTAAACATTTTTGCCTCTATGGCAAAGATCCTATACTCCCAGGTTTTTTAACCTATTTGCATGCTGTAAATAGTTGATAGACTAAATTGTTCCATTACGATAATTATTTTTCATATTATTAAAATATTGCTCCATTTGTTGTTCAGTTGCTTAGTCACATCTGACTCTTCGTGACCCTTTGAACCATAACATGTCAATACTATTCAAGGAGTTTACTTAGCAAAGATACTGGAGTGGTTTGTCGTTTCCTTCCACAGTGGATTAATCCAAACAGACATTAAGTTACCTTCCCACACTCACACAGTAAAGGTCTGAGATCAGCTTTGAACCTAGATCTTCCAGACTCCAGGCTCAGAACTCTATATAATCAGCAACCCAGCCGCTTCAATCCCTTTACCACCTTGTAAAAGTATGAAATACTTTCACAGAAAGGAAGGTGGGTTTTTCTAAGGAGCATTCTACTAATGTCTCTGCCAACAAAATTAGAAATGTGCCAACTAGGCCTAAAGCATATTGGCCCAGGTGGCCTAAAAATACTCTAATACTTCTAGAAAATGCAGCAGTGGCACAGGTGGTGGTGGAGGAGAAACAGATGGCAGCTAAGGAAATGTAGACTGGTAGCAGTAAAATGAGATGTTGCCAAGACTCTACAGGTGTCTTGTGGGGCATAGAAGATGCAGCAGAGCAGTAAGGCAGCTACTTAACTACACCTGAGTTCTTAGACCATGCTCAGGAGCTGGAGTAGAAGGAGCCATGATATAGAGAAATAACCTGGACTTTGTTTTTCACTGGTGCTGAATCCCATGGTTTGTGAAGATCCTAAAGGGAACCTACAGGAGGGGGAGGTTGTTGTAGTCCCTAAGATTCCCTAACTTCTTTCCCCACTTGAGATGTGGGAGGGTGTTCAACCAATGTCTGGACTGGTGTCTCCCCTCATCATAGCCTCCCGGCTTCATTCAAGTCCAAGTGAAATCCCACCCTTTGTTAGTATGTGACAAATGCATATTTGACTCCAGGTCCTCCAACTCCAAAGACAGTACACGTACCATGAGTGCATGCCATGAGGTGTGATGGTATTCTTGGAGATAGCAAAGTGCAGCAGCTAAGACACTGGTACCAGAGGTCAGAGGACCTGGGTTTGTACTCCAGTTATGTTATTTACTACTTGTTTAACTTGAGTTAAGCTCCTTGGGCTTCAAAGTAAAATGAGAGTAACAGGATTACATGAACTCCAAGGGTCCTTCCAATTCTAATTCAATGATTCTCTGATCCCAGATCCCCTAAATCGAGCTCAGTCTGTCTTCCACTAACACATGGGTTACAAAAGAATTACTTGTTTAATAGTTCAAAAGATCCATGGTTTCATGTTCTGTCTTCCCTGACAACAGATTGTAATTACTCCTTTCCTTATGTTGCTGTTCAAAGAACATTTCATCACCTGGCCAATCTCCTTTTTTATAATCCTTCCCAGACATAGTGAGGTTTGTCCTCACAAGATCATCATCTATCCTTGGTGTGGATTGACTGGAAGACATTCCAGCTTGGTAGGCCTTTCCAAGGCTTATATAGCTTTAGATCCAGCTTTCAATGCCAGGTTGAGGAATCAAAATAGGACTTTCATTGAGCAATAATGCAATGGAACAACTGTTCAACAATAACAACAACAACAACAACAAATTTCATGCATACTGCCTGGGGCAGGTGTCCACAGACAGCAGTACATTTGAAAAAGTTAGGGGTGTTTGGTTAGATTGCAAGCTCAATATGCTTCAGTGGTATTATATGATAGTCAAAAAAGTTATGCAATCTTAAGGTATATGGAAAGATGTCTATTGTCCAGAACAAAAAAGCTGAGTTCTGCTGTACTCGGCCCTGGTCCTTAGAAAAAAGAAAAAGAGGAAAAAATAGAATTCCATTCCATTTGGCACATTTTACAAAGCATATTGATAACCAAGAGAGCATCTTTAGAAAAACATCCAGAACAATGAAAGACTACAAAGAGCAAATCATAGGGAACAGTTGAAACAAATACGGATGTATAGCCTGAAGAGAAGAACATTGGGAGGTGGACATGGACCAGAGGTGCATGATAGATGTCTTAAGTATCTTAACAGCTTCCATGTGGAAGAAGAATAAATTCAAGGGAAGAAAGAACTAAAAGCAATAGGTAAAAGGTTGAAAGAAGCTTGATATAGGAAAAAAAAAAACCCAATAACTTGCAAACACTAAAAGCTATCTAAAGGAGGGACTGGTTGTCTCAATAGACTTCCCCTCACTGTAAGGATGCAAATGAGAATGAGATAAAGAGAATTATTTGTTAGGTGAGGTGTGAAAGGATTTTTTTTTTAGATGCTGGTGGGACTAAATGTTCTCTCAGAATAATATTTTAAATGCATATTACAAAAGAAATTAATTATATGAAAATATAGTTCTAAATATATTTTTAATTTAAAAAAAAATTTCTGAGACACCTCAAGAAGCCCTACTTCCAATCCGCAGATTCTGTGATTCTGTAAATCAAAAAGTCATCCCCATGGACTACTTTGGCCTTGAATACCTGAAAGATCCATTCTTGTCAATGGAGATAATCTCTCCCCAGTGAAGATTGCGACCCTGAAACACTTTAGTCAATAGTCTTCATGAAATACTGTCGATTTCTTAGCAAGTTATCTTCATGAAATAACAGTGGCTGGACTGATTCGTTACTCTGAAGCCAACTGGGTGATAAGCCTAAACTTAGATGGGTTTTTTTCTCATATGACAGCTATTCTATCACAGGTTCTACATTCAAAATATTTCCAGCCCTACAAGGTATATCGGTCTTCATTTCACTGGCATATCCTACCATTCCAGAAGCCCTTTATGTCATGATAGGTCACCAGAGGTTCTAATGAGGTTTTTAAAGGGAAAAAATGCTATTTTATCCCCCTAAAAAACCTTTCCCAAGATAAGGCAAATTTCTCCACAAATAAGTTACCAGGAATACTCTGAACATGTGACATAGTTTAAACCTCTGCATGCACAATTTCACTGTGAAGAGAACAAACACAGTTAGAGCATCCCTGGTGACATGCAATAGAAGGTCAAGGCTTAAAACTGTGGGCTTTGGAGGAAAAGAGCAGAGTGGTCACAGCAGCAGATGAGAATGGTTGCTTCAGCAACCACGTTCTAGTCAAGTGCCCAGATTCTTCTATGTATCTCCTAGATTATTCTTTAGAGAGGCATTATAATACTATCTCTTAGGGGGGGAAATGCAACATTGTGAAAATTCATAGAGTAGCTGAGAAATAAAGTGAACAGAAGAATTTTGAAGGTGGTGCAATAAGCAATTACATGGGCAAAGTTTGTTCATGAATTTTGACATTTTGTTTAATCTATAATCCTTCTTCATTTATTTTTGTTTCCTAAACATCTTATTATAGATTCATCAAGGTGTTTTATTTATTTAGTTAGTTGATTAATTAATTAATTGTTTGTTTTTGCTTTTTGGAGGGCAATTGGGGTTAAGTGGCCTGCCCAAAGTCATACAGCTAATAAGTGTGTCAATGTCTGAGGCCGCATTTGAACTCAGGTCCTCCTGACTCCAGGGCCAGTGCTCTACTCACTGCACCACCTAGCCGCCCCAAAGTGTTGTATTTTAATGACAAAGTATTGTTTAACTTTTTTCCCCTCTCTGTTGAGGTTGATCTAATGCCAAACTTATTTTCTAGAGGAAAAAAAAATGTTGCTTTTCAGTTAAATGAAAACAAATTCACAGTCAGTTATATTGTACTTGACATGATAGTGCTTTAGGAAAGAAAGATTCACTTAAAGTTTTTAACTTAATTTTAGATCTTCATTGTACCGTTCCAGCACAACAAAAATTTCACCTGAAAATTTCTTCAGAGAAAAGTTAAAAAGTTATAATATAAAAAAAATGCTTCCTTTAAATTGAGAAATGTTGTGAAGCCAAGAAGATGATGTCAAAAGTATTCACCCACGGCAGCCGGGAGGACCCCAGCGATTGGCAGCCGGGAGGACCCCAGCGATTTGGGACAGAGCTTTCCCTTCTGGAAGCAGAGCCCCACAGAGATTTTTTAAAAAATAAATTCATGGTCTGAACAACCATGAGTAAGACTAAGCAGAAGAAGTTAACTAAGAACAGCTCC
>CM053587.1:161576933-161592077 GCA_028646515.1 Pseudochirops corinnae | reverse complement strand
AAGCCTGGCGCCACAGGCTCCACGTGACCACATTTAGCCTATTAGGGAACAGAGTATACTTTCAAATATCCAAGGGTCCTCAGAGTCACGTAGCCACTTTAGCAAAGGGCCTAGGGGCAGGGAAGATCTTCAGATTCCCATGACACTATTCCAGCTCTAAAAGATGTGGTACTAATGTCCCAAGCCAAAGCTCTAGCCAGGAAGACTGTTATACTTTTTGTTATAGGAATTAAAGGAAGAACCTTTAATGGCATTGCCGTCTCTAGCATATAGGTAGTGAGATAGTTTTCCATAAAGGTCAGGAATACATATTCTAGAGCATTTTCAAATCATTTCAAAAAAAGCAATCCAGATTCATGGAACGACAGAATTTTACAGTTCGAAGGTACCTTGATGGCTGTGTAATTCAACATATGCATAAAAAGGAATCCCCACTAGAATGTATCCGACAAATGGTCATATAGCCTCTTCTGTAATGAACTCCAATTTCAAATAATTTATAACAATCTCAAGTAGTTTTTACTAAGAAGCTAGGAAGGTTTTTTTTTTCCCCTCTGATATCAAGCCTAAATTTGCCTAATTGCAGGCTCTACCCATTGCTCCTGGTTCTGCCGTGTGTGACCAAACAGAATAAATAAGTCTTCTCCTCCATATGACAGGCCTTCAAATAATGGAAGACCATCATAATTTCCTCTCTGAGTCCTTTATTTTCCAGGCTATTCATCTCCAGGTTCTTTAGTAGTATGAGTTCTTTCTTATATGATGTGTAACCAAAGTCTTTCACCGTCTTGGTTACTCTTTTTTGGACATTCTCTAACTTATTAATGTCCCTCCTATTCTACTTTGCCCAGAACTGAAAATAGTAGTACAGATGTGGTGAGATAAGGATAGAGTACAGTCACTTTTACCTCTTTTCCTTTTTTGTAGCAAATCCCCTTTCAATGTATCTCATGATTATATTACCTTTTTTATTTGCTATGATAATATGCTGTTGATGTATATTAAACTTGAGTTCACTAGAGCCCCCAGATGCTTTTCAGACAAGCTGCTGTCTTAATTATGCCACCCAGTCTTTTTCTTGGAAAGCTGATTTTTTAAAATCTAAGTGTGAGATTTTTACATTGAGTCCTATTGAATTTCATCTTATTAGATTCAATATAATATATCTTATTAAGATCTCTTTAGATTCTGACTGTCATATAGTCACCCCAGTTTGGTTTGATCTGAAAGTTGAAGAGTGATTAACTAGTAAATAAGCCCTGACCACATTGAGGAGGCAGATGCCAATGCTATACTTGCAAATTTAAGGCTGTCAAGTTTAAATTCAAAATAGCATGAGAGAGTCAGACACACAGAGAGGAGAAAGACAGAAAGAGTGAGACAGAGAGACAGAAACACAAAGAGAGATGCACAGAAAAAGACGGAGAGAGAGTGTTCATATACAAATTTCATCAAAATTGTGCCTGGAACCTATCATGGAAATTCACTTTAATTGAAATGAGAAGATTTTTATTTTTTATAGGACAGAAAACCCATAGCTTCAAGATACTGTGATGTTTATGAAGGTGGCAGTCACCCCTGGATTCTCTTACATCAGTAGTCATTGAGGATTTCTTCAAGAACATTTTTCCTGCATAAATTTCTTAGAACTTTTTGCTAAAGCTGTTGAGGCCACCATGCAGTGTTTAAGGCTACAATAATCGCCTGATTGTTACTACAGGAAACTATGTTAGAAATGTTCAGTATGCATCTGCAAAGAAGTTTCCACTCATCCTTGTTGAGGCAGCACAAAAGCTTCTTAAGGAGAAACTTCTCCTTATTTTGACATAAAATGTCAAAGGCATTAGAACAATCTGACTACATGGAGTAGTAAGCTGTTTCCCCAAGTACCAGGGGCCTTAAAAATGGAAGTTCCTGTCATTGTTTCTAGCCATAGTGTTTATGCCAAAACTTTGAAAGGCTAAATATTTACATTTTTCCTAGAAAAAGAGAGCTTGGGCATCTAACTGAAGAAGGTATCTTTGAAAGAGATAAAGATATTCTACTCTACTATTTATACAGATACGGAAGTCTAGAGGTAAAGTAAGTCACCATGAAATAGAACCCTCAGATCTTTTCAGTGAAGTCAATCACAATGATTGCTTTTGCTGTATTCTTTAACCTACCCTAAACTTGACTTTCCACAATTGTATATAAAACAGTGCTACTACAAATGGTTAATCAGTTTAAGGTAACACTTAAGAATCTTCAATTTGGTATTTCTGCCATTCCAGAAATTTTCTGTTGTTTTGTGGAACAAATCATATGCTTTCTAGGACTGCGTGTTATTTATTTTTTAATTTCTTATTCATGGGATAAAGATAAAATGAATATGCATACCAATTTTAGTGAGTTCCACATAGTTTTGATTCACCAGTTATCTCAGTAATAAACCCACATAAAGAGATAGACAGATGTAGAAAATTATAACTTAAATAGTTGTAGTATACACCCTATCTCAGATAAATTTCCTGCATTCCATTGTTCACCTTCCCTCAGAATAAAGTAAGATCTCTTTTAGCCAGACCTTGTAAAAACAAGAGTGTTTTCATCATGGGAACTGAAAGCTCTTGATCAGAAAAGAAAGGGAACCTCTCATTTGGCCCCTAGACTTGACCCTGGATTTCTAAAGGCTGTTCCCTCAGAGCATAAGCTCTAACAGGTCCAACAAAGCTTAAAAGGCTTTATGTAGAGATGTGGAGATGGACTATGTGTCTGCTATCTGAAGACCAACTCAACTAAGTTGAGAGATGCTAATCACCAGCTTGATTGCACAGTGATTCTTATTTTAGCCATTTAAACTCTTTTTTTTTTTTATTCACACAAGGGTATTGGATTTAAATGAGGGTGTGCTGTGCAAAGTCACCAGCCTTGCTCTCTCCTCCAGAGCCCTCTGGTTACAGGGGCAAGATATTGATTGTTTATATATTGTATCCATTTAAAGCTCACTCTCACTTTGTAAGAGATCCCTTGGAATAAAGTAAAACAGAGAAGTGGAGCTAGTGGTGAAGTAAAATCATCTGAAAATGTATACAATATTTCGTATCTGTAGTACCATCTACCTCTCTATTAAAAAAATAACAAATTTCTTTTCCATTCTTTTGAAAAAAAGAAAATTTCTTTTCTTAAATAGCATTTTGTTTTTTCCAATTACATGTAATGACATTTTTAAACATTCACTAAAAAAATTTGTTCCAAATTTTCTCCCTTTCTTCTTTCTCTCTCCCCTACAATGGTAAACAAATTGATTTCAGTTACATATGTGTGATCATGTTAATGTATTTTGATATTAGTCGTGTTGTAAAAGAAGAAAAAGACCAAAAGGAAAAAAAAACATGAAAAAGTAAAGTGAAAATAGTATGCTTCTATCTGCATTCAGACTCCATCAGTTCTTTCTCTGGAGATGGATAGCATTTTCCATCATGAGTCCTTTGGAATTGTCTTGGATCATTGTATTGTTGAGAATAGATAGCTAAGTCATTCATAGTTGATTATTGAAAATGTTACTGTTACTGTATGCAATGTTTTATTGCTTCTGCTCACTTCTCTTTGCATCAGTTCATGTAAGTCTTTTCAGGCTTTTCTGAAATCCACCTGCTTGTCATTCCTTATGACACAATAGTATTCCATTACATTCATATACCACAACTTCTTCAGCCATTGCCTAATTGATGGACATCCCCTCAATTTCCTGTTCTTTGCCACCACAAAAGAGCTCCTATAAATATTTTTGTACGTATAGGTCCTTTTCAATTTTTTATGATCTCTGAGATACAGACATAGCAGTGGTTCTTGTTATTGTTTGTCTTTCATTATCAAAGAAGACCATGGCATGAGGAAGATGATGCCATGACTTGCAAGTGAGTTGAATTTATGTGAGGGAGGGCTGTGCCAAATCATCATCCTCACTCTCTCCTCTGGAGCCTTCTGTATCCAGTGGTAAGATGCAGGTCAGAATGACTGGAGATGACCCCTACTAGTAGTGATATTGCATTACTCTTTGGTCATAGTCAGAATTGCTCTCTAGAATGGTTGCATCAGTTCACAATTCTACTCTAGTGCATTAGTGCTCCAATTTTTCCATTATCTTCTTCAACATTTATCATTTTCCTTTTCTGTCATATTAACTAGTCTGATAGGTGAGAGGTTGTTTTAGTTTGCATTTCTCTAATTAGTAGTGATTTAGAGCATTTTTTCATATGCTATATATAGCTTTAATTTCTTCATCTGAAAACTGCCTATTCATATCCTTTGACTATTTGTCAGTTGGGGAATGACTTGTATTCTTATAAATTTGATTAAGTTCTCTATATTTAAGAAATGAGGCCTTTATCAGAGACACTTGCTATAAAAATTATTTTATAGTTTTCTTTCTTCTAATCTTGGTTTTGTTAGTTTTGTTTGTGCAAACCTTTTTTAATTTAATATAACCCAAATATCTATTTTACTTCCCTTGTTTCTCTCTGTCTCTTGTTTGGTCAAAAATTCTTCCTTCTCTACAGATATGACAGGTAAACTATTCATTGCTTTCCTAATTTGCTTATGGTAACATCCTTTATGTTTAAATCATGTACCCATTTTGATCTTATCTTATATATATATGGTATAAGATGTAAGTTCCTGCCATACTGTTTTCCAGTTTCCTAGCAGTTTGTCAAATAATCAATTCTTATCCCAGAAGTTGAGGTCTTTGGGTTTATCAAGCATTAGATAACAATCATCATTTACTTATCTTGTATATCTAACCTATTCCACCACTCTATTTTTCTTAGCCAGAACCAAAAAGTTTTGATGATTGCTGCTAGGTCACCTTCCTTTGCATTTTTTTTTCATTAATTCCCTTGATATTCTTGACCTTTTTGTTCTTCCAGATGAAGTTTATTATTTTTTCTAGCTCTTTAAAATAGTTTTTTGGTAGTTTGGTATGGGACTAAATAAATAAGTCAATTTAGGCAGGATTGTCATTTTTATTATATCAGCTTAGCCTACTCTTGAACAATTGATATTTTTACAATTGTTTGTGGGAAAAGTGTTTTGTAATTGACATCAAGGTCATCCACTGCATTCCAAGCCATCATCAGTCATCCTGTCTTTTGTCCTGCCATTGGACTTAAGTGACTCTGAAAAAGAGAGTGACACCAACAACTTTGCACAACTCTTCCAATTCAAGCTCAAGTCAAGACATCACCCCTGTGATATCATTGGTCCTCTTAAAAAATGAAGGATGAAAAACAAAATCAACAAACATTTATTAAACATTTGCTAAGTTCAAGCACTCTCCTGAGCACTACAGACACACTTCCTTTTTTTCTCAGACCTGTGATTTCAATAGTGGAGGGAACTCCTGGTGACCAAACTCCTTCTATCAGTGCAAACAACTACTCTGCAACTTGTGTTTCAAAGAGTTGCCTAGGGCACTGAGAAGATAAGTTCTTAGACTAATATCACACAGCTAGTGTGTGTCACAAATGGGATTTAAATGTAGGCCTACTGATTCAGAGGCTTGTTCTCTATTTACATGCTACCTCTTATTAGGGATGCAGAGATAGAAAATTCTATACTCCCTGCCTTAAGGAGCTTATATCTTACCAGATGAGAATCCTACATTTATTCAGACAAGTGACATAAAATGTAGGCTATAGAGCCAGAAAATAGAAATACAAAGTGCCCTAGGGTAATTTAAGGAACACTTTCAGTTGAAGGGTGGCGAATCAGAGAAATATTTATTGGGGATATAGCAGTTGACTTGAGCCTTAAAGATAAGCGTTCTGAAAGGCAGAGAGAATGCATTTTTTAAAAAGTGGATTGCTTGAACACAGGCATGGAGCTTCAAAATGGCATGTTGAGTTCAGGTAACACCTGGTAGTCTAGCAAGCCTGGGATGAGATTTTGATTTCTGTTCTGTTTTGTGAAATTATTCTCTTCAGAACACTCTATTCCAAAATGAATCCTACTTTTGTTCCCAGTTCCCAAACTCTATATAATCATCTGGTCATTTATCTCTATCTATTAGAAATTTTCCTTAAACTTTTCAAAAGCATCAAAAGCTGACAGGGCTTCTTTTCTTTAATGTTCAGCAGGGTTGGGCTATTTTGCAACTGGCTTTTTAAAAAGGTTTTTGACAGCCAGACTTATCATTGCCTTAGCATTGCTATTTCCATGAATTATGTAATGCAGCAAGCAACTTTCCCACCTGGGTGCTGCATAATGTGTGATATTTAATTTGTCACAGCTTTGTCACTAGGTAAAGTGAAAAAAAATGTCATTAGGAAAAGACATACCTCTGAGATCTAAATAATATACCAAATGTACTTGCAATACAACATGACATTCCTCATAGTTGTCAGGGGAAAACAATTATTTTCAATACGTTTGAAAGGAAATATCAGTAGAACAACACTATGAGTTATTCTTCTTCATTCTCATTTTAATTTTAAATCCTTAATTCTGACTTTAATTCTTTTTCTCCTTTGTATCCTTCAAAGCACCTTTCTCAGTGAATTGCACATAGTAGGCACTCACATATTTGCTGATTTTGTTTGATTGATCTTTCCCCCTTCCCTGATTCTTATTTTGCTTCCTACATTATAGGCATAATGAAAAATTATCGATGGATAGAAACAGAGAAAATATGACACATTTGTCCAGTTCCAGTTTTCCTCAGGATTTCAGTCATTTTGCTGCAGAAGTTCAAGAAACCATCATAGCTCTCAGGAAGCAGGTTTGTTGTCTCCAGTAGCTGCCACTGTTTTTATGGCAAATAGAGTGGGGTCAACTAATGTTTCTTTTGTATGAACAGGAATTTACTGTAGCTATAATGAAAGCTAGAATAGAAGGCATATATCAATTTGGTATAATCATAGACTACTTATTATTCTTTAATAATACTAAACCTAATAAATATAAAGCCTAAGTATAGATTATTTTAATAGTCATGAGATGAGGGGAGAGAAGATATGAGGAAGGTTGGAAAAAGTTGGTGCCTTTAAGATAATTATATCATTGATTAGTGTGTAATCAAGAATGTATTTGTTTTATCTAGGTTGGATTGTGAGGTGTATGATCTCAGGGAATTTCTTATTTCTGTACTGACTGATGGAGGTTGACAAATTTCTGAAGGATTGTACTTTGGGAGGCAATTTTCTATAGCTCATGTGGAAAAAGTACATTCCTTGGAAGGAAGTCAAAAGATTCCACAGAACTTACAATTTTGTCAGTCTTTTAACTGCCTGAAAATGTTCTAATTAAAAAATATAATTCTACACTTTTCTATTTCTGTGCTTCTCAGTTTTTGGTGGCTTCCGATTTATGCATTCTTCTCTCAAACTGAAAAATAAGCAATGAAAAAGGAATTTCATCTGTGTGGATAGAGAAAATGTTGATACCTGTTGTGTAATAAAAGTCTTCTTGCTTAAGGGCACAATGTAAAGCTATCTGTTTTCACAGACATTTTTGTCATTGTGAGTTTTTTGCTTTTTCCATATTAATGTCAGAGAAACTCTTTGCCTGAACAAGTTTAAACTCTGTCATATGGAGTAGATAACTCTTGGGTCTCTAAGAATGATAGAAGCATATATTTAGGGTATTCTGGTGGAATGTATGGGGGTCAAGGACAAGGGTAGGTCTCTACTCAAATTCTTCCCACATCATCCTGCCACTGTATCTATCACTCTTCCTTCCTAATAAACCTAAAATAATAGGTGAGAGTATTATCTCCAGGAAGTTTTATGGAAAGCTTTTATGAAGACCTGTTACTTATGGAAAAAAGATTGTAATCTGGGGAATATCCTTTAGCCTTTTCCAATTATCATAAATCCATCTACAAAATTTACTAATTGTCACCTCAGAAGATTATGAGAAAAATAAGGAGATATTACGCGGGACAGGTAAATTTTAAAGGGAGAGTGAGAATCTTGGCAATGAAAAGTACAGTGCACCTGAGAGCAACAGGAGACTGCCAAACAGAGGAAGATAAGTCTCTGATGATAGATTGGGATAGTGCTCCCTTGGTATCATTTCCAGTGGCACAGAAAAAGAGTTATGGATGAAAACATTTATCCCTTGGGAGCTTTAGATTCAGTCTTGCACAGTGTGACTTTTGTGTAACTTCAAAGGAAGTAGAAGAATCAGAACAAACTGTGAAGAGGCATTTTAATTTCTCCCTAGTATTTTGCCTTCCCTCCGGTGGCTGCCAACGTATGTACAATGGTAACTGATTAAGGTACCATAGCCAGAGTAATTAGACTTATTTTGGGCTTAAACAACTGAGATGGGCAGGCAGGTCAAGGAAAAAAAGAACACACCAAAAACCCCAAACCCATTTTTTAGTACTTTTTTTGTGTGTATCTGTGCATGTATATATATGAGTATAAAGAGAGAATATCCTCATTCACCTCCAGAATTTTACATTTCCTCCCAAAGTAGTACTTTCAGTAGCATCTGTTACTTTAAGATTGAAGCAACTAACCAACTAATCATTTACACGCAGCACTAAGTTAACTGATTTCTGTTCTGTTTTCTATCTGTTTATATACATGTATACATACATATATGTGTATATATACAAACACACACAGTCATCTGTACATCTATTTATTTGTCTTAGAAGTACTTAATACATACCAGGCAATAACACCGTCACTGCTTTCAAGGAGCTCATATTCCTTTGGGGAAAACAATATGCAAATTACTATATAATATGTGTATATATGTGTAGATAGATAGAGAGAGAGATAGAAAGATAGAAAGATAGATAATAGATAGATAGATAGATAAATAGATCTATCGATAGATAGGTAGATATGTATGGGTATAGGCAGCTAAGTGGTACAATGGATAGAGAGCTGAGACTGGAGTCAGAAAGACCTACATTCAAGTTTAGATCTGGCCTCAGACACTTATTAGCCGCTAGACTTACTAGGCAAGTCACTTAACCCTGTGTATTGCCAAGGCAATATTCAGAGCACCAACAGTGATTATGAGTATGCCAGCATAGTTCTGAATCACAAAATATAAAAGACTCTCCATATAGGAGACAAAAGCAAAACATTAATTCAGACACCAGAAAGCTGAAACCCAACAGCAGAAAACCAAATCCCAACAGCAGAAAACCTAATCCATCATAGCAACCAAGAAGTTAATATATATGATCACTTCAGAAAGCAACACCATCCCAAAGCCTTGCCCCCCGCTCAGGCCTTCCCACAAACAAACACTTAGAAGCCCAGCTGTCTCCTTGCCAGCATCCTCTCCTCCCTCTGTTCTAACTGTTCTGACTCCCAGATTCCTCTACCCTCTGCTCCATCCTTCCTGTTCCACCCATTCAGCAAACTCCTCCCACCACAGGCTCCATGTGATTACATTTGGCCTATTAAAGGACAGGAAAGATCTTCAAATTCGCTTAGACCTATTAAGGGGCAGGAAAGATCTTCAAATTCCCGTTACCATTGCACCCTGTTTGCCTTAGTTTCTCATCTGTATAATGAGCTGGAGAAGGAAATGGCAAGCCACTTCAGTATCTCTGCCAAAGAAAATCCCAAGTGCAGTCACAAAGAATTGGATATTACTGAAGAACAAAATATGTTATGTATAATGTATATTATACACACATGTATAATGTGTATTATACATGTATGTACAATGTGTATTGTACATACATACATACAAAATTGATTGTATTTTGCTAATTGTATTTCAAAATAATTGAGGTTTTTTTGTAATCTTATATATCTTATTTTATGCATTTACCAACATCATTTTGAGAGAAACTTTATCATGACGCAAAAACGGGTGAAATTCCCTATCATGGAGAAAAAAAGACTGTGGGTAGGGGGCAGGGGAGCAGGGAGGATTACAACCCATTCATATCTTCTCATTCTGTGCATAAATTCTCCACAAAATTTCTAAAATGCTAGAAGCCTCCTTTGCTTCTTTTCATATTTCAAGGACTCTGATGCAGGACACAGACTGGCTCTTATTCTTCCCTCTCTGATCATGCATGTCCTTGATGAATCTTTCACATCATTTCTTAAATGTAAGTCATTATTGGTAATATACTGTAATGATCCACTGTGTTTCTTTTCATAGCCTTTTCAATCACTTACATTGTTGATAATTCTCAGGTCATGGTGTTCCACAGTTTGTAGCCATAGATTTGATATAAAATTCTAGTCTTAAAAAAATGGCTTAGCATGGCAGTTTCTAAGAGATGAAAGCACTGAGCGATTTCCTAATATGATTCTGCCTGCTTTTCTCCTCTTTTTCCATTCTGATGCAGCTCATTATAATCTGTAGATAGCTAGAAGGAGTATTTATTAAGCACTTGATACATATTAGGTACTATGTTAAGCACCGGGGAAAAATTACAATAAAACAGACCCTAGCCTCAAGGAGCTTACATTCTAATGGGGAAAGACAATACATAAAGGAGAGCTTTAAAAGGAGATGTAGGGGGAGTCAGCTGAAGAGGAAGAGAGACAGGGTTTAAAAGTTCAGAGAGTCAGAGATGTAGCATCTTTCTCATCCAACTGCATGACATAATCTGAGCAACATATGTTCTTTATCCACTTGACTTTTTCTTATTTTGGTTGAAAACTAGGTCTCTACTGAGTGATTGTGGATCTCATTGAGAAGACCTAATATCATCCTGGGTCTTGATTGATAAATACAGTAGGGAATAGGGACCGAGTATGTAAATTCATTGAGAGAAAACTCC
This sequence comes from Pseudochirops corinnae, assembly GCA_028646515.1. Classification (NCBI taxonomy): domain Eukaryota; kingdom Metazoa; phylum Chordata; class Mammalia; order Diprotodontia; family Pseudocheiridae; genus Pseudochirops; species Pseudochirops corinnae. Next base: position 161,581,324 of record CM053587.1, on the reverse strand, counting down.
AGGAAAGTAAACTCCCCCTATCCATGCAGATTCACATCTTTGCTGCAGTTTCTAGTCTTTGAGAGTTGAACTGAGAGGTTAAGTGCTTTGCCCAGGGCCACACAGACAGTATGTGTCAGAGGCAGGACTTAAACCCTGACCTTGGCTTCAAGGCTGGCTATCCATTCATGTTGCCTCTCACATCCTGTGTCACCCCATGCCTATCAACAGGCAATCCTTTTTTTCCCTTTAAATCTGGTCAGATGCATACTCCATGGTGGACACTTTTGGTAAGCATATGCTTCCATTTTTGATGCTTCCCTATGTTGTGGATTCAGCAGACAAATGACACAAAATGAATGTGCTTTTTCAAATACCCCTCAGACAATTAATTATATGATTTTGAAGATGTCTACTGTTGTAGAAAAGAGTCTTAGTGAATCTTCTTTTTAAAATCCATGTTACCCTTGATGTATGCATGACTATTCTCAAATATTTTGTAGATCCGAGAGAGAATTCTCTTCCATGATATAAGACTTATAATCCACACTGTGTCATTTACAGGCAGGAATATCTGGATAACTTCACAGTCTATAGGGAATCTTATTGTATCTTGGAATATCTTCTGAATTTCCTCCACAAAAGTGATACACACCTTTACTTAGTAAGAGTCTGTATTTCCTTATTTTATGCCTTGTTTCATATAAATGATCAGAGGGCTCTCATATAGTTCTATCTGTGTGCTTATAACTTTTAAAGAATCTTAATATATTTTTGACACACTCTTTGCTGGAGAAGAACCTTTAGGATAGTGTAATGGTAATGTAATTTGAATTTGGAGATCCCTTTGTGTTAGCAAAGGTAACAGGTACTTAGCACTTAGTAATTAATCAAACCTCTGTTAAAGAAATAGAAGTTATGAACCCCTGTTGCTGATGTAACAGGAAGGGGTTGAAACAGGAAATGGCTGAAACAGGAAGGAGCTAATGCCATGTGTGTTTATAAGAAGAAGTCCCTGCAGGGTCAGACAGATCTTCTTGGAGCCAAGTTCTGGACGCTGAGGAAGAGAGGCCCAGGCTGGAGAGAATGATTTTTATTTTGAGAACCTGTATGAAATTATTTTGATTCTGGAAATCAGGTGAAACTTCTGCTGAGTCTGAAGGCCAGCCAAGCTGCTGAGGATTTCCGAGGACCAGCCAGAGCTACAGAAGACTGAGGGAGCATGACTGTGGTGCTGGTGTTTTGTCTGTTTGTGGCTTTGTTAAGCCTTGACTTCCTGGGAACAGAGACTGTGAAGGATTTAAGGTGGACTGGACACTGTGAGCTTCAGTGTGGGACAGGAACTGCATGGAGAGCTGGACAAGGAGTTGGGAGCTCTCTGCCTTTGAACCCAGGTGACAGTCTGGTGAATCCAGGTAGGAGCTGGGACCATGGAAGGGGATCCAGGGAATCTGAGAGAATACCCGAGTCAAGCTGAAAGAAGACTTTACTTTGATACTGTGTACTGACTGAGAATATTATGATTTACTTGTGACTGAGGGGTGGATGCCCTGTGTATTTGAATAGTGCATGATGATTGAATAGTGACTGTTTTGTAAGTTAGTGTGCCTCATGAGTGGAGAACTTTGACTTTTCTATTTTATGACCCTTAAGGAGGAAAGCCTCCTGTATCAGCAATGCACCATTCACAATGCCTACAGTAACTATAAGTATGCTGATATGGTTATTAATCACAAAATGTAACAGGCTCTCTACATAAGAAATATAGCTAGAGCATACATGTAAATACTGAGTCCCAAAACCAGAAAGTCAAAGCCAACACAGTAGTTAGGAAGTTAGCACATGTAGTTAAAGTAGTAAACACCCACATTCTCAAGCCTTCAAAACAGGACAGGCTACCTCAGGCAAAGATCCTCCTCTCCTCACTCAGGACAACTGCTCAGCATCCAGGCAGCTTGCTCCCAGCAGCTCTGGCCCCCGCAGTTCCCATCCCTGATATTCCTCAGCAGGAGTTCTTAGCAGAGATTCTGGCTGGCTCAAAGAAAAAGGAGTTCGTGCCACAGCTGCAGCCACTGCCTCTGTTGCTGCTTCCAGTCAGCACTGCACAGAGACTAGCTTGGTTCCAGCATTCTCTTGCTCCACCCCTTCCTGCTACATCAGCAAGTTCAAGGGGCATGGAAGATCTTCAAATCCCAGTATTGTTACACCTCCTTAAGGATGATTGAATGATTGAGTTACTAAGTGATTGACTGACTAAATGATTATACTTTGTTCAAAACTATGTGACCACTGTGGTGAAAACTATGTGGGCAGTTTAGTGTTAAGTCATTGTAAATGCTGTGTTTTGATTTTCTGTGATAAGTTGTAATATTGTGAATGTTGTATCTTGATTTCCTGTGAATATTTTGCTCTGATTTGTTACTGAATAAATAAAGTGTTCACTATACTATGTAATCAGAACCTTGACAGGTGTTCACAGTAGCATTCTTCTGGAAAACTGCTCGTGTTTGGCTTTACAGGTAATATTTTGCTTTCCCAAAAATGTTTTCTAATAATCAGCAAATGATGGGTATAGTATGATAGTATATGCTCTACACATTTTAAGCAGTTATATTATGGTAAATTATTTGTGTATTGCTGAATGTTGTTTGTGGGCTATTGTTTGTGAAAGCTTCATTCTTCCTATCTAATGACCTCATCATTAGTATCCCCAATGTATCTATAGATTATTTTCATAAGAAAATAATTTTAAAATCATACAAAAAATATGTATATAAACCAGTAGTTGTTTTCCCTTTAAAAAAATTTTTTTAATAACAATCAAACTCTAGAAAATTACTTTCCTAACTAAAATTAGTATTTCAAAACTTTCAAAAGAGCTTAACCTAACTATCTATAAAAAAAAAAGTAGATGAAGAATGCCTATTACTTAGAACAGCAATGTCAAATTCAAATAGAAACAAGAGCCTCTGAATTATACATAAGGTTTCCTGTGGGCCACATATTGCCTCAGAAAGTCATATGTTAACATTATATGTTCTGCTATATTTTTTTACTTATTTCATTAAATATTTCTTGATTGAATTTTAATCTTATTTGGGATGGCCATATATGTTTGACACCTTTGACAACTCATTGCCTAGACTATTTATTATATGCAAAATGGACAGCCTATAGGACACATCTACTGGGCCAGACACTGCAAATGGATAATTCGCTGGATCCAGAATTAAATAGGAGGAGAATACCATCCTGGATTGCTTTTTGGTTGAAATGTTCTTTAAATGGCTTCACTTTCTCCCTGAACCATAGAGATATAAAACCTTTTTAATGTCAATATTCTCCAGGAATATCGTATGATAATGAACTGTGAACGAATATGGTCTTCAAAGAATGAAAGCTTAATATAAACCAAAGGGCAATCTAGAGGCACAGGGTGGGCATAAGGAGACTGCAGCAAATTACAGATAAGGATTATAAAAAATAGCATTAAAATGTATCAAAGCTATGTTTGATCAAAAAGAAAATGAACTGGTCATGTGATAAAAGTGAATAATGACTGAGGATAGCCCCTATTCTCCATGGGTATCCTTGTAATTTCAAGAAAATTTGGGAAACTTGTCCTCTGCGATTCCCTTTACACACACACACACACACACACACACACACACACACACACACACGCACACGCACACGCACACGCATATGCACACGCACACGAACACACACACTCTGGCTTGAACACCTTTGGTAAATCTGTGGGAGAACACAAATGGGAGTTGCTTTGGTTGGGCAGGCATGAATGATTGGGATCTGGAGGAATACCTGTATTGATGAGGTCTTAGATCCTCCATTTAAGTGTCAGAGTATTACAGAGCAGTTGTATAGCTCAGTAGTACAGTAACATCTTACTCATTTATGTTTGGAAATAGTTTCAATTATGCTTTTTTTCTACTGAGTGGGGGAGAAGGGAAGATCCTCCTTTCTGTAATATGAAAACGAGCCCCTAGAAGCCTTTGAAATTGCAATACATTATTTCTTCTGTGTATGCTTGCTAATTTTTAGCCATTCTTCTCAAATTTATGTTTTTAAGTGTCATTGCCCCTTCCTGACGTAGTGTGGTGGAAGAGGTGCAAATGTGGTGGTTCTACTCTTATTGTTGATGACCATAGGTGGCCATAGAAATGCTAGATAATTTATCCCATTTCACTTTTATTTATTGTTTCCCTTCCATTTTCATCCACAAATGATCTTGGGGCTACCTAATTGTAACAGCAAGCACCCTAGCATACCTAGGGCGGCTACTAGCACAGGTTCTTGGATCTGCTTTTCTAAAGGAAAGCAACTCAAAATGGGTTAACAATCTTACTTTAATCAAACATATCATTTACCTAGTTCAGGGGGAAAAGTCA
>CM053587.1:161558741-161576433 GCA_028646515.1 Pseudochirops corinnae | reverse complement strand
TCAGGGTGCTGCCTTTTCCCCCTGGACTAGGTAAATGATATGTTTGATTAAAGTAAGCTTGTTAACCCATTTTGAGTTGCTTTCCTTTAGAAAAGCAGATCTAAGAACCTGTGCTAGTAGCTGCCTTAGGCATGCTAGGGTGCTTACTGTTACAGAAATCTGCCAAAAGCTCAAATATGAGAAATGCTATTTATATGGTGTATGAGATAGTTTAAAAAACAGCTGTGTTCAGAGTGGCTCATTCATCTATCAAGTGAAACTAAATTCAAAAGCAAGTGATCATTAATTACAAAGTTTTCATTAAGTAATTATATATACTTTTTGATTGTGATGAATGTACACACCATGTTGAAATGCAATAAGTGTCTGATGACATTTATTAAATTAATATGTTCATCTTTGATCAAGATCTTAAGTATCTGGAATCAATGTTTTCATCCCCCAAAAGTTCTTAGTTTGAGGCTTTATTTATTTATTTCAGCAAGCAAGATTTTTCTTTGCGATTTTCTGGTCTCCAGAGTGAAAAAAAAAAAAAAAGTGAGATGTAGACTTGTATATCCCAGCAGCCACATATGCATTTCTTTGTGAAGTGATTATGATTTACTTAAAATACATATGAAATTAGATTGATAAAGCTCTTGATTTATGGTTGAATACCATCTCTCAGATAGTGAAACAGTGAGTTCTAAATATAAATGATATAAAATGTCCTATACTGATCCATAAATACTGATTAATTTAGCATAGCATAATAACTGTCTTACCAGATTTGACCTAGCTCCTGAATTCATCTGTAGCTATTAGGACAATTTGACTCTGACTTGGGCATCAAGGCATAGGGCTCAGTTGTCCTCTATCGTGTCAAATTCAAAAGGCTAGATACCTCTGAATGTCCCTGGTTTCCTTTACTAATAAATTATGTATCTATTATGGAAGAATTTAGATAAAGCCTTTTTGGACCTATTTATATCTATAGCCTTTACCACCTCTTGATGTAATTAGCATCTCAAGTATACTCCCAGCTGTGGAAAATACTGTTGCTTTTTATTTCTCCTAAAATACTTCTCAACCTTTGCTGTGTTCTTCCAGGTTTTAGGACTCTAGGACTTTTTGAAAAAGTTCATGTTCCCCTCCTCCATAACCTTTGTGTTTCTTACATATTTCACCTACTTTTTCTCAGTCTTCTTTTGAAGCTATTTTTTAAGAAATAAAGTTGATTCTTAAAAGCTTTAAGAACAAACTATACTGTAAAGTCCATGATTAAATTTTGAGTTTTCTTTCTCAAAACTTAATAGTCTTAAGAAATCAAAGAAGAATATAAGAAATACAAATGAACTTTTTACCAACTTGTTGTTGGAAAGAAAATATGTACTGTGAGATGGTGGTTTTAAATCTCCAATACAACTTTATTACCTTGAGAGAAAGTGAATTGTGAATACCCAATGCCTGTCACCAAAGGAATGTTACTACATAGTAAGAGTTTATCTACCTAAGACTAAACCACAAAACTCTATAATGTCATTAGTGGTACAGTTTTCTCTCTCTTTCAAACTGATGTGTGATTTCATCTATTTTAATGTTCCCTCTCTCAAAAGATGGAGATCACAGGTTATGCATGCCTGTTTGTCTTGTACACCTCTTGGCCATATCTTTCCATAAGTTCTCCACAGAGGTTCCACTTAATGTGCTGGTGCCTTCCTTGCTTTCTCCTTGCATTGTAAGAATGCAAGTAAAATTCAACTTAACTCTCTCATGTTACCAGCCCATCTCCTTTATCAGTTATAAAATTTATAGATGATACTTTTATTCCAGCTTTTCTTCAATGATCTTGGTATGATCACTTGACTTTTTCACTCGCACTCACTTCTAACACTCAATCAGTTGTCAAATCTTGTCATTTTTATCTGTAAAGCATCATTTTTAAAGATTCCTTTCTCTTCCTATACCTTCCTGATCTGCACTGCACCATTCTAAAAGATTCCCTTCTCTTCCTATGCCTTCCTGATCTACCCTACATCATTCTAAAAGATTCCCTTCTCTTCCTATACCTTCCAGTCCAGGCTTTCATTAGTTCTCAATCATTAAATCATCAAAAATATTTTATGTAACTACTGTGTGCCAGGCACTATGCTACATTCTGGATATAAAAATAAAATAAAAATAAAACTGGTATAAATAATAATATAAATAAAATAAATTAATATAATTTTTTTAAAAAAATCACTAGTCACAGAACCATGCAGTCTACTAAGGAGAAAATAAAGATATATGTAAGTCATAACTGCAAAGAGAATATAGACAAATAAACACGTAATGGTTTACAATTTTGCCGGGAAGACAGTAGCAGTTGTGGAAGAGGAATCAAGAAAGGCTTCATGTAAATGCTGTTGGACCTTGAAAGAAGAGCTTTGAGGCAGAGATGAAGAGAGAGTGCATTCCATAAAATGGGACAGCCAGTGAAGAGGAGAAGACAAATAGGGAATAGACTAGTGTGTGTGAGGGATAGAAGATCAGTCTGGTTGGGTTACAGAGTAAGGGAGGGAAAGCAATGCCCAAAGAGTCTGAAAAGAAAGCCATGACCAGGTTGTAAAGAGCTTTGAAAGCTAAACAGAGGAGTTCATTTTTTTTGTCCCAGAGGGAAAGGAGTCACTGCAATTTATTGATTTAGAAGCGACATGGTCACATCTGAGTTTAAGGAAAATCGCTTTGGCAGCAGTGAACGTGATGAGCTGGAGTGAAGAGAGTCTTGAAACAGTAAAACAATTTTGGCACTGCTACAGTAACTTAGGCAAGAGGGACGGGGTTGAAGTGGTGGCTGTGTGAGTAGAAAGAAAGAAACAGATGCAAGAGACATTAGGGCTAGAAATGGTAAGATTGGCAAGTGATTGGATATATGGAGTGGGGAGAATACAAAGCCCAGGATGATGCTGAGATTTTGAACCTGGAAACTGGATAAATGATGATACTTTCAATAGACATGGTCTCGGAGACAGGGTAAAAGTAATGAGTTTTGTTTTGAATATGATGAGTTTGAAGTATGTTTGGGGCATTTAATTTGAAATGTCCAGCAGGTAGATGTGGGACCAAAGCTCAGAGGAGTGCCGGGAACTGGATATATAACACTGAGAGTCAGTGGCAGAGAGAGTAGAAATATATCCCTGAAAAGAGTTCAGGTCCCTGAGTTAGAGGATATAGAGAGAAGAGTTGGAGGCTAGGCAACATCCATAGTTAGTAAGCATGATATGGATGAAGAACCAGCAAAGGAGACTAGAAGGCATGATTGGGCAGGTAAGAGGAGAACAAAAGGAAAGTGATTTCATAAAACCCATAAAGGAGAAAGTATCCAGGAGGAAAATATGTTCAGTAGCAATGAAGCAAGTATTTTTCCTTATATTCCCATTTTGCTCATTTTCTGACTCTTATCCCTGTGATGGTGAGTATATCCTCAGTTCAGAATTCTCAGAATTCTCAGCCTTCTCCCACATTAAGGCATTCACTTTTAAGCATCCTCAGTCCCTGCCTTTAAGTCACTTCTGGAAGCCAAGCCTGTCCTAAGCTGGATGCCAATCACTTTCCTTCAGGCCTGGTGCTGCCCCATAAACTGGTAACTGGCACTCTGTCTTACTTCCTTTAGTTCTTTAGCTGCTGCTGCTGCTGCTGCTTCTTCTTTTTCTTCTTCTTCTTCTTCTTCTTCTTCTTCTTCTTCTTCTTCTTTTCTTCTCCTTCTCCTTCTCCTTCTCCTTCTCCTTCTTCTTCTTTTGCTGAGTCAGTCTGTCTGGGCAAAGTATTGTCCCACTATCTTATGTATCCTGCTGCTCTGCAAGTAGCTAGCCAGAACTGAGGCCTGCTATTTGCTACCACAGAATCGGAGTGAGGTTGGAGGTTGGGTATACAGAAAGAAACTGAAACAACAGCAGGGAAATTTCTGCATGTACTTATCCCAGAATATAATCCAGTGCTACTGATAGTAAATCTTGCTGTCAGCAGGGAGACTTCGGAGGTGGGCTTTGGTTTTGCTGAGTGAACATGTTAGCAGTATTCACTTTTGATTTATAAAGCAACTGTTACCTTATTAAGCTTCTTGGTGGGTTGGACTACATGGTCACTGAAGTGCCATTCAGCTCTGAGATTCTGTGACTCTACCTCTGATGATGCCATTTAAGATCTTTCAAAACAATAAGAACAATACTTTAGTTTGTCAGACAATTTCCCAAATGAGAAATAGAACATATATAGAATGTGACACATGGATGAAGAGGTTTGCATAAAGAAAAGAGATTTGCATGGATTAACAGAGTGAGGGATATTATGTAATGTGTGGCCCTGGGTTCTTGGAACACAAGAAAATCTCCCCCTGTCGAGCATTTTTTAGGGGAACCCTTGGTTTCTATTAGTGTACAAATATTGAGTATGCACTTTGATGGTTGAAATGAATAAAGCCAAACAAAACCCTTCTCTTGGAGGAAGACAAATGGAATAATATATTATCAGGCACATAAAAAAGTGAGTCAAATAAAGGGTTCACAGGCAAACTGTTTTCAGGTCTTTGTGAACATAAGTAAGTGGAAGCATCTTTTTCCTCCTTCTCAACAGCTAATTTAGGCACTAGTGATGTCTTTATATATACTATATGTCAGGAGTAGTAATGCTCTAGACTTTCAGGAAGGCTAGATTTTGGATAGCATCAAGAGCCAACACCACACTGGAGCATTTGGGACACAGCCTCAGCTGGAAGTCATTTGACCTTCCTACCATATGTACCACTTACTTCAAAGATGGCATTTTTTAAAAATGTGGATCCCATAACTGGCAGATCAAAACTTCATTTAAATCCTAAAGTTTTAAAATCTAAAGGCCTTAAAATTTCTAAATTGAAATCTCATAGAAGTCAGTCAGTCAGTCAAGAAAGTATTTATTAAGTATCTGCTTAAGCTCTGGAGATAAAACAAAGGCAAAACCCACCTCCTGATCCCAAGGAGTCCATGGCTTAAGGGGGAGACACATGCGGCTACTATTTTTTCTCTCTAGAAGTGTATATATGTAGGTATGTATGTGTATGTGTGTGATCTAGCTACCTGCATTACTCATTTCCCCCCTTTTCTCTGTGTCTTTCCCTTTGTCTTTTATTCCCCTTCATTTTCATTTACACACCTTTTCTGTGTGTAAATAGAAAACCAGTCAATCCATTTATTAAATGGCTACTGTGTGCCAAATGCTCTTCTGGGGATTGGAGATATAAGTCCAGAGAATCAAACAAATTCCTACTCAAAAAGAAGCTTACATTCTAATGGAAGGACTTTCAAATATGACTCGATTTTGAAATTATTATATTGGTTCAATGGTCTCCCTCTCCACCCCTCCTCACCCACAGTTTTAGCACAGGAGTAAAGTATCACCTTTTTTTTTCCTCTCCTCAGAAAAGAAAATTGAATTACATTATTTCTTGCTTAGATGGCAGAGGAGGGGGACCAGTGGCCTTGAGGCCACATGGGGCCCTCTACAATCTGAAGTCAAAGTTCTCCCTTTGACTAAATCCAAACTTCACAAATTCTCTTAATAAAAGGATTTCTTCTGTAAAACTGGGACTCAATCAAAAGGCTACACCCAAGGACTTTGAAGGCTACAGGTTTTTCACCATATAGAACTTAGATTTTTTTTTTTTGTTCTGTGAATCAGTCAACTAAGAGGAGGAAGAAAGTTTCCTCCATTCCTAATATGTGGACAAATGTGATAATATTATATACTAAAAGAGAAAACTATAATTGGACTAATCTTTCCCATTTATTTAGTTTTCTGTACAATTTATGCAAGTTGTAGAACTAATACTTTTTCAAGATTCAACTTTACAGTTATTAACACTGCATAAAAGTTTAACTGTGGTTTTATAAGGAACATATTCAAGAAAGAAATAGAATAATGAAATTCTCTCTGCCTGTAGTAAAAGATATTCTGAATATTTCCCCCTGAGGCAAAAATAGCATTTTTCATACATTTACATAAATCATGAGGGTGTATGGCTTATTTCCAGTAAGTAGGTTATGTTCTGATGTTTTGATGGTTTAAAATTCTTTGATGTCCATACCACCTTCCTTTACCAAAAGGAAGTCATGCCATGTTGAGAAAAAAGACCCCACATTATTTTATACAATAGCACAGAGTGTTTCATATCTTTCAAGGACATTTTTCCATGTGCAGTTTTGTTTTTTTTAAATATGAAATAATTATGATTTGTCTAAAAATTTAAAAGTTCCTAAGAAAGTATTTCAGAATAAATACTTTATCACAGGGTAACCTTCCTTATTGTTTGTAGGAAAGGATTTTATTTATTTCATCAAAATCATAAAATCATTGAATTATCTGTCTTTCACTCTGTGCATTGGATTCAATTGTGTGTCCCTGAAAACACTTCAAGCACAACCTCTTGACTTCATCTCTCTTGATGGAATCCAACTCAATGAAAGGTCTTATTATGATCTTTCATGGTAAAGTAGGATTTAAGTCAGACTGTCATTATAGAATTAGGAATGAATGACATTGTGGTCTTTGCAGCATGAAATAGCTCATTTCAAGGTCCACGAATCATTTCTTTCAGCCACTTGTACATCAAAATGGCAACAAAAGTACCAAGCTGTAATATGCAAAGACCTTGTTTAGTCTTATTTATTCATGTATATTGCCTGGCCTTCCTTCAAGATGGAAGATGAGGTTAGCAGCTAGGGTAAAATTATGATGCACAAAACAATTATTTTTTTAAACTTAGGTAGTTTTTAAAGGTGGTTATTTTTGTGCTCTGTTTAATCAGATGCTTTATAGTGTTGACATGCCTCTCAGGGCAAAGTTAAATACACATATACACCTAATGGTCAGAGCTGTTTCTCTCCTCAAATTATGTTGTTTTTATTTATCTGTAATAATTATTTAATTTCTTTATCCATATAATTAATGCCCTCTTTTCCTCACCCCAGTATAATGTAAGTAAGTTCCTTGAAGGAAGCATTCCACTTGTCTTTCAATCCCTGGTAAAATACTTAGGATTTAATTTAGTTGTTGTTGTAGAGTCATTTAATCACATTTCACTCTTCATGACCCCATGGACCATAGTACACCAGGCCCTTGTTTCCTCCACTATCTCTTGAAGTCTGTCCAAGTGGATGATTGTTGTTTCCATAATATTCTTTCTTTATCTATTTCATCCTCTGCAATTCACTTTTACTTTTGCCTTCAATCTTTCTCAACATCAGGATCTTTTCTAATGAGTCCTCACTTCTCATTAGGTGGCAAAAGTATTTTAAACTTTAGCATCAGGAATTTAGCCTTCCAGTGAATAGCCTGAATTAATTTAAATATTAACTGATTTGACCTCTTTGCTGTCCAAGAGACTTTCAAAAGTCTTTTCCAGAGCCATAATTCAAAAGCATTGCTTCTAAAGCTCTTAGCATTCCTTATAGGTCAATTCTTACTGCCATTCATTGCTACTGGAAAAACCATAGCTTTGACCTTGTCATCAAGGTGATGTCTCTGCTTTTTAGTATTCTGTCCAGATTTGCCATAGCTTTCCTTCAAAGTAGCAACCATCTTTTTATTTCATGGTTTTAGTTGTCAAGTCAGGGATCTTTGAGCCCAAGAATAAAAAATCGGACATTTCTTTTCCCTCTGTTTGCCAGGAAGTGATGGACCAGATGCCAAGATCTTAGTTTTTTTGATGTTAAGCTTAAATCTGACTTTTATATCCTCTCTTTCACCCTCAGCAAGAAGCTCCTTAATTCCTCTTCATTTTTAGACCTTAATAAATGTTTGTTCCTGTATTTGTTGATGCTTAAGACCTGCACACTAATTGGTGTAAATTGCCATTATTTACATTGAGCTTCAAAGTGTTTGAATGAAAATCCTTTTTAAGGAATATATTTTAGTTTTATCTAAAGTACTGTAAATTAATGGTTATTGACAATCTAGTGACAATAAGATATCATTTATATTATTTAATTCTTGAGGTTAAAGTTGGTGTCCTTGAAGTGAAAGTCTTTTTCTTGAGTGGGGGGGCGGTGTCCTTCTGCAGAGAGCAGAAACCAAGGCTTGTTGAATTTTTGGATTTTGAGGAAAATGCCAGTTAATATTGAACTTGCCAAATATTTAAATGGGGAAATAAGCAAAATCCTTTGCCACAAACAATAAGGAAAGTTACTTTATGATAAAGTATTTATTTCAAAGTATATCATAACCACAAAAGAAAGAAAGAAATTATCTCGTTTGCATTTTGATTTAATACATAGAGGTGATTTCTTAGAAATCAAATAAACTGATTTTTTGATAGTAATAAAAGGTATCCATATTGGAGGCAAGTTTGGCAAAATATAAACAAAAAGTAGCAGCATTAAAGGAACATATGATCTCCATCCAAGCCAATACAACTGACCTTGGATACTGATTACATAGAGATAGTTGAAGAATCATAGATCTCACAGAGTTACATGACAGACTAAGAAACCAGATATCACAGTATAGTAAATAATAGAGAAAAACTGTTTAGTAGTTTTGTCTACAGACAATAAAGTACTCAGAATGAGAATGAAGAGATAATCTCCAAAAGAAGAAAAACAGAGAGAGAAAAGTTTAAACTCCAATTTAACAAGTGGTGGTAGAACTTAATTTAAATAATGAACAAATCTTTCATGAGAAATCTCACTAGAACATGGTTGTTGGGATAAAACGTATGTAAAATTGGAAGTGACCACTACTGTCACCCTAGATTTATGGGAAGCAAATTTCAAATGGTTCAAAAGGAAGCTAGGTAAGATTTCATGGACTAAAGTGACTCAAGGAAAATGAAGATAGGAGCAATGGACAACATTCAAGAATGAAACTCTGAGATTGAAAAGAAGAACTGTTACACTGAGAGGCAAAGTGATTTTTTTTCTTAAGGAATCAATGTAGATAAAAAGGGAATTAGCCAACCAATTTAGATTTTTTACAGTGTGCAGAAGATGGAAGAAAGGACAGATAAGGTAATGGCAGTGTCAAAAAAAATGTGTCAGGAATGGAAAAGCTGAATCTTATGAGGGAAGCTAAGGACAACAAAAAAGGGGGGGGTTGTCCTTGTTTTGTATGATTTTGAGTTTTAATTTTATTGGGAAAAATGGAGATTAAAAAATAGGACCTTTCCTTGGTGTGAATGGAATAACGATAACTGACAATAGAGAATAACTGTAATCATTCAATTCAAGTTTTGCTTGTTTTTTTTTCTCTGTAAAGGACAATGACCAGTGACTAATAGGAGTTGATTCTCTAGATTAATAAAGAGATAGTAAGGGATCAACCTAACTATCCTTGGTAAATTTGAATCACCTTGCCCAGATGAACTATATCCTTGGGTCCAGAAAGAAATGACAGATTTGATTGCTGAGTCATTGTCAGTGATCTTTGTATGATGGTAGACTATGGTAGAAATAGCATTAGATTGAAGAAGTGCCAATGCTGTCCTAGTTTTCTGAAAGGAAAATAGAACAGAGTCAACAAACCATAGCCAAGAGTTCGACTTTGATTCTTTAGACAGTTCTAAAGTTGACAATTAAAGAGATACTTGATGAAGAACTAGAAAGGAAAATGATCCAGAATGACTTCATTGAGAGATGGTCATGTCAGATTCATTTCTTTTCTTTTTGTGACAGGCTTACTAAATTAGTAGACAAGAGGAATTCTGTGGATATAGTTTATCTAGATATTTTTCATGGTTTGGTGAAGTATTTCCTACTACTCTGGCAGGGAAGATGGTGAGAGATAAATTAGATGATATAATCAGATTGATTCAGAATTGACTGGATGGTCAGATGTAAAGAGCAGTTAATGGTTCAACATAACTGTGGCAGGAAGTTTTGAGGCATCTATGCTTTTTAACATTTTATCAATGACCTTAAATAAACATATATTTGGTTTGCTTATTAAATTTTCAAATGATGCAAAGCTGCAAGTCCTAGATACCAATAGATGAGAATTGGCATCCAAAATGATTTTGATAGGCTAGCACTGGGCTTAATTTAATAAGAAATTTAGTATATATCTGTATCCATAGATAGATGAATAGAAATAGAGCTATAATCTTGAACTTGGTTATGAAAATGTCCACTTCACAAATATAAGAATATAAGATGGGGAAAGGGAAGGTGTAGATAGATAGCCTGGAATTTGTACATATATCTCATGTTGGGGTTAATGAACTACTATAAGCTTAGCGTGAGTGAGCAGTGTGATAAGGCAGCTAAAAGAAACTATAGTTATTCCTTCCACATTGCGACTTTATCCATCACAGTTTCAATGTATCTGGGGTTGGTATTAAGATTTCAAATAAGAGCTTTGGGGAATTTTTGTGGAGGCTGCAGACAACATGTGAAGGCTAACAGACCACATAGAAGAAGTTTAGAAACTCAGAAATGTATAAAATACTTGTATAGTATTATATAATATCAACTTTTTTATCTTTTAATACCATAATAATTCAGATTTCTCTGGTATGAAGGGAGGGCCAAAAATTTTTATGTGGACTTTCCAGATCATGGGGGTGCTGTGCCTCTAACCCCTGTGATTTAGAAGGGACAACTGTAATGTGTTCATAGTATGCATTAAGAGAAGTATGGTTTCATGGAATAGGCAGATTACAGTCTCACTGTATTCTGCCCTTGAGTTTTGCACTTGGTTTTGGCCACCATGGTTTAGAAAGAACAGGACACTGACAAGCTGAAAAAGGTCCATAGGAAGGCAACCAGGATGTAAGGGGGGGTGGGAATGGGGAACCTGCTGCCTTGAGGCTACAGGTTTCATGCCTCTGACCCAGAGTCAAGATATTGGTCAAGGAGTTGAACATACTTAGCCCTAATTAAAGAAGACTTAGCAGGGCATGATAACTGTCTTCAAGGAATTGAAGAACTGTTATGTGGAGAGCAATTAGATGGGTTCAATTTCCTAAAGATCCTAAAGCAAGATTTCTGTTTTTATAAACCATGTTCTCCATGAGACTCTCTGGGCCTCTGTAACATAGAATAATACTTGTAAAAATATTAGCTGCAAGTATAATATTATTTACCTTTTTTTATAGTCTCTGGGTGTTAAAATGAATGGATAGAGTGTAGGACTTGGTTTCTGAAAGACCTGAATTCAAATTCCGTCAGAAACAAGATAATTACCAGCTATGACCTTGTGCAATTTCCTTAATTTTTCATAGCTTTGATTTCTTCATCTGTAAAAATAGGTATAATAGTATCAACTCCACAGAATTGTTGTAAGGATCAAATGAAATGTGTGTGTGTGTATAATGTGTTTATATATACACACATATAAAGAACATTGCGCTACATAAATGCTAGCTAGAGTATCTCTTTGATTTACCAATGTCAAGAGATCATATCAACATATTGTTATAGGGCACAATTTTTGATGACCTTTTAAATGTTTATACTTAAACGTTTGTTACTGATGTTTTCTAGGCTCTATGGTACTCCACTCAATATTGACCTTTGGCCTGCCTTAATGGTAGAAGACCTAATCCCTGGCACAAGAGTAGGACCAACCCTGATGTGCCTATTTGTTACCCAGTTTCAACGAATAAGAGATGGAGACAGGTGAACAAATACGTCTGCATATTTTTTTGCTTTACTAACCAAAAGTGATCTACACTTAAAATTTGTCTAACACAATCTGAAAGGAAGCTTATGAAATAGAGTTGTATAATTTCTATCCCTGAAAATTCTATATTCTGAAATTCTACTATATATCAGTTGAAGCTAGATATAATTTCTCTGACCACTAATAATGTTAATTCACAGTCATTTTCAAGGAAATTACGCCATGATGGGAAGAAGATTTCTCCAGAGGAAATTTCTTTGCTTTAGCATTCTTTTTTTTTTTTTTAATATCTTCCATCTGAGAGTTTAATGAACAAGAATGGAAAGAAAGTGTATTTTTTTTCAATACATATTGAAGGGTTCAAGGTACATAAACATATTGATACACACATGTGGTTCTACAGTAGTTTATCATAATAAACACACAACTCCAAGTACCAGAATCAGTAATCACACAGATCTTTTCATCACTATCCAAACAGAAGGATAATAAATCCATTCTCCTAAGTTTTGGGTTTCCAGGTCAACCATCTGTGGTCCCATTGGATCCAGTCTGTAGGTTGGGTGGTCCATCTATTGTCTATCATACTTGTTTGTGACCTTCTTAGTAGTTCTTATGTGATAGCCTGCCTCTAGAACATCTGTATCCTCTGACCTATGTAGTTCCTCATTTCTTCAAGTGTTCCATTGTCTATCTAGTTTACCCCATCATTTCCCCCATTAGATTCAAAGTAATCAAAAGCTTCTACTCTTTATGTTTCATTGTCAACCAGCAGTCTGATTTATAGGCCTGTCCTGATCTTCAAGTGTCGTTTGCTGCTACTGAAACTGATAAAGAATCCTTCATGCAAAATAAGTCATAGAACATATCAGAGTACTTTTGTCTTTGTTCTCTTAAGATTTTAAAAATTAGTCTTCTGATGGACTCATATAATTACCAGAGTGACTAGAAGTTTCCAGTACAACTTCAGTTTGTGGCAATAATGGAATCATTTTTCCAATAAATAAACACTTTGTTATGACTTGTTCTTTAATAGTGAGTCCATTTATTTAAATTATTCATGGAGTATAAATATTCATGTTCCAGTAGAGGAATGTGGACTTTCTTCCTTTAAATATATAGGTTGATACAGTTTTAAGGCTATGAAAAATTACCAAAATACTCTCTAAAAAAATATACATGGCATTCAAATTGCTGATTTTCTTTGGATTAAAAAATATACTTTGTTAAAGGGAACTTCATTTGCTAAGCTATTTGTTTTAAAGTTTTTGGTAGAAAGTAATAGTTCAAGGATATGTGATTTAAGAACTTAATATAAAACACTGAAGGCAATTAAAGTACATTTAATTGGAGAACAAATGTGATCCCTTCCATATGGTGCTTTCTCTTTCTGCTCTTATCTTTGCCTCGTTATCACTGTTTGACATGCAGTTTAATTCTCAGGCAGGTGATCCATGATACTGTGTCTTTCTTGCTTGCCAACTAGGTTCTGGTATGAAAACCCTGGAGTATTCACACCAGCACAGGTCACTCAACTGAAACAGGCTTCACTGGCACATGTACTCTGTGAAAATGGCGACAATATCCAGCAGGTCCAGGCTGATGTCTTCTTAAAAGCAGAATATCCTCAGGGATACATGAACTGCAATGAGATACCAAAGATTGATCTGAGAGTGTGGCAAGATTGCTGTGAAGGTCAGTAATTACTTGACTAGGAAGAAGTAAAAAAAAAAATCCTTCCTCAAAATCTCATCAGGCAACTTTAATTAGGTAAGGTTGTTTTGGACTTAATTGTTACTTTCATTGTATTTGCAGTGGCAAGGGCTCCATGACTTTAAAAATAAGAAAAAAAATACATATATATATATATATATATATATATATATATATATATATATATATATATACACACACACACACACATATATATATATATATATATATATATATATTATATGATTATAGAAAATCTCCAAGTTCAAATCTTGCTTCTGAGACTAGTTGTATGATCCTGGGCAAGTTACCTACCCTCTGTCTGCCTCAGTTTCCTTATCTGTAAAATAAAGAGAATAATAACACCTACATATCACCTGCCACAATGACTATGAAGATAAAATGCAATAATATATGTAAATCACTTTCTAAAACTTAAAACATTATATACATGCTAGTTATCATTATCATTACTTCAGTGTGTATATGTGCATAGTGCTTGAAAGGATCTGTTATCTCATTGTTATGTCAGTTCTATCTACTGATTGTAACCGCTCTACAACTTATTAGATGGCTTCATGAGTTACTGTGGCCAAAATCATATGAAGTTAGTGTTCATGAACCTTGGCATGATCACAGTATATTAATGAGACTTGAAAGCAAAACTGCTTTTCTTTTTTTTTTTATCTGATATAATTTGTGTTTTAGCTGAGTGTACTCATGCATCATAATATTAATACATATTATTGTTTTGGGTAGTGGGGGGAGGAGCTGAGATACCATTCACATGGTGTTTCCACCTCTAATTACGACTATTGTTAATGAAAAGAAAGAATGTTTTGGCCATTATAATGTCCCATATATTCATAGTGCAGGTCAGGTTGCTACATAATAAAGATGCCTTTAGCGTATGTGCTGAGAGATGAGAAAGTCACAATAACTCTGGATTCCACAATTATTATAAGCATATCATAAAATCATCATAATGATCTATCATTGCTGGATAAGCAACATCTACAAATTCTATCCTCTACCCAACTTGTCCCCAAAATGCTTTTCATGGGCCTATCAAAGGGCAGTTTACATTCCCATACTTTTTTCAATTGCAAAAAGCAGATATTTTATTCACTTGCCCAATAGAATGCAGAACATTAAATAAAAAAGAATAATAACAAAATCATGATTGACCCTATGGCTATAGGTAATCAAATTCTGTTGAAAAAGATGAATAAAATAAAAGTAACCAAATAACAACAATTAAAAATTATAGTTGATAATTATAAAAGTTTAGAAAGCAGTGACATACAACAGTTTCCAGTAGCATTTCAGTACTGGAAAAACTTTATTATATTTGTCATATGAACATCTGGACTTTGTGGGGATTGAGGAGAATTACAGAAATTTAAAGTCCAAAGGGATTAATCCTTATATAAAATGGGCTCTGGGCCTTCTTCCAGTTTGTGTGCCTTCCTCTCAATGCTCTCTAGGTTGTCAATATCCTTCTAAAATTAGTTTCCAGAAATAAATACAAATCTCTAGATGATAACTGATGAGGACAGAGTTGGGGTAGAATGAGACTATCTCCTCCTTTTTCCTAGAACTGAACTCCCTTTTAATACATCCTAAGATCATTTAGCCTTTTTGAATGTCACATCACATAGCTGATTCTGTTTGAGGTTTTAATCTACTAAAAATTCCCAGATTTTTTTCAGTACAACTACTGTCTAATTATGCCTTTTTTTATTCTTTTGAAGTTGATTTTTTTTAATTCAATCAGTAAACATATATTAAATACTTACTGTGTGCTTGGCACTTTAATAAGCATTAAGGATATAAAATAGGGCAAAAACATAGTCCCTGCCCTCAAGAAGTTCATTCTAATAAGGGAGACAAAATGTAAATGACTTGGTTTATGCAATATACATCTATATATCTATACATATATGTATACACATCTATCTATCTATCTATCTATCTATCTATCTATCTATCTATCCATCTACATATAATGTGGATGGTAATTTTAGAAGAAAAGGTACTAGCAGTAGAGAGTGGGACCAGGAAAGAAGCCAGGGAAGTAAGGTAGGAGAACATTTCAGAAATGCAGAAAATGAATTTCAGGGGAGATACTTAAGGCAGGAAGATCAACCAAAGGCTATTGCAATAGTCCAGGCATTAGGTCATAAGGGCATGAACCAAGATGGCCACAGTCTGAGTGGAGCATAGACATCTTATGAAGATAGAAACAAGACTTGGCAACAGTTGGATATGTGGTGTAACTGTGAGTAAGAAGTTAAGCATGATATCGGTCATGAGTGAGAGGGAATGAGAGTTTGGTGGTGCCCTCAACAGTAAGAGGAAAATTAGGAAGAGGGAAGAGTTTGGGAGATATGATAATGAGTTAAGTTTTGGACATTTTGTGTTTGAAGTATTTACAGAACATTCAGTTAGAAATATTTAGTAGGTGATGTGGGACCTAGATGTGAGGTCAGGATATTTAAGGACTAGATAAATAGATCTGAGGATAATCTGCAAAGAGAAGACAATTGAACCCATAGAATGAATGAGATCATTAAGTCAGATAGTATAGAGAAGAGTCTCAGATCTTTGGGAAATATTCATAGTAAGCATAACTAGAGGAAGATACAGCAAGGAAGGATGGTTAGCCATAGTAGGAGAACCAAAAGAGAACAATATCACAAAATCTAGGGAGAAGAAGTTTAAGAAGAAAATGGTAATCAGCAGTGTCAAAGGCTTCAAAGAGGTAAAAAAGAATGAATATTGAGAAAAGGTCTTTATATCTGGCAATTAACAAATCACTGATGTGATGGATGAAAACCCAAAAGAGACAGAGTTTCTTGGTAATTAATAATCAATTAATTAATTAGTCTAGTTTGTAATCAATAAACTGATGATCAGACTTTTCTCTTGGTAATCAAAGATCCAAAAGGAGGCTCAGAATTACCCTAAATCCCTTATGAAATGGAATTCTTCTGACAAATGAAACCCAACCCTGATTAGTGGACATTTAGTGAGGAGGTAGGCTAGAAGCCTTTAGCTCCTTTTGCTGAGAATGAGGCTTGATCATGAGACTGCGCAGTCTCTAGGCATCTGGGCAGAGGAAGAGATTTCCATTCTGACCTCTCTAGCTAGTTTTCTCCTTTACCAACTGAGTTGCCCTAAATTCAGATGAAGGGCATCAAGAACAGAGTTCCTCCATGAGGTAAAAGCCTTGCCCAGACTGGACTCTATTTATACTCTAAATAGAAATTAGGTTTCCCTGTTGGGTGGGATCCTACCCAACTTAGTTATGCCTTGAGGGCTACAAGCAATCTCATCACTAATGCCCTTTGGAGACTGACTGACCTTTTTAGGAGTTGGGTCTTAGCAGAAATAAAAGTTAAAAGATGGATTAAAATTAATAATTACTTATTTTTTAAATTAATTTATTTATTTTCTTGTTTACATCATTCATTTCCACAAGATTTTGAGTTACAAATTTTCTCCCCATCTTTCCCCTACCCAACAGTTCAAAACAGCCATCCCACTGTATACCCCATCCCCCAGTCTGCTCTCTCCTATGTCCTCCCCCCCACCCCCTCTGACTTTCCAGTAGGGTAGGATGGATCTCCCTACCACAATGCCTGTATATCTTAATTCCCAGTTGGATGTAGTTAATAATAATAATAATAATAATTATTATTATTATTATTATTATTATTATTATATATGTATATTTAACATTTGATTATAGAGCTTTAAATTCTAGATTCTTTCCCTTCCTCCCTTGTCACCCACCCCCACTGGAAGGACAAGCAATTAAATACAGGCTGTCCATGTATAATTACGCGGAACCTCTCCAGAGTGAGCATATTGTGAGAGACTGATTATATGTCCCTCCTTCTTATCCCGACCCCTCCCCCATTCTATTCTCTACCCTGTCCCTGTCCCTTTACAGAAGTGTGTACTTCCCTCCACCCTCCCCTCCACCCTCCCCTCTCCTCCATCATCCCACCTCTCATCCCCATCCCCCCTACTCTCCTGTGTGGCAAGATGCCCAGTTTAGAGTTTATGTCATTCCTTCTCTAAGCCAAGTTCAATGAGAGTAAGGTTTACCCTTTCCCTTTTGCCTACCTGTTCTTCCCCTCCATTGTAACAATTATCCTTTGCCTCTTCTATGAGATGATTGACCCCATTCTGTCTTTCCCTGTCTCCTCTCATTCTAATCCTCTCTCACCTCAGAATTTCATTTTTTTGAGTATCGTCCCTTCCTATTCAATTGATGCTGTGCCCTCTATGTATTCATATATACACATACTCAGATATGTGTTTGTATGCATATATAAACCCTCCTACATAGACATAT
>CM053587.1:161540504-161558241 GCA_028646515.1 Pseudochirops corinnae | reverse complement strand
CTAGAATCTAAAGTTCCATAATCAAATGTTATAAATATATATCTATATCTATATCTATGGAATTATTAACATTATTATTATTATTATTATTATTAACTACATCCAACTGGAACTTGAGATACACAGGCACTTTGGTTGGGAGATCCATCCTGCCCTACAGAAAAGTCAGAGGGGTGAGGGGAGAAGACATAGGAGAGAATAGACTGGGGCAGGGGGGATACAGTGGGGTGGCTGTTTTGGCGTGGTGGGTAGGGGAAAGATGGGGAGAAAATATGTAACTCAAAATCTTGTGGAAATGAATGATGCAAACTAAAATAAAATAAAAAAAAAATAACAAAATTCATCTAGAAGAACAAAAGGTCCAGATTATCAAGGGAATTAATGAAAAGAAATGCTTGGGAAGGTGGCCTAGCCATACCAGATCTTAAATTGTATTAAGCAGCAATCATCAAAAGTAGTTGGTACTGGCTAAGAAACAGAGTAGGTACACAAGACCCTGTAGTCAATGATTATAGTAATCTATTGTTTGAGAGACACAAGGCCTCCAGCTTCTGTGATAAGTATTCACTATTTGACAAAAACTGCTGGGAAAAGTGGAAAATAGTATGGCAGAAACTAGGTATAGACCAAGATCAAGTCAAAATGGGTACACAATTTAGATATAAAAAGTAATACTTTAAGCAAATTGGGGGATCAAGGAATAGTTTACCTATCAGATCTAAGTAGAACAGAAAAATTTATGATCAAACAAGAGATAGAGAATATTATAAAATGCAAAATGGATAATTTTGACTACATTAAATTAAAAAGGTTTTGCATGAACAAAATTAATGAAATCAAGATTAGAAGGGAAGCAGAAAGCTGAGAAACAATTTTTAGATCCAGTATCTCTGATAAAGGCCTCATTTTTATAATATAAAGAGAACTGAGAACTGAACAAGTTGTGGTATATGAATGTAATGGAATACTACTGCTCCATAAGAAATGATGAGCAGGTGGATTTCAGAAAAAAACCTGTAAAGACTTACATTAACTGATGCTGAGTGAAGTGAGCAGAACCAGGAGAACATTGTATACAGAAAAAGTAACATTATGCAATGACCAGCTTTGATAGACTTAGCTCTTCTCAGCAATGCAATGATCTAAGATAATTCCAAAAGACTCATTATGGAAATGCTATTCACATCCAGAAAAAGAACTATGGAGTCTGAATGCAGATTTAAGCATATTATTTTCTTTATCTCTCTTTTTTTGGTCTGTTTCTTCTTAGTGGTGGTTTTCCCCTTTGGTTCTAATTCTTTATAACATGACTAATATGGAAATATTTCTAATATGATTGTACATATATAGTCTATATCAGATTGCATACCATACTAGGGAGGAGAAGAGGAGGGAAGGGGAAAATAAGAACTCAGAATCTTATACAAGCAAGTGCTGAAAATTAAAAACTAATTTTAAAAAGCAATAGGAATAGAAAAACAAAGAAATATGGTTCCTGTCTTCAAGAAGCTTACATTCTAATGGGAAAAGATATCTCTTTCAGCATGGTGCTCAATGCCAATAAAAATAAAATTAGCATGTTACATGTAATATAAGGCACGATTTTATCTCAGAAAAGGCTAAATATTCAAAAGCTGAAGATCAGTTACTAGGAAGTTACATATTTCTATATGAAGAGGGAATGAATTCTAAGAAGTTCAAGTCTATCAGAGCTATTAGTCATACATGTGAACTGTTGGAATACAACTAAAGGAAGTTGGCTGGGGCAGTAGTTGAGTTAGAGTGGTCCTGAATAGCTGGAGAATCTCACACATGAATCATAATAGCAATTAGAGATTTGTCTATGAGTTTGTCCAGTAATACCTCCATTGTAATACTTCCTTACTTTTTAGCACATAATTACTATACCCAGTTGTACTCAAATGTCAAAAAAAGGCAGAATTTGATGTTGTACTTGAGGAAAAGACTTCAGTTAAAGAGAATTAATGGAGTGGGTTACATATTATAACCTTGTGCATAGAGAAGATTCCAAATTATAGATGATGGAACTTAGTTATAATATTGAGATGAATGTCTAGGATAGATGGGTCTTTCATGTAACAATGAGTTCAATATACTGCTCCATATGTGGAAACCTGATTTGACCAAAAGTATGACCAAATTAATTGATTATGAAGGTAGTTAAAAGAGGAGATAAATTATATAGATAATATAAGATGAAGAATCCAATGTATCATAGAAGAAAACAGGTATGAAGTAACTAAATTATGACAACTAGAGAGAAGCTGAATTGAGAGAAGGGACACAGTGTCTGACATATTTCATACCCCTAAAAATGCTTGTTGATTAATTGAAAATGAAAGCAAAAGAATGGGACAAACATGAAAGGAAAATGAAATATAAATACATGAAATGAAAAGTATGAATAAAAAATAGCAGCATATTAGATAAAGAAAAACAAATTAAGGATGAAAGGATGAAAATAAATAACAAGTAAGAAAATAAGGGAGCTAAGAAAACTGAAAAGAAAGAAAAGTAGAAGTGAGGAAAATCATGGATTTGGACAAAATTAAAAGGGGGAAAATATGTGAGGGTTAACGCAAAGTATAATTATTCTATTCCATCTTTTTTAAAATTCTAAAAGACATAGTTTTGCATGAAACCCTTGAAAAATTCATTGCCACCCCATAAGCATAAGATATACTGCTCACTTCAATTTAGGACCAATTAGAATATACATTCTTTAAAATCATTAGCATAACATTAGATAACAGATTCCATATATTCCTCCATTGCTCCCTTCTTAGCTTTCTAAAGGAAGCCTGGCAAATATTACAAATAAATTATTTCTATGTGTCTCTTTTCTGTGCTACTGGGATTCATAGTAGTGAATCTTCAGCTCTACATATCATAACTTGTGGCTTAGAAATTGATAGGTGATACAGATTAATATGCATATATATACACAAACACATGTACAGAAAACAAAGGCAAAGTCTGTTTTGGAAAAAAGTTCCTGCAGTTCCAAGAAAATGGGGCATTTAGAATGTGTAAGGCAGTATTTTTAAAGCATCAACAGTTCTATTTAGTAAATTCCTATAAAGACAAAATACATTTACTTTAGCAACTGAATATAGAACTAAAAACTTGTGAGAACCAAATAGGCATTATTAAATTGATCAATATTTCTCCAGTCCCTTCCAAACCTCTTTAAGTATGGAAGTGATCCTGAATTCTCAAAAGTTATTCCAGTGAAACACCAGCTATGGCAGACCTAACATGGAAAAATGATAAATACAAATTTGGCAACAAGCCATCATATGGAGCCACTTCCAATAAATTCAAGATCACTCATCACTAGAGATATGGATGCCAGTTATTGGATTTCCTTTGGTCACAAGAACCCATGAAACTTTTTAATAAGTCATAGAGGGGTTAAAATCAGCTTCAGAAATGGGAGAAGACACACCAAGGTATATCTTTGATCATTTTCAATATTGAAGTAAATGTTTTCCATTGTGATGAAATAATTCTAAAGTAAGAAAAAAATATGGAATTTTCAAAAGCAGAAAATTGAGATTTCTAGGGTTAACAACTGAACATTAACAAAATGTAGAATCATAGCATCCTTAGAACTATAATAGACCTTACAGTTCATCTCATCCATTTTTTTAAAATTTTGCACAAGGGAATGGAGTTCAACATAGAGAAGAAGCCAATTTGCCAAAGTCAGAATTTGCTCAAGATTACACATGGAGTAGTGCTTAGCAGAACCATAATTTGAACCCAAATCCTCCAATGCTAGAGCAATACTCATTTCCACTGTACCATGATGTCCTCCATATTCTATAAATGTAACTACCCCCTACTAAATCCCCACATAGGCTGCCAACTCTTACTTGGTGTTTTAAAGGATTGAAGGAATTAATTATTTTTTGTTTGGCTATTTGTTGAAAGTACTATACCAAGCCCCTGCTAAGAACTACAGATTTGAGGATAGCAATCTAACAATAGCAGTTATTCTTTCGTCTCTAGTCAATTTTCACTTATCCAATAAAATCTTGTATTTTTTTCTATTTCTATATTTTGTTGTTGTTGTTTGAGGATACACTAGGTGTTAAAATTTATGGTCATGCATGCTTTTCTCTCTTCTGATTTTTTATCTTTCTCTTGGAGTTACACCTGCCCTCATGTAGAACAAAGTAGTTCAACAAATTATAACTGATTAAGGTCTGTGAACATATTGGAGAGGGATGAACATTTAGATATGAATGTGAAAAAAAAGTTTTGCCTTATAAAACTGTTCATATCACTTTTCGCTTCACTTTGATGGAAGTTTTCCACACTATAATGTTGTAACTTTTGGCTATAACCAGTCAGTTTCCCATTTTGTCTTGTCTTTAACCCATTCTTTATAGAGGGAAAAAAAGAGTATCTGGAAGCAGAGATATTTGAGGCTAAACCATATGTTCTAGTTCAGAGGTCATTATGTTCTGTAAATAAAACTTAAGACTCTTCCACAAAAGTTTAATGGTTCATTACGGCAAGGGGGTGGCTATGAGTTCTCAAAGACAATGCCAAGTAGAGCATGAACTCTGTAAGATTCTTAACCGTGTGTTAGTGATGGACTGCAGCCAAGTGATAGACTAAGTTAGAAAAGTATGGAAAGCCTTATCATTGGCAGGTTAGCCTCAATGTGATGAAATACTAAACCATTCAAACTCATCAGAGAAATATACAAAGCATTTCCTGGTGCTACGCTACCTTTCTGCTTCTCCAGGAATAGAGGCAAAGTAGTGGAAAATATGGCAAAGGGTACTAAAAATCACACAAATTTTAGATTGTCAAAAATGATTTAATGTCTTATTACTCTAAATGGCAAATCTTTGAACAAGGAACAACAAGGTGATATACTACAGAAGGACCTGAGTTGCAGCAATATTGACATTCTTGATATCTATGAAGATAGAGGAGATGAATGAGTTGTACATTAACGAAAGTACAGCTCACAAGTTCTGCTCTGAGTGGCTAATAAAATGGTTACTCAATTCAGTTCTTGTGTGCATAGCCAAAGACATATTAAACATCATTTGATAGGATGTTCACCCACGTAACTCTGCAGAGCTTATAGTGGTCATGGGCAAAAAGAAAAAAAAAAGGTGTGTATGAAAATAATTGTCCCATTTTCTTCATTATTTGTTTCAGGGGATGAAATAGTAGAGAAATTATTTTTATTATCAATATCAAACCAGGGGTAAAATAGGAAAATATATGTAGAGCACATACTATACAAAGTCTAAAGGGAGAAGAGACTTCTTAAAAATGAGAAGGTCCTAATGCTCCTATTTGTAGATGATATTGTGTAGATTGCATCAAGGTGGAAAATATTACATCTTCCCAGTGAGCTTCATGGACATTCAAAAGCCACTTTCCTAACTATCTACACATAAAAAACAAAGAGATGAAAAATACCTAGACTCTCAACTATGCTACACAGTTAGATAAGTAACTGATGAGTTATTCCATCAATACATATATATCAGGTAGACATTACAAGTGGACAATGAACTAGGCCCACAACTAAGTGGAAAAGAACATACACATCTATTTTGGGGTTAAACCATATATTCTAGTTTGGAGATTATTGTTTTACAGAACCTTGGATTCTATTTACAGAAAGTTGGATTGCATTTGGGAAACTGTACAGTACTTTGAAAAGTCTTTGGCTGCTTTGTGATTCAATAACCAGGTGTTTTGACACCGATATTCTCCTGGTACAGGGGTAGGGAATCTGAGGCCTTGAGGCCACACATGTGGTCTTCTAGGTTCTCAAGTGCAGCCCTTTGACTGAATCCAGACTTCAAAGAACAAATCCTTAAGGATGTGGTCTCAATATCTCAGGTTGCCCACCCCTGTGATCTGGTATAATGCTATATGACTGGGTATTATGAAGCACTATGATCTCTGAAAAATAAAAATGGCAAAGTGGCACAAAAGGTAATGGATACATACACAGTGGCTATATATAAAAGCTAATATTTTATCCATGCTGACTCGTGTGGAATAATATTAACAAAAATTGGTCTTTAGAAGCACTTTAAGATATGCAAAGCACTTCACATTGTGAGATCTCCTTAGAGCCTCATATCAACTTTTTGAGGTGGGTTCTTTTTTTTTTTTTTTTTTGCTTTTGGGAGGGCAATTGGGGTTAAGTGACTTGCCCAAGGTCACACAGCTAATAAGTGTTAAGTGTCTGAGGCCAGATTTGAACTCAGGTCCTCCTGACTCCAGGCCTGGTGCTCTATTCACTGCACCATCTAGCTGTCCCTTTGAGGTGGGTTCTAAAGGCATTCTTCCCATTTTATAGGTGAGGAAACTGAGAATAAGAAGGGCTAAGGGAATTCCCTATGGTCACACAGCTGTTTGGAAGTGTATGACTGAAAAAGTAGGTGAGCTAATCACACAGCAAGGGCAATAGGAATACATATCCACAAATAAGAGATCGTTAGCCTAAGTGATACACTAGATCCCAAGAAATATCAGAATATGGAAGAAGTCCTGCAATTCAGAGTAGTCCCTCTATGGAAATTCAGGGATGGATACCAATAGATAAGAGTTACAAGGGACGAACAGGCATGTTTTGGTTATTATTTGTACCACTGGAGGAACAGTTAGTCAGTCATGAAGCATTTATTAAATGCTTACTATATACCAGAACACAGGGAATTCAAATATAAACACAATAGAACACTGGTCTCCAAAAACAGTCCCTGCCCTCAAAGAGAAAGGAAGCTAAGGGGAGAAGCAGCATACCTGAGTAGAGGCATGGTAGAAAAGTCCCAGTCTGGAGAGAAATGAAGACAGTTGTCCTGGGACTCTTCTTTAAATATATATCCTCTGGGAGGAGCCATCCCATCAGATGAAGAGGCCAGAGGTTCTGAGGTACTCCCAAAGTGTTAATTCCAGGTTAAAGTATGTCTTAGGGATCCTGGGCTGTCTATCTATTAGTGGTCATTCTCCCTCCATACCTGGCCCATCTCCTGGCCTTATTAATATCTTTTTCATAACTTGCTGAACACTTCTAAATAAGGTTGATCTGATTCACTTTATTTTGAAATGGACCTATCATTTGTCTATGAAACTAAAGAATACAAAGTCATTATGAACATATAATAAGCACTAATGACACTAATGTTTTTGTGTTATATAATAAACACCAGAAACTCAATCTCTAAGTAGGGAGAGTGATTTACTACCAGGAACAAAAGTACTCAGACATTTAAATCTTCTCTAAATAATCCAACCCTTCTCAGCTGTATATTCCAAAGAACCACGGCAGGGGAATTTAAAAGCACCATCCTCATAACTTTCACACTCAAGTCCTATTCTGTTTGAGGACCGAGGGCTCTGCGGATGCTTTTCTTAGTTAGAGAGATCTGATAAAGACTAGTGATTAGTGAGATACAAATGAAAACAACTCTGAGGTACCACCTCACACCTATCAGATTGGTTAAAATGACCAAAAAAGAGAGGAAATAACCAAAGTTGGAGGGGATGGAGAAAAATCGGAACATTAATGCACTGTGGAATTGTGAACTGGTCTGGCCATTCTAGAAAGCAGTTTGGAATTATGGCCAAAGGGCTATAAAAATGCATATACCTGTTGATCCAGCAATACCAGTACTAGGTTTGTGCCCCAAAGGGATGTTTTTTTTTTAAAGGGAAAGGACCTATATTTACAAAAATGTTAATAGCAGTTCTTTTTGTAATAGCAAAAAATTGGACATGGGAGGATGACCATCAATTGGGGAATGGCTGAACAAGTTAGGGTATATGATTGTGAGGAAATACTACTGTGCTTTATAAGAAATGGCAAGCAGAATGCTTTCAGAAAAAAAGTGGGTAGACTTACACGAACTGATGCAAAGTGACATGAGCAGAAGCAGGGCAACATCACACAAAGTAACAGTAATGTTGTACAATGATCAAATGAGAATGACTTAGCTATTCTAAGCAATACAATGATCCAAAATAATTTCAAAGGACTTATGATGAAAAGTGAAATCCAATTTCAGAGATAGAACTGATGGAGTCTGAATGCAGGTGGAAGCATATGTTTTTTTAAACCTTCTTTATTTTTCTTGTTTTTTTGGTCTGCATTTTCTTTTGCAACATAGGTAATATGGAAATGTTTTGCATAATTGCATATATAGATATACTCTATATCAAATTGCTTGCCTTTTGGGGGATGAAAGAGGAAAGGGAGAGGGAGAATTTGGAACTCAAAATTTTTAAAAATGAATGTTAGAATTTTTGTTTATATGTAAATGGGAAAATATTTTTTTAGATTAACATCTCAAAAAAGTAAAATAAAATAAAATGAGTAAGTCTGAAATAATTCTATGTAACTGCTTTGAGTTATTTTTGGAGAAAATATTAAAAGTTACTAGTCACAAGGTATACATATTGTAGGTAGGGAAAAGACAACCAAAATGACTCCAAAATGTTCTCTTTCTAGTGATTTTATGCATACCAGTCTATGAGTAATTAATCTCCATCCTGTTTTTTATATGTTGAAGAAAGAAAAAAAAAAAGGAGCAAAGGGAAACCCCAGCAGCATATGAGAGGACACATATTAAATCTATGAAAATAAAGTATTTGTTTTTCAAAAATTGTTTAATTCATATATGTAAGTATATATATATATAGGATATTAATATAATTTTATCATTACAATAAATCTTATACAATGTATTTCATTAAAACTTCAAAGCAATACTTTTAGAGAATTTTGCTGTGAGAATGAGATCATTTTACTCCTAGGAAGAGATCTGGAAGGATCTGCTATTAAAAAAAAATTAGGAAAGGTAGAGATTTTTGGAACTCATAGCATCTTGTCAATGCCCAGACTACCTTTTCTGAGGGACAAACTGATTTCTCTAAGTCTTCTACCTGGTACTTTTTCCCTTTTTTGGAATCTTCTATGCCCAGAAGCATCTAGCCTCATAGCCACTGAAGAAATGCCACTTCTCTCTATAAAATACCCATTTTTTCTCATCCCTGAACTGCTATAAGGCAATGAATGACAAGATACCAAAGACATCCTAGCCATCGAGTGAGTAGAGCAGCAGTAGCTTCCTATAACAAGCCCCAGATAAGGAATAGCCTGTTAAAGGACCGTCATGCCATGACCTAAAGACACTGCTCCTTATTGAGGTTCTGACAACATCTCTAGTTGTGATTCATTCTCATCTTTCTCCATCTGTTTATGGAGATACCAACTCCTGCAGTAATTTGGGGTGCAGTATTACTCCAATGTTCCTTCCTCAGTTGTTCTTTCCTTCTACTATGCTCCCTACTCGAAATGTCTCCATTTAAACCAAATAATCTTCTTTTAAACATGCCATATAAAGTCCTATAGCTTCGCACTGAATGGCTTTCTAATTAAGTCCTCAAAACATTGTATCAGACTAGAACACATTTAAACACTAGTGATATGTTGATCAAGAAAGAATTCCAGAATTCACAGATTACACAAAATTAAAATTTCTATTACATATTTTAGTAAGTTTTAGTTTATTATCTCTCTGGTATCTACCACTTTCATTGTAAACTAACTGCAAGATCATAATATTTTGGAAATAGGTCTTAAAGATCCCCTAAATCAAATCAAGAGTTTTTGACCTGGGGTCCAAGAATATTTTACATGTGTGTATATGGGTATAAATATACGAGTGTACATAAAACATATGGACATGTGTACACACACAATATATCTTTGTATATGCATGTGCATATATGGGCATGTGTGTTTACATGCATTTACATGTATGTGCACACATATCAGTATTTTAATATACAGTTGTCCCTTCCACATTACAGGGATTAGGGATGGAAAATTTTTTTGCCCTCCCTTTGTACTAGAAAAGTCTGAATTATTATGGTATTAAAAGACAAAATATGATGATATTATATAATAATATACATATATTTTATGCATTCCTGATTTTCTAAACTTTTTCAGTGTTGTCTGCTGGCCTTTGTGTGTTGTCTATGGATTTTGCAAAACTCAGAAAAAAATTTCCATTTAATTTCTCATGCCAAGCTGTGATGTATCAAAACTGTGATGCAGAAAGTTGAGATGTGGAAGGAATAACTGTAGTCAGCTTCCTTACTAATCTTATACATTTCATTTTCTACATATTTTTAAAAATGTTATTCTGGGAAGGGCTCCTTGGGCTTGACTAGACTACAAAAGGAGTCCGTAATACACACAAAAAAATAGGTTAAGAACCTCCAATGTAGATCAACAACCTTCTTTTACTAATGAGGAAATTGAGGCCCATAATTAACTGATCTTTTTGAGGTCAAATAGCCATTTACTAGAAGGTCTGAGACCACAATCCAGATCTTCTGACAATGCTTTCAGTACTATGTCTTGCTAATAAAATCAAGTCAGTAATGGAGATGCAAAAACATATATATTTTCCCTTTTTAACTCCTACTTAGGTCAGAAATATATTTTTATATTTACATAGGCTATAACTTTGTATGACACCCCAGGAATCCACTTCAAACAATATAATGAAGCCATTCTTTCAGGCCTTGATAGAGGAGGAGAGGAGGATCAGGGAAGCTAGACAGTTTCTCCACCCTGACCCTTACAATATTTTTCCCTGTAAACTGCTCCATGCTAAGAATAAACATCTCTTCTCTCAGAATGATGCAAAGCATCAGGCTAAGCAGGAAAAATGAACAAGTATTTTGGTTCCAAAAGCCTTCACTGCTGGGATGCACAATGCATAAAAATTGCAAATGAAAAAGCCCTGATGTTGGGATAGCAGTTATCAAGGGCCTGTAGGTACCATCTACCTTGAAAGCAAGATTTGCTCCAGCTAAGTGCCAATGAGGCTTCCTGGAGGTGAGTGGGCTATACTTACATTTCATCCAAGAAGACTGCTCTTTATAACTCCAAAGTCTGAATGGAAATTACGTAAGGAAAAATAGAAGTTTAAAATTTTGAGTGTTCTTATATAACAAGGTAAGTTCATGGGGAGTTTTTCTGTTCTCAATGGTTTTGAATTTGGATTCAATTGTAAAGGTA
This sequence comes from Pseudochirops corinnae, assembly GCA_028646515.1. Classification (NCBI taxonomy): domain Eukaryota; kingdom Metazoa; phylum Chordata; class Mammalia; order Diprotodontia; family Pseudocheiridae; genus Pseudochirops; species Pseudochirops corinnae. The sequence goes on along the minus strand of CM053587.1, from coordinate 161,547,137 downwards.
TTTGCCAAATGAATGACTGAATAGACTTCCAAGGAAGATTGCCACAGATGTGCTACAATGAGAATAATCTGTCTGCAAAGACTCCGAAATGGATTACATGCTAATCAACCCCTAGACACTTCAATCTCAACCCAGAGTGGGCTTGGTTTTTCCTAAATGCATTGTACATTTCAGTAGTTTAACATTATACCTACTATAAGGAAATGGGAAATATTTGGTGTAAATGGTTCAGGATCTCACACTGATTCTCTTTGCTCAAAAATATCTGGGCATTCTCAGTTGGCAATTGTACACACCATAGACATGATGGTCCTTGGGGATCATCCTGTTTTTCTGCCATAAATTACTAAACCATATTAAAATCACACCAAAATCCATCAGAAAGTATTGGTTAAGCTCCTAGGACATGCCATTCTTCATGGAAGGCGCTAAACATACAAAGATTACGATTATAGTCCCTGCCCTCAAGAAACTTACATTTTATCAAAAGAGAAAACATGTACATATATATGGATATATCAAATAGATATAAAACAAATGCAAGGTAATTTCAGGAAGTCATTAGAAGCTGGGAAAAAAAAAAGTGGCTCAAAGAGGAGATGACATTTCAGCTGAACTTTGAATGAAACAATATTCTTCATTGTATAACACAGGATCTTGAGCTGATTTCTCAAACTTCTCATTGGCACTGACAAGTTGGGTCCCCAGGGGCTGGTACATCTCACCTCACGGTTCTATAGGGTTAGAAGTTTCTTTCTAACGTATAACCAACAAATCCTCATTGAAGTGCTTCCCCCATGATCATCAAGTGACATCAATTAGTCAGTCAGACTTAATTAGCTTGTACAAAGAAGCATTTACTAAGGTAGAGTAGTTGGTAGAGGGAAGATAGGTGGCACACTGGGGCATTCTTGGAATCAGGAAAATTCCATCTTCATGAGTTCAAATCTGGTCTCACACAATTATTAGCCATGTAACCTTGGGCAAGTCACTGAACCCTTTTTGTCTAAGTTTCCTCATTTGTAAAAAGACTTGGAGAAGAAAATGGTGAACCACTCTGGTAACTTTACCAAGAAAACCCCAAATAGGGTCCCAAAGAATCAGACACAACTGAAATAACTGAATAACAACAAATAGTTGGTAGAAATCTCTGCCCCTGAAAGTCTGACATAATGTCTCACAAGTACATACAGAGTCCAGGGGAAAATGAGCTCAGTCTTAGGGCACATATAGCAAAGGGGTAACACAGCTGCTAGAAGTTCTTTTGTAGTTGTCAAAATGGTCTTCCTAGGTATGGTATATTGCTTTTCTCCCTTGAATCTGCCTTTCCTCATTATACTAGTCTATCCTTGGATCCTAAAGCAGGCACTAACATCAACTGCCATCATTCCTTGGAACATTACTAGAATACTGATGAAAAAAATCCAAACCCTCTGGTCCTCTGAAGTACACAAGAACTTCCTCTGGTCAAGGGTGGCAGAGGAGCCCAAGAACAAGGCCAAGACCTACACATAAGCAATTCCTTCTCAAGCCTTGGTTGGAATGGTTTCCTTCTCTCTCCCCACTTGCTCTAACTCCTGATTCCAAACTAGGTCACTAGTTTTATATGAGGCCCCCAGGATGTGACTAAGTCCCTAAACCAGTATCACAACTTCTACTTATGCTTAGTTGAAGTGCCCAGGCCTTGTTCATATCCAGCTCCCGCCTAACTTATTGATTGCATTGAGCTGTGTTCTCAACTGATAAAGGTAACAGGATAAAAAGGTTATTTAAATTCTTAACTTTAAAGTCATTGAGTTTCCTGCTAAATCTATTATATATGAAGAATCTAAGAAAAGAAACTGTTTATTTTAAACTGAATTTTGGCAATTATTTTGCTCTTTTAAAGGGTCAGTTTGGAAAGGGAAAAGATTGGGGCGGCTAGGTGGCCCAACGAATAGAGCACAAGTGCTGGAGTCAGGAGGACCTGATTTCAAATATGATCTTAGACATTTAACACTTACTAGCTATGTGACTTTGGGCAAGTCACTTAACCCCAATTGCCCTGCCTTCCCCCCTCCAAAAAGAAAAAAAAAGGGGAAAAGATGAAGTATTTTCTAAGGAATTAATTCAATCAGCAATTATTTATTAAAATCTTACTATGTCTGATGCAATGAAAGAGATGCGAAGATAAACAAGTATTTACCCTCAAGAAGCTTAAAATCTTGTAGGGGGTGATATGACTAGCAAACACATAATTATGATAGAAAACAAATGCTTAAGACAAGTAGAAGGGGCTTTATAATCAGATGAAAGGCTTCAGAGAAGGCCCCAGAGGCAAAGTAGTATTTGGGTTGGGCCTTGAAGGGTAGAAAATCTTCAGGGAGAGATAAAAATAGCTACCATTTATCTAGCACTTTAAGATTTGCACAGCACCTTGCATACTAATGTATCTCAACTGATCTTCACAAAAGCCTCAAGAGGTAGCTATGGATATCATTATGGATATTTTATGTGGGAGAAAACCAGCTCAGTAAGGCTAAATCTACTTGCCCATGTTTACAAATCTACTAAGTGTCACATGCAGGATTCAAACCTTCATATTTTCAACAAAGCACAATTACCACTAAATCTCTCTATGGATGGAAGGAGGCATTCCAAGAACAGGGAGATGCAGGAAAAAAAGTAGATTATGGAGGACCTTGCATGCAAGGTTAAAGATTTTGGTTTTTATTTAGTGTTACATTGGGACGTCATTGAAGAATTTTTTTTTTTGAGGAATAGAGCATTATAACTATATTTGTGTATTGGGAAAATTAATCTTGTATATGTGTGTAGGAGAGATTGAAGACAGGAGAAAATGTAAGGAGAAACCTGTTGGGAAGTTATTGTTTCATCCTTATAACATAAAAAAATGATGGGTAGAGGGGAAGTCAAACTGATCTTTCCAAATAGATAATTCATGGATCTGCTAAAGTCATTTTTATGAACAGTACTATTTTGACTTTATAACTCAAAGAAATCTGAGTTCATATTAGTGATCCTGCTTATTCTTAAAATGGGACTTGATGAACCAGTTCATTTAAAATGTTTATGGCAGAATTAGTGCCGCACTAATCTTCTGTCAGAGAGGTCATGAATTGATTGTTATGGGAAGGGAGTAAAATATTCTTCCCTGTGACACTCAAAATACGATATCTGATAGATTATCAAGGCATTGATTTTGCTATGAATTTTAAAATGAATTATCCATGTTGGTTAAAAAATGAGCAGTTGTAAAGTAATGTAGTGACAGCTGCACATGTGTTTGTAAAGAGAGAAGATGCTCAGAGATCTACAGCTGGAAGGGAGCTCAGTGGTAATCTCGACCAACTTCCCAATTTCATAGGCAGCAAAACCGAGGCCCAAGAACATTAAATGATTTGCTCAATTTCACACAGGTAGAAATCCCTAGAGGTAAGATTTGCATTTAGGTCCTTGAATTCCAAAGACACTACTTTTTCCACTTTACCATGAGTACTTCAGTTTCTAAAGAACAGAATAGAAATTAGGGATGGGGTACCTTCAGCCTTGAGGTCACATGTGGCCATCTAGGTCCTTGAGTGCAGCCCTTTGACTAAATCTGAACTCCACAGAACAAATCCTCGTATAAAAGGATTTGTTTTATAAAACTTGGACTCAGTCAAAAGGTCACACCCAAGGACCTAGAACGCCACATGTGGCCTTGAGGCCACAGGTTCCCCACTTCTGGATAATAGCTATCATTTACTTATGGCTTTGAAGGTTGCAAAGTGTATTACAAATATTATCTCATTTGATCTTCACAACAACCCTATCAGGTAGATTCTGTTATTATCACCCTATTTTCTAGATGAGGAGACTGAGGCAGACAGAGGTTAAGAGACTAGCATGTGGTCACACAACTAATAAATGTCTGGGTGATTCCAGATTCAGTGCTCTAATCTCTGTACAACCCAGCTGCCTCCAAGTTTAGAGCTACAAGGAAGTTTAGAAGACATCAAGTTCAACTACCTCATTTCTCAGATGAAGAAACTGAGACTCAGAGAGATTAGGTGATTTCCCAAAGTCATCCCTAGTAAGCATCTGAGGCAGAATTTGAAACTAGACCTTGCTGACTCCAAGTATAGTGCCTTATCTAATCCAAAATGCTTCCTAGCACACCTCTTTCACTAAGAAGAAAATCCTCCTCCATCACCAGCAAAATAAATTTTTAACAAAATTAGGACAGTGAATGATATCTCCAAGAAACAGATTTCTATATATAGAATATATCCTTCAGTCATCAAGTAACATCTAAGTTCAAGCAGTAGATACATATACTTACTTTTTTAGTTTCTCTCGAATGTCTGGATCTTTAATTTCATTATGGAGATCCTCAAAGTTCTCAGCAGAAGTTAAGTTACAGAAAACCCTGAAGTCAGTATAGGGTGGGATTCCATGGTCACGTCCCCTTTGGATGTTGGTGGCAGCTAAATCCAAAGCCACAGAATGTGCCATAGAAAACAGCTTCTCGGTTAGTTCCAGATTGAGAAGCTGAGAAGGCACCCGTAATTTTCCAGCAACACCAAAGAGCCCACGGAGGAGTGGATCAATGCCACCCTCCTGAACTATCCTGAAAGGTGAGAAGAAGGCCTTGTGGAGAGGAAGATGACCTTCAGGAATTTCACCAAAGGTGTCATTCAAGCGATAAAGAATAGGATTGATCAATGTGTGGCCAAATCTGAATGCTGCAGTAGCAAAAGAATTAATAATTCCTGAATTCACATTGGGGTTGTACCCCTTGTAATTACCTAGCATCTTCATACCATGATCCCCAAGAATCTTGGGCAGCCAGTGACTGTATGTGATATGTTGCATCTGTGCACCAACAATTTTCCTGGCTTCATTATAAACTGTATCTCCATCCCAGTGGGGGTTTAGTGTAAACAATTCTGTGGCTACCCGATTGTGTTCTCGGAACCACAAAGTATGCATGGCTGTCAAAGCAAGCTGCTCATTGGCTCTGTGGTCTCCAGCAAGGAAACATGGGATCAGACTTTCATTTTCATCTCGTGTACATTCAGTTGGTGGGCCTGTGGAAAATGGCAGTAAGTGCTTTCCAGAAGCAGGGATAGGTAGCCCTTTCTTAAGCAGACCTCTCTGATCTGTATGATCCCTAAGCTCTTCTGATTCCCGGTCAGAACTTCCATAAACATTAGAAGCATCAATGTAGGCTGTTAATTGGTTAATCTGTTCTCTTGCATAGACTGAGCTCATCATCAAGGAAGTCATACCGCTGCCACAAACAGGGCTGGAACGGACAAAGAACATACATCGTGAATTTGCCACCCGAGCATCATTCTGGGGGACAAGGATGGGGAAACAAGGAGGGTCATTAGTACATACAGAGCTACATGACTGACCATCAGAAAAACGAGACATACTCAGTGCAGGCACTGTCTGGTCTAAGTCATGGTCTAAAAATTGGCCCCATTGCATCAACATGTGAGTGTATCGATCATCAGGGGTAATGGTTGCTGTCCCAACCATTTTTGTCGAGACAATCCTGGGTAGTGGTAGTGGATGCTTATTGGAAAACAAGTTTGGACTGACGCCCCGGGGCAAATTGAAGCCATTTTCATATACAGGTTTTAGGATACGTTCAAAAGCAGTCATAGAAGCCCCCCACATTGGGTTCTGTAAGTTGTTACATGTGCCATCATGGGTTCTATACTTTTGATGGAAACAAATATCAGAGCAATTTGGAGAGCGTCTGTGGGCTGTACATCCAGAGAGGTTGGCAATGAGGCTGAGGTAGTGTGGAGACACCAAGTCATTGTAACGAAATTCTGAAATATAGAACAATGGAAAAATATTAAAATAGCTCAAAAAAAAATCCAACTTGAAAGATAATTTATCAAATGTATAACAGTGTGGGGATATTGGGAATGCATAGTCCAGTATGCATTGATTGAAGATTCTACACAGAACCAATCCATGATGGCTACAGTTATTTTTTTTGTTCATTCACTCATTTATTTATTTCTTTATCTATCTTTCCATCCCTGTACCTATCTATCTCTCTATCCATCCATCCATCCATCTATCTATCTATCTATCTATCTATCTATCTATCTATCTATCTATCTATCTATTTTGCGAGGCAGTTGGGATTAAGTGACTTGCCCAGGGTCACACAGCTAGTGTCAAGTGTCTGAGTCCACATTTGAACCCACTCCTTCTGACTCCAGGGCTGGTGCTCAATCCATTGTGCCACCTAGCTGTCCCAGCTGTGTTTATTTTTAAATGAGCAAAGAAAAACAAAAACCCTAATTGAAGAAGGATGTGCATGTGTGTTTGTGTGTGTGTGTGTGTGTGTTTATTAAAAGGAACATACTTATCCTCTGCACCTTAAAAAGAATGCCTTTGATAATGGTCTTATATTTGCTAACAGATATTCTTACTTCCTGACTTCTATGAAAACATTTCAATGAAAATTCTAAGAGTAAAATCAAAGAGTATTTCAGATTTTCACAAAGGCAACAAAATAATACAAAGGAATTTAAAAAGCTAAATAATATAGATTAGAAGTTAAAATGGCATATATTCAAAAATTGTAAGTTAATTCATATAGGAAAACAATTTAAAACTCAT
>CM053587.1:161520290-161540004 GCA_028646515.1 Pseudochirops corinnae | reverse complement strand
ATATGTATATATGAATAACCCATTTATTAGTAAGTAGATAAGGAGAATTCATGTCTTCAACACTCAATTCCATGAGCTATTTCTTTTAAGAGGATTTTCTTGATTACCCCAATTGTTTGAATCCCTCCAAAATAGCTTCATTTACTTTGTATATAGCTTATATTTTCATATCTATGTATCTTCTGCATTTAAGGTTAAAGGTTGTTTCATTTTTTGTTTCTGAATTATTGGTGCCTAGCAGTCCCTGACATTTATTAAGAACTTCAGAAATGCTTGCTGCTTTATTTGACTTATTAATTCATTGATATCCATAGAAATGATGAAAGTACAATTTGAAAAATATATTCATATTTATATACAGGTATGCACGAACACACATCATTTTAAGAACTTCAAGGAAACTGGCAAAATAAAAGGAAGCTCTAGGGTATAATTCCAAAGAGAAGATCTATTGAACATGACTTAAGTAAGTAAAACTTAGAAAATAAATGTCTGGGGTTAGGGGTAGCTGGGTGGTTCAGTGGATAGAGTGCCAGGCCTGGAGTCATCTTCCTAGATTTAACTCTATCTTTAGACACTTACTAGCTGTGTGACCTGGGGCAAATCATTTGACCCTTTTGCCTCAGTTTCTTCATCTATAAAATGAGCTGAAGAAGGAAATGACAAACCACTCCAGTATCTTTGCCAAGAAGACCAAAAATAGGGTCATGAAGAGTCAGACAAGACTGAAAGACAACTGAACAAGAATTCGGGGCTATAAACACCAAGCAAAAGCTAGAAGCTAAGGACATAGATGAAAGAGAGGATATTCCTTTGAAACAAAAATTTACAAGTTAACCAGTTAACACATAACAGGAAGTTTATATTTTTTATAAATCCATATTATTGTTTGTCCTTAGTTTTCAAAGAAGACCAATGACATGACTTGTAATGTCTTGACTCTCATGTGTATTGGGTTTAAGCAAGACAGAATTACACAAAATCACCTGCCTCACTCTCTTCCAAAGTCATTGAAGTCCGGTGGAAGGACAAAAGTCAAGATGACTAGCAACGGCCCGTGATGCAGTGGATAACCTTGGTGTCTTCAATGTCTCACCAAGCTCTAAGTGCTTCACAGCACCTGCTTCAGCTCAGTTCATGATGACTGGAACAAATAGTTCTCATCTGCCCATTCTGCTGGGGAAGTCTTTACATGCTTGAGGTAGACTTCTCCCTAACTTTCCAAATGATTTGAGGCCTGTTGGTTGCCCTCAACTTGGTTTAGCCAATGTTCCAAGGTGGGTTTAGAAGGGTGTGGCCTCTGTGCATGGAACAGCCTCTTTGAGCCACAGATGAGAGTTGAGTTATAGGAAGCATTCAGGGAGACCAGCACCTCTGGTGTGAGGGCTTGAAAAGTCCTCTTCAGGGCTGCTTTTCCACCTTTGGTGTCTACTTCTCATCCAATTCTCACCTGTGACTACAATAAATTGATGTATCATCAAAATGAATGCTTGCTCCAGTGGTGGAGAACCATGCCTATCTCCATTTACAAACACATGAAAACATGCATGCACACACACATACACACACATGCACACACATACTCCTATATATGTATATGTATGTATATGTGTATATATTCCCATTTCCACGTAAATACACATATATTCTAACATATACATATGTGCGTGTATGTAAATGGGGGAGAATAACACAAGACAAGGAGGCATGAATTTTCCCCACCAGAGTGAGTATATACATACATATATGCATGCCTGTATACACATACATATGCATATATGTACACGTACCTTTTTTACATTTATGTATGTATATATATTTGAAATTCTTCAGTGGACTTCAATGGTGCTGGGGTCTCCACTCAATCTCTTGTCATTGGCTGTCTTTCATTTTCACTCTATCACTGCCTCACCTTTTTCCATCATACATCTCCCTCATGGTTTCCTTTATGTCACCACTCTTAAGCAATCTGTCATCAGTAATCTGTGCAGTCTGTTCCTGACCTTCCCACCTTTCTTCCTTCATGTTCTGGGTGACTCAAAATTTCTAATCTTTTCAAAGCCATGGTATTCAATGACTCACAATGACATTGAATCAAAGGAAGAATGCTGACACTGTTAAGAAGCATTTTTGTTTTATGGAGAAGTGCAAGGTCATTAGAAGCACAGCACAATTTCTCCATGGCGATCTGGGCTATTCTCCTGTGGAAGTCTGAGCCCAACTCATGAAAGGTCAGGCTTCTGGCTCACTTTTGTTCTTGTTTCCCAGCACCTAAAACATGGGAGATGTTTAGTAAAAACTTGTTGATTGTTCTAGTTCCTGAGAGGCCTGTTCTGCAGGTTTCCCCTCAACTTCGTATCACAAACTGGATAATCTGCATGACAGGCATTCTTCAGCTATATGGTTTTCCTGAGGGGATGGTGAAGCTGAATGTCAGTAAAGCGGATTAGTGTGTATCACAATCTTCTGAGGGCAAATTGTAGCCACAAGGATTTTATATCCAAGGAAATTTTAGGATGTGTGTGTGTGTGTGTGTGTGTGTGTGTGTGTAGAGAGAGAGTATATGTAATCATTTTAGGATACATGTAAAATACACATAATCATGCTAGAAAGATAAAGGTAAAATATATACATGTATGTACACACATATGTTTGTGTTTACACACATATATTATGTATGTATATACAAACATATACACATCTAAAGAAGTATGATATAATGGAAAGAGTTCAGTATAAGTGAAGAAGGTAATGGAACAAACATTTATTATTTATTAATAGTTACTATAATTACTATCTGCCAAGCACTCTGTTAAAAACTTTAGGGGCAGCTAGGTGGCACAGTGAATAGAGCACCAGCCCTGGAATTAGGAGGACCTGAGTTCAAATCTGGCCTCAGACACTTAACACAAAAACTAGCTGTGTGACCTTGGGCAAGTCACTTAACCCCGATTGCCCTCCAAAAAGCAAAAAAAAAAAAAAAAAAAAAGGAACTTTATAAATATTAGCTCAGTTGATCCTCCCAATAACCCTGGAAAGTGGATGCTATTATTATCCCCATCTTGCAGCTGAGGAAACTGAAACAGAGGTTAAGTGACCTGCCCAGGATCATGTAGCTAAGATGTGACTGAGGCCGAATTTGAACTCAGATCTTCCTGACTCCAAGTCCAGTGCTCTATCTACTGAACCACCCAGCTGTTTCAATTGAATGATGAGACAGGTTTGAAAATAGGTTTTCAAACTTATTAGCTCTGTGATGGTAGACAAATCACTTAAGTTTTCTGTGTCTATATGACTGAGATAGTGAGACCAGACCCAGATGTATCTTCCCAATAAGAACTCTGACAATACAGTCTCTTGATTACCTTTCATTAAGCCAAGGAGAGGGAAGGTTGTGATCATTTATAGGAGAATCATACAATAGATATGCATAGATTCATATTCACTGACAACAGAATTCATCATTAAAAGGAGAAGTTTGGGTTTGAATTCAATTCAGTGGATATTTACTGATCTTGTACTCTGAGGAAAGCTCAAGGTTAGTGTCTAGGTATAAAAAGACAGAAAAAAAATAGACCTTATCTTCACAGAGCTGGCGTTCTATTGGCTGCTTCAACATATTAACCAAGAAGTAAGGATAAGCTAATTTCAAGAAGGAAGAGCAGGAATAAGTGGGAATATCAGGAAATGCTATGCTTAGGAGATGTTACATGAGTTAAGCCTTGAAGAAGGCTAGAGTTTCTAATGTACAAGATGAAAAGAAACAGCATTTTGGATATAATGAGTAACCTATGCAAAAGCACAGAGATGGAAGGCAGCATGCCAATTAGGTCAGTTAGTTATAAGAGAGGTTGCAAGAAGGAGGGTAAGGAATAGTAATATGAAATGTCTTATAAGATACAAGGGAACCAGTTTGTGGAAGACTTTGAATACCTGGTTGACCAGTTTGCATTTAATCCAATGCAATGGTTCTCAAACTTCTTGGACTCATGACCCCCTTTATATTCTTAAAAATTATAGAAGACTCTCCCAAAAGTTTTTGGTTACGAAATTACATCAATTGATATTTACAATATTAGAAATGAAAAGTTCTTAGTATTATTGTGAAAATAATTTTGCCTTCAAAGACATCACCTCTCCCTGCCAACACCTTTGTCACAGTCTTGTTTCTGGAGTGCACTTTGAGAACTTCCTTAGAGACAATGACAAGCAGCCAAATATTTTTGAACAGGGAAGGGGCATTTTCAGACCTATCTTTTAGGAATACTAACTTAATAGTTGTGGGGAGGATTGCTGAGAGAAGGGAAAGACTTGAAACTGGGAAACCTAATAGCAGGGTATTCCGATAGTCCAGGATTGATAAGATGAGGGTCAGAGTAATCCTATGGTTATGTGAACAGAAAGATTCAACAATGCTCTCTGGGGAAAGTTGTTGAGATTTGACAACTGATGGGATAGGGGGTAGGGAGGGAAAAGGGAAAGATTTAAGGATGACTGTCTATTTGAGTACTTGGAAGACCAGAAAGATAGTAATACTGTCTACAGAAATTGGGAATTTTGTATAGTGGCTGGTTTGGGGAGGACATATAATGAGTTTCAAAAGAAAAAGAAAAATGAAATCATTCTATTTAGTTAGTCAACATGATTTAAGGCTGTATATGTACTGGGCTCTGGGCTAAGCCTTGGGGAAGCAAAAGCAGTTCCTGTCCTTAAAGAACATATATTCTAGAGGGGAGACAAGATGTTAATAATAATTAAGTACATGTAGAATATACAGGGAGGAGACAGAAAGACCCTGAGGAAAAGGGACTAGGACCTGGGGTGAATGGGGAAGCTCTCTGGCAAAAGGTGAGATCTGAAGGAAGCTAGAGAAACTAAGAGGTGGGAAAAAACAAAGGAAAACATTCTAGGCAGGACAGCCCCATGCAAAGAGATGCTTTGGTGAAAGCAAAGGCATTCTCTGAAATGTCCATCAGTCAATAAACATTTATGAAGTATCTACTATGTTCCAGGCACTGTGCTAAGCACCAGAGATACAAAGCAAGTCAAATGACAGTCCCTGCTCTTGAACTCACAGCTTAATGAGGGTGACAATAAGGCAAACAACTATGTAAAAAAAAAAAGGCTATATATAGGATATGTAGGAAATGATAACAGAGTGAAGATACTAGAATTAAGATGGCGTCCTCTAGGGGATGAGATTTTTAGCTAGAACTTGAAGGAAGTCAGAGAGGCCAAAAGGCAGAAATGAGGAGGAAGGCTATTCTAGGCATGGGGTCAACCAAAGGGACCAGGTATCCTTGGATCAAAGGGTATGGAGTGGAGAAAGGATATAAGGGTATAAAAAGACTGGAGGGGTGTGGCAACACTGAGTTATAAAGGACTTTGTATGTTAAACGGAGGATTTCATATTTGATACTAGACATGATATGGAGCAACTGCATTTTATTGAGTAGCAGAATGACATAGTCCAACCTGTGCTTTGAGAGAGTCACTTTGGGGGGTGGCTAGATGGCACAGTGAATACAGCACCAGCCCTGGAGTCAGGAGGACCTGAGTTCAAATCTGATCTCAGACACTTAACACTTACTAGCTGTGTGACCTTGGGCAAGTCACTTAATCCCAAGTGCCCTGCCTTCCCACCTCCAAATAGCAAAAAGAGAGAGAGAGAGAGAGAGAGAGAGAGAGAGAGAGAGAGAGAGAGAGTGTGTGTGTCAATTTGGCGATTTAATGGAAGATGGGGCAGATGAGTGGAAGATGGATTACATTGGAGAAAGATTTGAGGCAGTGCAATGAGCTAGGAAGCTATTTCAGTGGATCAGAGAATAGGTGAAGGGCTCAGTTAGAGAGGTGGCAACGTGAGTAAAGAGAAGGGAGTGTATGTATGTGTGTATATATATATATATATATATATATATATATATATCAGAGATGTTATAAAGGTAGAAACAAAAGGATTTGGCAATGGACTGGATATGTGGGTAAACTAGAGTGAAGAATTAAGAATTATATAGTAGATGCAGGCCTGAGTGATGATCGGGATGGTGGTGCCTTTGACAGTATAATATAGTAGAAAAGTTTCCTAAGAGATATGAAATAGAATCATCATTATTAATGACATTAATAGGGTTTGGGAAATGGAAGTAATATATTCAGATTATATGTTTTCATAGCCTATTGATATAGAATATGACTATTAGTATCTATCTACTTCTTAATTTCCTTAAAAATAAGCACAAAAGACTCCAAAATATTTTATTCTTCTCCAAAGAACTTAAGGATCTACTATAGAGATACATGAAAATGAATTACATATGCAACAAATAAATCAGAGGACAGTGAAATGCTATTTGAGTATTTTACTGTTGGAAGATAATCTAATAAGCTTCATGTGTTCCATTGTAATTCATTAATAACTGCATCTCCTCTCACATTGGAATAAAGAGAGTCTTCATTGTGATTCAGGTTGTTTCTATTACATGATCACCCCTGGAGACTGGAGCTGAAAATATTTTTCTTTGTTTCTGAATCAGTGAACATTCACAAAGATGGAAATATACACTTTGAATGTAGTACTGCAGAACCAATAAATGCCATATTTTGGAGAGGAATGGAGTGAATGATAAAAGTAAACAATTTGCCTATGGTTAGGATTCAAAACTGTAAGGCTTCTCCTTTCCAAAATTGTTGGGATATCAAAATCAGGGAAAGAACAGATTACTGAATAATAAGCAAGTTTAGGAACCAGTAGAAAATGGGTGAGCTATTTTTTTTTAAAGGTAGGAAGCCATTCTCAGTCTTCCTTAATCTTTGTGCCTTCCTTTTGAGACTACCTTCAATTTTCACTGTAATATATCCTATTTTCATAAAGATTAACATAACAACAATAATGATAATAGGCAGCATTTATATAATGCTCTAAAGTGTGAAATATGCTATACATTTTCCCATTTTATCTTTACAACAAACCTTTGAGGTAGATGTCATTATTATTTTCATTTTACACATGAGGAAACTGAGGCTGAGAGAGGTTATGTGACTTGTCCAGTGTCACACAGTTAGTGTCTGAGGTGGAGCTTGAACTCAGACTACAAAGCTAGATTGTGCCACCTCCCTGTTGTTTGCAGGTTATTAGATTGTGAGCTCTAGATAGCAGGAGAGGTATCGATGCATTTCTTTGTACCCCAAGTGCTTAGTGTCATGCCTGACAAATAGTAGTGGCTTAATAAATGTTAGCGATTACTTGATTGGATGAATGTCAGCAGAGGTTAAAATATAGATTTCTATATAGAGAACAAAGAATATAGGTATTGACACAAGTCATATTCCAAAGGATCATCATGGTGCTAAGATGGTCCTGTGTTTTTGAAAGATACACAGCAAAAGGCAACCTCTGGCAGGTCTCATCAAGATGGAGAGACTTTGAGTTTCTGTAACACTGTAAGCCTGTCATTCAAGGACCAACTTAGCCAAATTTAGAGATGTTCATTCAACAAGGTAGGCCACCAGAGAAGGACTATAACTTATTACTTTTGTTGTTGTTTGTCACAACAGTTCAAGAAGACTATGTACCAAGGTACAGAGTGAATGGGATCTAGGGAGTGCCTGTATGATACCAAAAAATCAGGACTGGACTAGACAGAAAGGCTGATTATGATGTCTTTCAGTCTTCAATTTCTCTGATGTCTTTTATGAAAATATTAATAATTATCATCAGGACTCAGCTATAGAGTCAAGGTTCAGGATCAAGTTAGGGAAACCAAAGACTTATGCTTGGTCCCACAAGGAGGCAATGAGTATGAAGCCAAGGGACAAATTGAAACCTCATATAATTATTATGCTTCATTAATTATATTCATAATATATGTCGAAACCTCAATTACTCCTATCTCTTTGTTCATGTGCTCTTCTAAAACTAAGTCTTGAGGACTTCTATCCACACTGGGATTACTAATTATAAAGCACTTGAAGTTAAGATTTTTATATTTAATTTATTTCAAGCTGGTCATAATGTAGAATTACATGTTCAAACACCTAAATTACTTTTCATGATAATTATCTTATATTTTAAAATTATGCCATACCAGGCTTTAAATCCATGTATCTATCCCAGGTATTTTGGGATATATTGCTATCCACCCTGATGCCATTATGTACACTCCTCCCCATGGAGCTCCCCAATTGCTATTGCCCCATTCCATTTCTAAATCACATGACCCGTATTTTCTCTGCAACCAAGCTTTTTCGAGTCTTTAAAAAGTTCACAGTTCAATAAAGGTGGGTATTATTTCCACCAAACCACAACTAAAAATCTTCCATACCTTGGTAGATTGTTTTATAACTTGCCATATTCATCACTTATTGCTTGACTTTATAGTGATGAGCTTTGCCAAACTTAAGACAGGTTACACAGTATCTATCACTAGGCCTGCCTATACACAAAGTTTTTCCAACTGGATGCATTCTGCTGGCACAGACTTCAAGAATTCAAGGTCATCTCCACGTTAGGATAAGGCCTCAGAGATCTTAAACGGAAGTTGTTGTTAACCACCATTTCTTAAAACTATTCCAAAAGAAACTTGAACTTAATAAATTTTGGAGAAAACAACCATTCAAAATCCAGAGGAGTCACTTTTACTGATGGGGAGATGCTTCATTGTTTTGTTTTGTTTTGATTTTGGTTTAAGTACACACACCAGAACACATGAAAAACATGTTTTGGTCTACCTCTCACTTTATTTCCCCAAAGGAAATGGCCTTGTGGTCTGAAGGGGGAAAGAGGTCATAGAAGTTACTGTTACAGCAATATCAAAAGCAGTGTATTAGTGACAATAAGAGGTCACCTTCACAAACACGTTATTTTCTTTCAAAGAAAAAAGGTAAAATGCCTGAGAATCTTCAGTGACATCTTCACACAGCATTTACTAAGTAGACTTCTGATGTTTTATAAAAATAATTGCTGTGAAGAAAAGAAATAGAGAATGTACATGTCTTGGAGATGGAGATGCCTGAAGACTCAGTAAGTAATTTGTATTATTACAATAGTGAATAAGGCAAATAGCAACCTGAGAATAAAGTACTTCTTAGCAGAAAGGGATCAAGCTCTTATTGCTCTTAGGAGTAGAAGCTGTATATAGCATAGGTGTCATTCAGACTTAGCCAGGCCCTAGCTAACATTAGTAATAGCAGAAACCATCTTAAATACTATTATCATTTCATCCCTCTTCACTTCAATAAACACCTGTACTTCAGTGCTTGGTTTAAAAAAAAGTTTCTCAAACATACTGGTATTTTAAAGCAGGAAAATTCATTGATATTTTAGTTTGGACAACCACCTGCAACACATTTCAAAGTGAACACTTATTGATCCTAACCTTGGTCCTCTAAATCAACAGAGAGCCCTTGCTTCACGTTTTCCTGGATCAGCTGAAGAGTATGCTCAAAAATCTCCCCTGCTCTTGCAGTCTCAACGGTGAAGGGGTCCCGTGGATAACGGAACTGAGCCAGCAGGTCACTAGGAGTTCGAGGTCTTCTGCAGATGACAAAAGCATTGCTATTTATGAAGTAAATTGCAGAAACACTCTGAACGATGCTTCAGAAACCTAAACAAAAACATATGAATAGACATCAAGCTATGAATCTACCTAATGAACATATTTCCTTTTCCGTTTTAGAGTCAATGCATTGGGTTGAGGAAACATTTATAAGGAATGGAGTTAGTAGTCTAGTGAATAGTCTCCTAAGAAATCTTATGTATGGTACAAAATTAAAGTAATAGCTAAATTTGCTTCTAGTGGAGAGAGAATCCATATTTCTTCTTCTTAGTTAATACTATACAATTAATAATGAAGCATTGAATGCATTGTCAGGAATACAATCTTTTGGAAGAGTCATTTAGAATAATTAGTCACTGAAAATCTATTGCATATCTATTATTATTATTAATGTTATTATTGTATATCTATTATCTATTGAATATATATATTGAATATCTACTGGAAGCTACCAGAATGAAAGGTTCTAGAGATTTTCTATTACATAAGAAACATTTGTTTTTAGAGAAAATAGAAAGCTTCATTGAAATCCAATTCAACTCAGCAGGCCTATAAACGTATTCTTTTTACTCATGAACTTCAAAACCCATTCACCCTTAACTATATGGTTTAATGAGTTCAAATAAATGATATATGTATATATGTCTGTGTGTGCACATGTGTACATATATGTTTGTATACATATGTACATATGCATATGTATTTGTACATATAGATAAATGTATATGTAATATACATGTGTATATATATATATCCATATCACTATCCATATATGGACTGTACTAGGGATCTGTCCTTAACTATGTATCATTCAACCAATAAATACATATTTATAAGTGCCTACTGCAGGACAGACACTGATAGGTGCTAGGAAACAGAAAGAAGCAAAAGATAATTCTTGCCCTCAAGGAGTTTACAATCCAATGAGGGGGACAATGTGCAAATCAATACATACAAAGCAAGTCGTATACAAGATAAATAGGAAGTAAATAACCTAGGAAACCACTGGAATCAAAAGACTGGGGAAGGCTTCCTGTAGAAGGTGGGATTTTCAAGGAAGCTCGAAAATTCAGCAATTGGAACAGAGGAAAAAGAACACTGCAGGCATGGGAGCCAGTCGGAGAGAATGCCTGAAACTGAAAGTGGAATGTCTTGTTTGTAGAACAACCAGTAGATCAGTATCACTGGGCCAAAGAGTATGTATTAGGGAGTAGCGTGTAAAAAGACTGGAAAAGTAGGTGAGGGCTTCTGATGACCTAGATAAAGGGATATGTAGCATTCTTATGAAATGTGAAGATGACACATGGATAGGATAAACATACTGATTAAAAGAACTGGGATCCAAACAAATCTTGACAGACCAGAGTCACAGATCAAATGTAGGAATATTGACAAGCTAGAGTCCATTGGAAAGAGTACTATCAAGACACATGTATATGTCTAAGTATGCATATACATATGCATATATTCATATATTTCATTAAAACAGACAAGTAAATGCAATTTTAGGTTGAATTAATAGAATGGAAGGTATAAATGAAGGACTAGACCTGTTATTTAAGTAGAATAGAGAATTCCAAAATGAGGAAAGTTAAATCAAGAAGGTAGAGAATGGTATATTTCAGTTCAGTGTAAGGTAAAACTTTTCTGTACTTAGGATGTCTAAGTAAAGAGAATTTGTTCAGAAGACAATGAGTCCCTCAAAAAAACATTGGGATCTTGGAACTAGAATAGCCAGTAGAGATGATCCAAATCAACACTTCCCAAAATGTCCTTAACACGTAATCCCCCTGTCTTTATTAAAGACTTCTAGTCAGACCAGTTTACAATTAATACTCCTAAGCCAGGCCATCTCAGTTTGGGATAACTTTGGATGTTATTGAATTTTCCCCTACATCTGTTCCAAAACTACTTGCAATTTTCAACCACTGCCCCTGATTCTTTCATCTAAGAGCAAACAGAATAAATGTGATCATGTGTCCACATGTTATCCCTTCAAATATTTGCAGATAATTATCTTGACTCCTTCTCCCCAAGGCTTGTTTCCTCTATTTTCAAAATTTCTAGCTTTTTAAAATGGTTCTCATGTAGTATGATTCTGAGGCCCCTCACCATCTTGTTTGTACTCCTTCCAATACTCTCCAGCTTGTCAACATCCTTCGAGTCATCATTCTGGCCTAGCAAGATTCATTTGGATCCTGATTCTTTTAATTGGCATATTTATCTCATCCAACTTTGTATCATCTTCATATTTCATAAGTATGCCATATATTACTTCATCTAAATTATCAATAAAAGTGCTGAACAGTAAAGGATCAAAGACAGAACCCTACCAAATTCCATTTGATAACTTCCTCCAAGCTGACAAAAATCCATTAATTAAAACCTTACTGGAAGTTTTCTCACAGTATCTGAATAAAGTGTACTCTTAGGTATAGGAAGAGTGACCTTCATGAGTCCAAATCTGGCCTTAGACACTTAATAGCTGCGTGACCCTGGGCAAGTCACTTAATCATGTTTTCCCATCTGTAAAATGAACTGGAGAAGAAAATGGCAAACTGCTCCAATATCTCTACCAAGAAAACCCCGGATGGGGTCACGAGTCAGACACAATTGAAATGACTGAACAATAACAAAGATTTATTCTTTATGAAACATTGGTTGATTTAAATGACCTCTGAGGTGCCTTCCAACTGTGAAACTTTGTTATCTTCTTTTGTTTGAAGTATTGTGCAAAATGGACATACCTTCAAGGAGCCAATGATATAGATGTAGAGATAAGGCACACACACACACACACACACACACACACACACACACATTGTAAGATAGTGATACAAAACTGAATGAGATAAGTCCAGGAGAAAGTTCCAAGGAAGATGATGAAAAAAGAAACTTGACTTAATACAAAAGAAGGTTGATATAGAATTTAATAACAACAAAAATACAGCACTTTGTTACTTCCAAATAGAAATGTGGAAGCTGATTTTAAACAACAAAACATACATTACTTTTTTGGGACTAGGTGTCATCACTAAACTCACCATAACGACTGAGAGAAGCTACTTTCTTTCTCTTCGCTCTGTTTTTTATGCAAAAAAAATGCTCTGTGCCTTATAGCTTATATTAATATGTAGATCCTTGTTAGAAAGTGACCATTTTTGAAAAAATCAGTATTATTTGCTCAAACAGAAATAAGTAACTTTTTTATGAATTTATCATTTGTATTCTGTTTCATAATAAAAAATTTTTAAAGAAAATGGTTGGCAAAGAATATAGTTTTGAAATAAAGTACCAGAATCTATTCTGTAATACTAATCATTTTGTTCCTGAATTATTTCTATTACAGTGGGTTTTTTTTCCTTTATTCACAAAAGTTGACTGTAAAAGTCCTTTATTCTAAACAAAAATTTATTCGTTATGAAACATGGGTTGATTTCAATGATCTCTGAGGTGTCTTCCAACTTTGAAATTTTGTGATTTTCTTTTGTGATTTTTCTTCCTTCAAACTGCCACTATTTTGTGGGACAGCAGGGATGGCAAGGAGAAAATTATTGGCTTAAATAGATAATCTTGTACACTTCAGTATTATCAGTTTAGCAATGATGTTAAGGTTCTGTGCATACTAACCCATAAAAATATCTGATAATAGAGAAAAGTTTGGTTGATGACCACAAACATAACAAAGCGCATTACACGGGTATGTATCATCCTTCCTACCTCTACAGAGGAGGTTTTGATTCATAGAAAGTTGTTTGGGAATGAGCATTGGCCAGTATTTCAGGGAGCGACTTAACTTTTCTTTCAATAGCTAAACTGACGATGACTGCTTTTCCCAGACGATGGCCTGGCTTGCCAAGTTTAAAGAAAACATATTTTGACAATCTCATAAGAGTATCCCTGGTTGTGATTTATGAAGCTTGCAATAGCTAAACAGAACTCAAATGAAAACAATTTTCATAAGCAAAATAAAATAAATCCTTACTGTGAAAATAGATTTCTTCTTGTGGAGTTAATTGCACTGTCAACCCTCTGGATGGCATCGAGAATGGATGATTCAACAAAGTTATCACCAGCTTGTCTACCCTGTATTGCTGTAACAACAATCCCATGATTTAAAAAAAATCAAAGTTAGGAATTACATGATATAAGTGACATTTAATACCTTTTATATTTTAGGAGGGACAACTTCTAACCAAAAGAAAACACTACAAAAGCTCCAGGTGATATTTTCTATTATATAGAAAGAGTAATATTCCCCAACAAAGCTTCCAATGGAAACTATCCGTTTAATTCAGAGAATTAAAGTACTCCAAAAATTGGTAAAGGCATATGAGCTATTTCATTTTATAATAATGGTTCAGAAAACCCAGATGTGCAAGGATGCGAAACTGCTGTGCTGCTGGGGTTTGGTTTACATGCAGAGCACCTGAGATGATGCCTACATGTAGGACTAAGGGAGCTTGCTTCTGGGAGAATAGTGCTGAAATGTAAGGGAAGTGACTTTGGGACACAATGGAACAATTGTACACATAAGTTCCTGATGGTTTAACCCTGGGGTTAGGAGGAATCTTTTCTGATTGGTTATGTAATTAGAATTATTCAATACGATTTCTCAGAATAAGTCACCTCCTCTTTGTGCTAAGTGGAAAGGACGTTTGCCTTTTGCCTTTTGCCCTTAGCAGCTCTGTGAATCCCCCCCAAAAAGGTTTTAGTCCTAACCTTTCCCTCTCCTTCCCCCATTCTAAATGAAAAAAGCAGAGTCTCTGACCTCGGGAATTTTGAATGGTATAGAGAGTAATAGGAATCTGAAACCCATAATCTAGACTAGGTCTTTATAGCCAGTATAAAACTGATAGCCTACAGAGAAAGGAGTGACCTTTGGAAGAAACCTTTGGGACTCTAGCCTAGACAGTGGCTCAAAAACAGATATTTGGGAGAAGATTATACATACTGCATCCCAATATCAAGTTCCAAAAATTGTGCCTTTCATTCCTGGCACTTCAATTGTAGAGACTCCTAGATTACAGATACAACTTTCAGAATACAGGATCAATGCCTGGGCCCTCCACCAGTTAAGAGGTTAGGTAGGAAAGTTTACAGTTTTGAAGATCATGATCGACACATCCCATGTAGTAGCACAAGTTTAAGGGAGGATTTGGAATACACTGAGAGGGAAAATAATCAAAGAACTTGTGGATAGAACACAGAATCTAAAATCTGAGGGCCTTTAGAAATGGCCTCCCTATTCCCAGATGCCTTGAGGTTGCTAAGTCTCATGATCAAGACACATTCTTCAAAGGAAGAGGTGAAGACTTTTAAGCCCACTTCTTCATTAAATGTCCACCAATCAGGGTTGATTTTCACTTGTCAGGGGAGTTCCCTTTCTGAAGAGATTTAAGGACTCTCAGGGACTTTCTTGGAGCCTTTGGTTACCAAAAGAAATCACTGACCATCAATTTATTGATTACAGGTTAGACTAATTAATATATTGATTAATTAATTACCAGAAAAAATAAAATAAAATCTGAGGGCCTGGATTCTAATTTTGGCCTTGTTACATATTACCTTTATGATCTTAGGCAAGTCACTTTAATCTCTCCAAGTCTCAGTTTCCCCATCTGTGAAATGAAGGGTTTGAGCTAGATCAGGAATCAGCAAACTGTGAGCTAAGAATTTTTTTTTAACATTTTTAAATACAATAAAATTTTATTTTAAAATGTTTAAAAAAACATACAGTAAAACTTTATTTAAAAATGTAGAAAATATTCTTAGCTCCAGGGACTATGGGATTCCGTGTTTGAGCCATAGTGTGCTGACCCTTAGAGTAGATGATCTCTCAGGTCTCTACCAACTCTAAATCTCTCATTCAATGATGGGCCAAGAAGATTACATCACGCTATACATTGTAAGCTCCTTGAAACCAGGCATTCTTTCTTTTTATTTGTATTTGTATAGTCAGCTCTTAGCTTAAATTTAAACCTTAGTGCAAATTTGAATAATGTGTTCACTTCAGGGGATTCATTATTTGCACTAATCAGGACTTAATCAAATTCTGGGACATTATAAAAACACCTAAAATATAAAAACCAGGCTGACATACATTTCACCATTAAACAATATAGGAAAAAAATGTGACACCATCGGGTGAAACACACATAGTTTTAATCTATATACTTATATGTTCAAATATACATATTTAAATTCTATTACTTTATCTTATAAAAAGGGCAACTAAAATAGAATAAGGCTCATAGAGAACAATGTAGAAGTTTCATAGAGAAATAAGATGAAAATTTGTGGCTTTCTGATTTTGCCAAATAGATACTGAGATAAGTTTTTTTGTTTCCCTGAGGCAATCAAAGTTAAATGACTTGCCCAGGGTCACATAGCTAGTTAAGTGTCAAGGCCTGAGGCTGGATTTGAACTCAGGTCCTCCTGACTCCAGGCTAGTGTTCTATCCACTACACCACCTAGCTGCATTGATACTAGTGAGTTAATCACAATTTCTAGGGCTAATATACTGACAGTTCTGTTTGACCTTCAAAATGTTTAGAATAATGAAATCACACAGATCTAACTGAATTGGGTAGTTCAGTTGGAAAGATCAAAATGTAGTGAAATCTCACTTTGAGCAACTCAAGTTAGTTGGATGGGATAGATAACTTCACTTAAATTGTTGCCTTTATTTCTAAGTATTAATAAAGATAACTGGGAATTGACCTTAAGAGAATCATTAATGTTAAATTATTTTAAGTAAACCCATGATCCATCTCCTACATTCCTCTTCCCTGAAACACACATATCAGCACGCATTTAGCTATAATTAAACATTTACAAGTCTTGAGAATTTCCATATTTTTATAAAGCAGAAGCATTGTGGTATAATGGTAAATGAATCTGAATTTAGACAATTGGAATTCATGTTTTATAAACTACAAATATCCATATAAAGGCAAGCTGGGGTTATTAGAAAACACAAAGAAGCCCCCAAACCTAATGTTTCACAGCATAGAGGAGCTGACTGCCTCCACTTCACCTGCTTGTGTGAACTAATGAAACAGAATAGCTGAGTGATACTCAGCAAAATGTGGACAGAATTAAAAATGAGGAACATAGTCAAAATTAATCCAAAATTGTTAATTGTATATGCAACTTGGGGGTGAAGAGCACATGCATAACATCACCCTTCCTGATCCTAACCATGTTACCCTAGTGCTCAGGGTTTGGGGAGACTAAGAAGCATCTAGATACATGAGACTAGAAGTTAAAGCTCTTGTATTTTGAAATAGAAAAGCATCCAATTATTGGTCACAGGACAGAAAGAGCCATGACTCCCTTCTTGCCTTTCTTCTTTTCTTGGCCACAAGGCACATCCATACTGTTCTAGATGAACATTACCCTTGAGTATTAAAGAACTGGTTGATATGATGACTAAATGACTATCAGTGACATGTGAAAAATCCTGGGAAACAAAGTGAGAGAGAAGGGCAAGTGCTATCCTGATGGGGTGTGGGGATGGGAAAGAGGAGTATGCAGAGAACAGATTCTTCAAACAAGAGATGAGAAAGTTTGACTTGAATTACTAGAAAATGTCCAGAATGGGTCATTAAAGCAAAGATCAGTCAACATCTAGAAAAGGAAGTGGGGATTACAAAGAAGCAGCATCACTCAAACAAGAATAGGTGGTGCAAAGGAAATCTCGTTTCTTTTTGTTATTGTTGTTGTTTTTACAATGGTTGGTTGGAGTGGAGATGTCTCTAAATTTATATATCTCATTTCTTTTGAGATACTGCAAATCTGCTCTGCTCATAGAGTACAGCATCTTCAGTCTGGTAGGCAGTCTAACACCTCCTCTCTCACATTTTCCTTCAGAGCCTCCTCCCAAACACTGAGTTAGCTCTGGCAATGTGTACATTCACTTTATCATCTATGTGTATAACCCTGGAAAGTATACTGCCAAGGTAAATGAACTTATCCACAGCACTCAAAATTTCTCCATTTGTTGTAACCAGTGGTTACACATTTGGATGGTATGGTGCTGGCTGGGAGAGAACCCCTGTTTTCTTGGTGTTGATTGTTAGGCCAAAATTAGCACAAGCAGCAAAGAACTGATTCCTATTTAGGGGCATCTCAGCCTCAGAGGTTGCACTGACTGCACAATCATGTTTTTGCAATATCCCTAAAATAGTATATGGGTGAATTCTGTGGACATAGTTGACCTAGATTTTAGCAAAGTTGTTGATAAAATATCTCATATTTATCTTGTGAAAAAAATGGAAAGATTCGGATTTGATGATAATACAAAGATTGATTCAAACTTCAAATATCCTGACTCAAAGAGTAATTGTTAATGATTCAATATCCACATGACAGGAAGTCTCCAGGGAAAAGCTCCAGGAAAATTACTTGACATTGTGATATTTAACATTTTTATCAATGATTTAAAGAACTAAATGATGCACCAATCAAATTTGCATGGCACAAAGCTTGAAGAGATACTTAACCTACTGGATATTAGTCTGGATGGAAAAAAAAATCATCTTGATGGGCTAGAGAATTGGGTTCATTCTAGTAATAAGAAATTCAATAAGAATAAATGGAAAGTCTTACACCTGGGTACAAAACATCTATTTTAAAAGTATGATAGGAGATGCATGGTTATACAGCATCACATATATATTTATATGTATATATGTATGTATTTATGTATGTATGTATATTTATATGAGTTTTAGTGAACTGCAAAGCTCTGTATGATTCAATGGTATAGTATGACAATAAAAACAGATAATGAGATCTTGGGCTGCATCAAGAGAGAAATAGTTTCCAGAAAGAGGAAGATAATAGTCACACTACACACTTTCATTAGCAAAGCTCATCATGAATAGAGTGTTTGGTTTTTAACATCATAAGCTATGAAAGCCACTGATAAGCTGGAGAATGTCCAGAGGAAGGTAACTATATGGTAAAGATCCTCAAGTTCATGACACATGAGAACTAACTGAAGGAAAATGGCATGCTTAGCTTGGAGAAGAGAAGACTCTAAGAGACATAACAGCTATCTTCAAGAATTTGAGGGGTTTATTTTCTGGAGGAGGGCTTGGACTTATTCTTGTAGAAAAGATGGAGAAATATGGATTTTATGAGAATACAAAGACTCAGAAGAAATAACTAGGATTAATCAGTAGCAGTTGAAGAGAGGAAAATTAAGGGTTGGTGTCAGGAAACACTTCTTAATAACTAGAGCTGCATCAAAGTGGAATGGGTTTCACAAAAAGGTGCAGCCAAGGACCATTCTTGGCAGTCTTTGAGTGGAAGGTATATAACACTTGTCAGGTATGTTAAGAATCAAACTTCTTTTGGCTTAATTAGTTGACTACTGAAGTCCCTTCCAACTTTCAAATGCCAGAATTCTGTGACCCTCTGAGTCCCTTTCAACTCCAAATAAATAACCTTGATAACTAAACCTGGTATCTGTTTCTCCAGTAAATTTAATGGCCTACTCTTTTTAAAGATTTCTTTGGTTAATGAACAATTAACTAAGGTTTGTTTTTTTTTACATGTAACAAAAAAGTCATCTCTACACGCTCATGAAAACAGCAAAGAGGTGAGATGCATAGAGGGCTGGCCTTAGAGTCATGAAGACACACACAAGTCATCGAACCTATATGAATGCACAAACATTTCATTATAATTTGTACCCTAAGAATTTTATTTTACTTTTTAAAAAATAAATTAATTTATCTATTTTCTTGTTTACATCATTCATTTCCACAAGATTTTGAGTTATAAATTTTCTCCCCATCTTTCCCCCACCCAATACCACAAAACAACCATGCCACTGTATAACCCCTCCCCCAATCTGCTCTCCCCTACATCCTCCCCCTCACCCCTCTGACTTTCCAGCAGGGCAGGATGAATCTCCCTACCACAATGCCTGTGTATCTTAATTCCCAGTTGGATGTAGTTAATGATGATGATGATGATAATAATAATAATAATAATAATAATATATGTACATATATTTTTAACATTTGATTATAGAACTTTAAATTCTAGATTCTTTCCCTTCCTCCCTCATCACCCACCCCCACTGGTAGGACAAGCAATTAAATACAGGCTGTACATGTGTAATTACACAGAGCCTCTCCACAGTG
>CM053587.1:161499874-161519790 GCA_028646515.1 Pseudochirops corinnae | reverse complement strand
AAGGTGAAACTAAGTATTACTTACCTATTCTGGATAATGTTAGACCTCCCTAATTTACACTGACTAGAAGATCTACTGTGAACTAATAAATTTTGTAGGTAGGCAGACTTGGGCAATAAAACCAGTTACTCAACCACTAACTTCACTTGCTTAATGTGATTACATGGCTATAATTTACAACTGTCAGTGACACTTCATAGCATAATTCCAAAAACATAGCATATTCTATTGTCTAGAAATACAAGTCAGAGATATATTATATTAAATGCTTAGATCAAGAAGTGAAAATTAAGTTCTTTATTCAGATGTTTTTATTTGCCTCAATATTTGGGTCTTGGTTGGGTGATTATTTTACCCCCTCCCAGATGTCTTTTCACATGGTATGCTAAATGGGAGGGAGTTCAATAAGTACTAGACCAGGAATTGAGAGATCTATGCTCAATTCATTGTTCTGCCACCAACCTATCATTTGACTTCAGTAAAGTTACTTTCCTGATCTTGGTTTCATTTCCCTAGTCATTAAAATGAGAATGTTGAGTAAAAGTATCTTAAAGACCCTAACTCTAAAAGTCTATGTTACTACAGTCGTTCAAAAAAAAAAACCTATTTTAAAAGAAACAAAAATTAGCATCTGTCATTTGAACAATGACAAAATATTCTAATAATAAAAAATGAAAATAATTTTGATATTCTCTTTTGCACCCATTAATTTGGCAAAATAAGTTAATCAATCAATATGTATTTATTAAGTGGGAGACTATATGCCAGTAACTATGGTAATTAGTGGGGATATAAATACAATAGAAAAACACAATTCCTAATCTTAAGGAGCTTATGCTCTAATGGGGGAATCTGAGTACATAAAGAAGCATATACAGAATAAATATGAAGAGAATAAATGCAAAGCAGTTTGAGAGGGAGGGAACTAACAGGGAGCAGATGAGGACAGGCTCCATGCATAAAGCGGTATCTGAGCTATGTCTTGGAGGAAGAGAGGAATTTTGTGAGATAGAGATGAGGAAGAAGTATGTTCTAAACACTGAAGACAGTTAGATCAGAGGGTGAGATATGAGAGATGGAGTGTTCTGTGTAAGGAACAGAAAAGATTAGTTTGGCTGGACTGCAGAGAGCAGGAGGAAGAATAATGTCCAATGAAGTTGACAAAATAGGTTGCAGCCAGGTTGTGAAAGGATTTAAAAGCTAAATAGAATTTATATTTAATTCTAGAGGCAATAGGGTGCCACTAAAGTTTACTGAGTGGCATAGTTAGATGTGTCCTTAAAGAAATTCATTTTGGCAGCATAGTGGATGATGGAATGAAATGGTAAGAAACCTGAGACAAGGGAGACCAATTAGGAGGTGATGACATTGATCTAAACAAAAGGTGATGAAAGCCTGAACTTTTGTGAATAGAGAGTAGGAGTCAGATGCAAAAAGGTGTTATGGAGATAGAAATAGCAAAATTGGCAACTGATTAGATTTGTGAGGCAAACAATAATGAAGAATAAAAGATAATGCCAAATACAAATATGGGAGACTGAAGAATGGTGCTGCCATTGACAGAAATGAAGAAGCTTGAAAGAGGGGTGGATTTGGGAGGAAAGTAAATGAATTATGTCATGGATATGTTGAGTTTGAGTTGCTTCTGGGACATCCATATCTAATAGG
The DNA here is from genome assembly GCA_028646515.1 of Pseudochirops corinnae. Taxonomy (NCBI): domain Eukaryota; kingdom Metazoa; phylum Chordata; class Mammalia; order Diprotodontia; family Pseudocheiridae; genus Pseudochirops; species Pseudochirops corinnae. The sequence continues at coordinate 161,518,122 of CM053587.1, read as the reverse complement.
TGATGTAGGATTGAAGTTCAGGGGAGAGATTAGTGTGGAGATAAGAGGGAGAGGGAGGGAAGGACGAGAAACAGGGAGAAAGGGAGAAAGAGACACAAAGAGAGCCAGATAGAGGGAGAATGAGAGAGAGAGGTGTATGTATATAGGAGACATTAAACCTGTAGGAGCTATCTAATCCCATGGAAAACAAAGAAAAGGAACATAGAATAAGAAGAGTAGGAATGCTAAGGCAGAGGCTTGGAAAACACTCAAAGATTGAAGACAGAGGCTAATCTGGACGGAGAGCCAGCAAAAGAGACTGAGAAGTGGTCAAATAGATAGGAAGAGAATTAGGAGAGAGTTTTGTCATGAAAATCCAGAGAGGAAAGAATATCCAGGAGAGGGCAATAAATAATGTCAAATACAGCAAGGAGTTTGAGAAAGATAAAGATTGGGGGAGGAAAACACACATGAGATTTGGCAATTTAGAAATCATTGGCAACTGCAGATGATAGTAATTTCAGAAGAGACCTGAAATCAGAAGCAAGATTGCAATGGCTTAAAGAGGGAGAGGAGAGGAGGCAGAAGCCATTAGTGTAAAGTATATTTCTAGGAGTTTGACTAAAAAAGGGAAGAAAGAGAAAGTGTAATAGCTTGAGCCGATAGTAGGATATAGTAGCTTGATGGTTGTTTTAAAGGATGGGAAGAGACAGGGATGTTTGAAGTAGTATGGAAAGTTTGAAATAGTAGGGAAGGAATCAGATAGAGAGATGTTGAATATGGAGTGGAGAGACTATGATGACTGTATCTGCTAGAAAAAAAATTAGGAGGGTGAGGGAATCTGTATCATTCCAAATATTAACATTAAATGCCACTGTGTTTTTGGACTTACACTACCAGTTAAATTTTTCATAGAGGTCATTTTTTTGCACAGCAACATGACAACATAGAATAAGAGTTACAAAACCATTCATACCATTTGACCCCGACTAGGGCTATATTCAAAGGGCAGTATTGAAATTGGGAAAAAACAACCTATGTGGGCAAAGGTAGTCATAACAGTATTGTATATAATAGCAAAAATCTGTAAACAATGTGTATTTTTGGTGACTGGATAATGGCTAACCAAAATATGATAGATGAATCTAATCAAATGTTATCTCAACATAAGAAATTACAAGTATGAAGAAAACACAAATAAGGAAATACAGATCAAAGAAAACAAAATCAAGATAATACATATGTTTACTGTAATAATGTTTACAAAATATCAAAGCAAGAAAATACATAGAATGAAAAGAGTTTGGAATAGTATACAAAAACAAAGTATATTTTTATGATTATATCTTGTTTAAGTAAATATATACATTTTAAGTAAACCAAAAATAATCATTTTATATATGATCATTTCAAATCGGTGTTCCTGTATATTTAAATGTTTGTTTTTGTTGATAATTGGTAAATTTCCAATGATTTTTTCCCAAAGGCTTTCTGCCTAAGGAATGCTAATACAATCCCTGACACAACTCCACTCTGAGGTCAACTCAACAATAGATGAGACCCTGCTTAGAATCTCGATGTCATGAGAAAGCCCAATGGTTCACTTCCACATGCCCTGCCTGGCCTCTATGTGGCTACCTACCTTATTTCCATGCTGATTTCCTCCCCACTTTTTATGTTTTGTCCCTTATTAAAATGTAAGCTCCTTAAGAGTAAGTATCATTTTGTTCATTGGTTTTATATCCTCAGCACTCAGCACAGCACCTGGCACCTAATAAGTACCTGAAAAATGCTCTATCTCCCTGATGACTCTTTATTTACTTTCTAAAATGACTTCTCACTCCCAATCCACAAATTTCTTTTAACAGTTTTTTTTTAACCATTTTATGTAGACAGGAACAGAAATTGAGTTTTTTTTTTTTTTAGAATAACTGGTTTTTAGTACCATTGTTGCAGGTTAATGGATGTTAGGTCAGAGAAACCTGAGATGATGTGGCACAGGAGAAAGAGAATAGGGTTTTAGCACCCTGGGAAAATAATGTTTGGTAAAGAAATTTCAACTAGTTATTATAATTTTTTATTTTCTAGTTATTATAATTCTACAGATATTTCCAACTCTATCTTTAAATATTAGCACTATCCTCAAAGGAAGATGATTGAACAGACACTTACAAAAGATTTAAAATATATGTACATTGGCATACAAATAACGAAAACAAATAGCTTATATAAATTTGAGGCATATATGCCTGAATTACAGGCCATTGAAACTACCTATACATCTATTGATCTCTGGATCTTCATGATGTGTTATGAAGATTTTTTTAAAAGGAAGATATTTCATAGCTACTTTTATTTAGCACAGAATTATAATGATGAAAATATCTGACAGACTTTCTGGCCCTAAAAGAAGGATTAGAAAAAGAGAAAATTTCAAGTCTTTTATTTGAAAATCTTTCCATTTTTATGGAAACTGGATAGGAAAAATAAAATAACTCTTCAATTGCTTTTTGAGAAATGTTCATTTCAGTTGATGGTTGAAAGCTAGAAAAAAAAAGACTCCCAGAGCCCATCAGGAAAAATCAGCCTTTGCCAGTGAGCACATATAGATGTTATGTGTGAGTACCTACTGTAGAATCTTTGATAATCAATCAGTACTACCTCTTATCATGTCTATATCCAGAATCTGAGCTCTCAATATGCTCTCCCCAAATTTGCCTACACGTATTTTCTTCTGACGTCTAACAGCTCTGCACACAGTAGAAGAATATTCACCCCACGCAGACCAGAAGGAAACTGACATCTTAGTCCATTTAAGGAAAAAATCATTAAACAACGCTTTTCGTTAAACCATGCTCAGCAGTGACAACATTACAGTCTGAGTATACACAATTCCAAAACATGTGGATGAGTGGCATCAGGTAAAGTAAAAAGAATGCGAGATTTTTTAATTAAAAGACTGATCAGTCTTGAATATTGATTATGACATTTATGATCAATTTGACCACAGTCCAATCACTAAACTTTTCTGAGCCTCAGTTTCCTTAACTATAAAATGAAGTTAACAATAATTGATCTCCCTGCTCCATGAGATTGTTATAAGAAAAGTGCTATGCTACCATTATAGTACTATGCAAGTATGTGAACTAACAACAATAACTACCATTTATACAGAACTTACTGTATGCCAGGGCACACAGGGTATACATTGGGTAGTTAGGTAGCACAATGGAGAGAACACCTGGCCTGGAGTCTGAAAGGCTTATCTTCCTGAGTTAAAATCTGGCCTCAGACACTTAGTAGCTATGTGACCTTGGACAAGTCACTTAAACCTGTCTGACTTAGTTTCTTCATCTATAATATGAGCTGGAGAAGGAAATGGCAAACCACTCCAGTATTTTTAAAATCGAAAACCCCAAATAAGGTCACGAAGAGTAAGACACAACTGAAAACAACTAAGCTGAACATGTGCCAGGCACTGTATTAGGCACTTTAAATTATAATTTCATTCTATCCCAACAACAACAACAACAACAAAAAAGAAAAATAAACTGTTACCCAGGAATTTGTTGCCAGGCAGGAAAATCACTTAGCTAAATGAGCTTTTCATTTTTAATTTACATATCTGGGATTGTAAGGACACAGTCTTTTCCATCAAGAAATGCAGACTATTTTATAATTATGATACATTTTTTTTGAGGCAATCAGGTTTAAGTGACTTGCCCAGGATCACAAAGCTAGTAAGTGTCTGAGGACAGATTAGAACTCAAGTCCTCCTGACTCCAGGGTCAGTGCTCTGCCCACTACACCACCTGCTGCTGTTGCTAACTAACCTAGATAGCATCTATTATATACCAAGTGCCACTCTAAGTGCTTTACAAATATCATCTCATTTGATCCTCACAAAAATCCTGGTAAGTCTGTGCTTTTAAAAAAAAAAATCACTATTTTACTGTTGAGGAAACCGAGGCAAACAGAAGTTAAGTGATTTGCCCAGGATGACACAGCTCATAAGTGTCTGAGGCTAGAGCTGAACTCCTGTCTGCCTGATTCCAAGCCCAAGTGCTCTAACTACTGCACCAACCAGCTGCTTTCATTATTCTAGTCTATTGTTTCCTATCAGTTGGTTATATAGAGACCAGCTGTTTTATTTTCTTCAATTAGTGAGAAGAAATAAAACTGGATTCAGAATCTTGGTTTTGTATTTTCTGCTTGTGTAACCTTAGGCCAATCACAAGATATCTGAGACTCAGTTTTGTCCCAGGTAAAACAAGGCATTTGGAGTGGACTACCTCTAAGTGCCCTTTCGGTTTTGAGGTGTGAGGTGGCATGGCATAATACAGAGTGCAGACTTCGAATTTGGAAGACATCTGTTCAGATCCTGATCCTGACACAGGCTGACTTCTTTTCTCTCATCTCCAGTTGCTTCTCAGACACCTCACACTGGATATCTGGTCGACATCTCAACTTCAACATGTCTAAAACTGAACTCGTTATCTTTCCCCCTCCCAACTTCCCTATTATTCTCAAGACCATACTCCTGGTCCAGGGATGGAGAACCTGTGGCCTCCAGGACACATGTGGCCCTCTAGGTCCTCCAGTGTGGCTCTTTGACTGAATCCAAATTTCACAGAATAAATCTCCTGCATAAAAGGACTTTAACTCAGTCAAAAGGCCTTCCCCAAGGACCTAGAAGGTCCTTGGCCTCAAGGCTGCAGGTTCCCAACTCCTGTCTGGTCACTCAGGTTTGCAAGCTAGATAATGTCTTCAACCCCTCACTATCTCTCACCCCTGTAGTATTCAACCTGTTGTCAACACCTACTGATTTTGCCTTTGCAACATCTCTAATATATAGCCCCTATCTCTCCTCTGACACCTCCACTATTACTCTGGTACAGGGTCTCATCACCCCCTCACACCTGGACTACTGCAGTTGCCTAATGATGGGTCCACCTGCCTGAACTCTATCCCCACTCCAAACCATCATCCAGTCAGTCACTAGTGTGATTTTCATAAAGTTCAGATTTGACTACATCGCCCCTCTAGTCAATAAACTCTACCTGGCTCCTAGTTGTTCCATAAATAATACATCCCCTCTCTTGCCTCCAGGCATTTCTCTGGAGGGGTCAAATACCTGGAATGTACTCCCTTATTCCACAGACTGACTACTTTAGCTTCAAGAAGCCTTTCACAAACTCTCTTAATTCTAATGCCTTCCCTTTGTTAATTATTCTATATACAACTTGTCTGCAGATATAGCTTTGCTTCTTGTCTCCCCCATTAGAGTATGTGCTCCTTGAGGGCAGGAACTATCTTTTGCTCTTTTTTGTATCCCCATTGCTTACCATAGCACCTGGCACATAAGAGTTGCTTAATAAATGTTTATTGACCAGTTGATCAATGGACTGCAGATGGACCGATCTGCTATAGCCAGGAGACCATGGCACAGCTTCTCTGGTGCCTCAGGTAACTCTCAAGGATAACGGGTTAGAGATGAACTGTGCTGATCTTCCTTGGGCAGAGGAGTTCACCACACTGATCACAAATCTCCAGACCAACTACTGATCAGAAATACTCTACCCCACTGCTCGGAAAATGGTTATTTGTTCCCCAGATATTTCACAATGACTAATTTCTCCAAGTTTAATAACACACATTAAAAGAAAGATTTATAGAAGACTTTTCATAATATCCAATGGTACCCATTGAGCAGTGGGGGAGGGATGAGATGTGGGAAGGGCTCAGGAGGGGGTACATGTATATGAATGAATTTAAGGGATCTTGACATAAATAGAAACCAGGGTTAAATGGTGTGAATAAATGACGTGGAGGTACTGTAGATAGTGAGATGAGGGCAGGTAAGATTAGGGTGAGATTGAAAGTGTTCTTTCCATAAATAGAAATTAAGAAAAACTTCTGTTCCTATGGTTCTACAGCTCCCCATTAGTTTCATCCTTTGAGAAAATTATTGTGATATATTCTATTATGATAAAAATCAATAACAGCTTACCAATGGTTGTGAGAAGCATGCTAGTAGTAGCAAATCCAAAGTGATTCCTTGCCACACACTCATATCTTCCCTGGTCAGCTTGCCCAACATCCTTGATAGTAAGAGTACCTTCATTATTTACATGGAATTTGCCACTGTCAGTAATCTGAACACCTGCCTAATTGAAAAAGCACAACAAAAAAATTAAGAATGAAAAAAAGAAAAGAAAAGTGCTTGAAATTCATGACTCAAAAATAAAGTAACCTTTAAAAAAATCTTTATTTTCAGTTGTAACTTTTTTTAAATATCTGTAGTAAATGTTCCCACTTTGCCTATTGAAGACTTCCAGAAATCTCTTCCTTACCTGAAGAAAGCCAAGGTATTTCAAAGTCCAATCAAAATACATGTCACAAAGACCATGCTCTTTACTACTTCAAAAAATTCAAGAAGTGATGAATAAGTTGTACATTCAAGGCACTGTGCTTGATGCCGGGGATAAAAAGATGGAATGAAGCATAGTCTTGACCCTTGGGGAGATTACACTCCAATAGGTATGATAAAATATGTATTACAAATAATTATAACATGAACTATAATAAATGCAGAGGGGAAAAGGTGGCACTGGAGTTGAGTTAAGGAGGAAGAGAATGAGTTCAAAGGTATGATGAGCAAAGGATGAGCAAAAATCAGGAATTTAGGGCACATTGATCAGAGAGGTTAGGCACCCATAGGAAAAGTCCTCGGACTTCCTTTGGAGCCTCAGGTTTTGGTTTTTGTCTTTTTTTCCTGTAAAATAAGACACACACACACACACACACACACAGCCTTGAAGAGAGTAATCAGATCCCAGAACAATCTTGTGGGCAAGTAGTCAAGCACAATGGTGCTGGAGAAGCCACCATGCAGGGAAGGGAAAGAAGTCAGGCCACATAAAACTTGCAATAAGTGCAGAAAAACTTTGAGTTTCTACGTCAGCTGTCACACAGACTTCATTTTTTGTTTCTCTATGGGTAGGTTTTTTGAGAGCCACATGTGTCAAGGGAAAAGGTGTGACATCTATCAAGGAATTTGTTTCGTGCCTCTGAAACACAGCCAGAGATACTAGACCCTCAAATTCCCAAGAGGGATTGAGGGATGACTGGTGTGGGGATTTCTGTTCCAATATTACTGGGGTTTTTTGTTTGTTTGTTTTTTAAGAACCAGAATCAGTCATCAATTGCATGATGTTCATAGGAAGTTAGAAGAAAGGAGTAAATATGATGGAATATGTATGGCCAAGTAATTCAACATGGATAAAATTAAAAATATTTATTATTCCTATCAATTACTATAAAAGATAATAACCTCAAGAAGGATTGACTTAAAGTTAATGCACTGAAATATGGCAGCTGACAAGAAAGGAAAAAGGAAAATCACACAGCAATAAGGGTCAGATGAATTTAATTTTGTGTTAATATTTTAGAATCATGGAGTGTCTCTGAAATGAATATCTGAGATAAAAGGGAGCAAGTTAAGTGGCACAGTGGATGGTTACTTGGAGTCAGAAGAGCCAGGTTAGAATCATGCCTCAGATACTTACTAGGTGTGTGATTCTGAGCTAGTCACTTAACCTCTATGTGCCTCAGTTTCCTCATCTGTCAAATGGAAATAATAGCATCTACCTCATAGGATTTTTGTGAGAATCAAACTGATTAACATACATAAAGTACTTTCACAAATGATAGCTAGTTTTACAAAAAGGACATGTAACAAGCTATCTTTCCTTTTTAACTGGAATGTCTAATAAATCTTAAGCCAATATCTAAAAATATAAGTCTGTTGATTTAAGCTTTTACTTTATGCAAAAATCTTTGGTCCATTTATTAATTAAAGACAGAAAATAACTAAAGAGACTGATTTTAAACCCTTGGCACTTCCAACTCCTAGAGATATGAAATATAAAGTCCCTAAATGGTATTTGCAAAAAATGAATCTAGCCTTGAGAAACTTCCCAAGATGAAAACAAAGAATCCTGTTTCCTGAGACAAGATATCAAAGATGATGCAATTATTGCCCGAGAATGGAGGAACTACTTGATGTTTGTCCTTATATCCACGGTGTCCAGTAGAATCAATAGCTCAAGTTGGGTATTTAATAAGTGCTTGTTCAGTTAAATTAAGAACCATTGGGAGGATTAACTTCCTTAACCTTTACAATATCATTAACTGTGTTCTTAATATTCTCCTTTAAGAAAAATTACATGCAGTATAGCAGCGTTGTTCAAAAAATAATCTCTGACAATGCACGTGCCTACTCAACAAAGGGTCCTGGATCATTCAGTTTAGTAACCCTGAGCAATCAGTGCATCATGACATCATGGTCTTCTGGAAATAACTACAAGCCCTGCTGCATCAATGCTTGCTTGTTATTGTTGTAGCATTGCTTTGTTTTGTTTTGTGTGTGTGTATTTTTAAGGACCAGATTCAAGAGACAACTGCATGATTGTTAGAATGAAGTTAAAAGAAAGAAGCAAATAACTGTAATCAACATGTCCCAGTGATCCAATATGGGTGAGGTATCCAATTAAAATGTTTCTTAATTATTATTAGTTCCATAAACAATCAAATGAGGGATGTCATAAGTTCAGGAGATCTCCAAGCATTCTGTACATGCTTGCCCATCTTCTGAGACTCTCAGCCACGTGCTCATAAAAGGTTACCAGAGGGTGTTCATCCAATGTGCTAGAGGCCTTCCTTCATTTTAAAAAATATTATATTTATTATGCATAATTATTTGTGTTTTATTATAATTTATAATGCATTATATATTATATTTATTTGTTTGATTACAAATGTGTTTATATATTATTTATAAAATATTATGTATATAATTATATCTGTATTTATTTAAATTTCATTAAAGAAGCCGTGTGACATTCGTGGAGAGAGATTCCATACCAGTAAGTAGTTCTTTATGTCACTGAAATCACAAGTCCAAACAGTAATAGCAACTAAGATTTGGGGTCTGTTGGAAATGCTTTCATCTCACTGCTCAGATTTTTTATCCCATGTTTCTTATTTTGGGCAGCTAGGTGGCAAAGTGGATATAGTGCCAGGCCTGAAGTCAGAAGGACTCATCTTCCTGAGTTCGAAGTTGACCACAGATACTTAAGAGCTGTGTGACCCTGGGTAAGTCACTTAACCCTGTTTGCCTCAGTTTCCTCATCTATAAAATGAACTGGAAAAGGAAATGACAAGCTACTCAGTATCTTCACCAAGGAAACCCCCAGAAGGGGTCACAGAGGGTTAGACATGAAGGAAACAACTAAACAACAACAACAAAATCTTATTGTAAGGTTTTATTCTATGATTAACAGTGATGCATTTTTGAGGAATTGGAAATAAATGGGGCCCTTGTGAAAGTTGTTGTTGCATCTTAATATAGTGTAAATAACTATTTCATAGCAGAATTGAACTACACCTGTTAGGCCAGCTTTCCCTGTCAGCTAAATAATGCAGGGACATCATTTGTGCGAAGTTGTGAAACAAAAACAGATACTGATGGAAATATTTTTTTAAAAAAGGTGATAAAGGAAACAGTTTGCTTCCATATGATAAGGAGCTACTACTTTTGTGGGAGAAAAGCATAGCTATAATAAATCAATCTGAAAATGCCTACTTCTGTAGCTTTAGTTTAGTACAGTTCTTACCTTTTTTAAACATTATCTTGCAAAAGTTGCTTTACCTTATTCCACGTAATTATGGGTTGAGGTTCTCCTTGGGCACTACATGAAATGTTTACATTCTTCCCAACCTCTACATTTATATCCTGAGGCAGCTGAGTAAACACAGGAAGCACTGCCAAAAACACAAATAAATGAATGAAAAGAAGCTCACATCCACCGTCTCTCTCCATGGTGGCTAGCCAAATCAAACTACCTTTTTACTGGATGCCGTACTGGTTAGTATTGACATTGGTGTTCAAAAAATTAATTACTTGGCAAGAAAAACAGATCTGCTTCCACTGCAAGAGGAAAATGGGCATTCTACTAAGGCATAATAAATGTGCTGCGTAAACAAATTTAATTTGGTTTTCTTGACTCTGGCTTATGAGATCAAAGTAAAGGGATCCTTGAAAAGGAGGTGTCTCGCGTGTTCACTTCGTGATGGGAAAATGATGTTTGGCAGGTCGACTTAATCTGAAATTTGTGGAAGAGTGAAAAAAATATCGTGAAAAAACCATAATATTGGCAGGTATGGAAGGAAATGACTGAGGAGGCACAGAATAAAAATATCACGGAAAAGATGGAATGAGTGTTGTCTAGTTGAATGACTAGTGGAATAAGTCATTCTTAGGAGAATACAATAGAGAAGGGGGTGAGGAATTTGTTTTTTAACAAAACTAGCAAAGACCAAAAAAACAAGTAAAATCAAAATGTAACACAGGGAAATAAACATGATTTCTTAGGTATCATTATTTGTAAGGATGGAAATCATAACTGGAGTAATGGAACATAATTGTACATACAGTTTGGTAAAAATCAACCGCGGAGGCTATTTTTAAGTCTACTATGTGCTAGATATAGTAGCTAAGTGGTTCAGTAAATAGAGCACCAGGCCTGGAGTCTGGAAGACACCTCTCCCTGAGTTCAAAGCTGGCCTCAGACACTTACTAGCTGTGTGACCCTGGACAAGTCACTTTATCTTCTTTACCTCAGTTTCCTCATCTGTAAAATGAGCTGGAGAAGCAAATGGCAAACCATTCTAGTATCTTTGCCAAGAAAATCTCAAAAGGGGTCAGAGAAAGTCAAACATGACTGAAAATGACTAAACAACAACAAAACATATAGGACATTGAACTAGGTTCTGGGAATACACAGATATATATGAAACAATACCTACCCTCAAAGGGTTTTTGTTCTGTCCTGGGAAACTGCATGTATAGATATAAGTATATACAAAATAAATAAAATCTAATTTTGTGAGGGTACTGGCACTGGCGGGGGGAGGGTGGGTAGATAGGGCTTATGTAGGAGGCGCCATCTATACTGAACTTTGAAGCAAACAAGAGATTCTAGGCTAGAGAGGATGAGAAGGAAATACATTCCCAACATGGAGTCATATAAAACACAGAGATGAAAGATGGATTGTCATGTGTGAGAATAATGCAAAAAAAGTCAGTTTGGCTGAATTAAAGAGTATGTGAGAGGGAGTAATATATAACAAAGATGGCAAGAAACTAACCTAAGAATAGTGAATAGAGAATAAAAGTTAAGAATATAAGAATAATAATATAATAAGAAGAATAGAGAATATAAGTAAAGAAGATATTGTTGTGGTTTAAACTCAGGGATGCCAAAAACTGTTGCAATGGGGTACTCTGCCTGCCCCAAAACTGATGGGGCTCATGATGTGTTGTGGTGGAACCATCTCAAAGAATTCAGAGTCAGACCACCTTTAATCCAAGTATAGGCATTTATTGAGACTATTGCCTCTCGTGAAGTGCCAAGAGGAACCAGCAACTTCAGAAAGAGCAAGATGGATTTTTATATGGTAAAGATGCTGATTACACAATCAAAACGTACACAGAATATAAAAATATGATTAATATTAAAAGACAGAAGGAGTTTGTTAAGGGATTAGGTAATGGAGGAAGGGTTCCATCTATGGTCTGGTGGCTAAATACTCTGGTCATGCTGCCCTCCAGTTGGCTAGCTGTTGTGGTCCTATCTGGTCGTGATAGTTAGGTATTGTGGTCCTATCTTGGGTTAGGTGGATGATGTGACTGTGATTAAATGCAAGAACACACCTGTTTCTGCAGGAATGGGTGTGGGGGCATTGACTAGGTAGAGGCAGTAGCTGGGTTCCCATCACATGGGCATACCTGCTGTTTCTGTGGGAACTAAGAGTTTAGGGACACACCTGTTGTTCCAATGAGCAATGAGGCATATATGAAGAAGTTAGGACATTGGCTGGGGCAAGGGGAGAGAGGTAAAGGGGTTTAGGTAGGTACAGCGGGCCTGCTATTCAGTTGGGCTGGGCCAATAACGAATTTAGAATATTGGGGCTGGGTGCAGCTTTAGATTCCATTGATACTAACCTATACACATTAAACTGTGAGTTTAAGGGTAATAGAGAACATTTGGGTGAGATAAAAGAAAAAGAAAATGGAAGTGATATCATTGGTCCATGAAAGAGAGTCAGGTCAAACAGAGGACATTTATGATACAATTCTAATAATGACAGAAAACTGACCCATACATATGGGACAGTAAAGACGGGAGATTGCAGCTCCCCAAACAAATGCTCAAATGTTTCCTTAAGCTTATAGTAGAATTCTCATCTCACATGGCTATTTTTATCTCTCAAAAGACAGATGAAGAAATCAATGGAACTGTCACTCTGGATGCAATCTGACCAATAAGGAATCACTTGTTGATGATATGAAATGAATGATAATCTTGGAAGAAGGCAACTACATTAAGCTAAAGTTCATAATAATAGCTAACATTTATTATTTATATAGCGCTTTAAGGTTTGTACAGCACTCTACAGATATCCTCTCATTTTATCTTCCCCACAGCCCTGGGTGACAGTTATTATTATATCCCCATTTTGCAGATGAGGAAACTTGAGTTGGACAGAATTTAGGCCAAAATTGAACTCGGTACTTCCTAACTCCAGTGTCAGCACTCTTATCCACTGAGCTTCCTAGCTATCTCTTGAATATCAGCAGGGAATGAAAAAAACAAACAAGTCATAATTAAATATGTATTATTGTCATAAATTTTCTAATTTCTAACTTTTGTTAGAACCATTTCTCAATACTTAATCCTCCATTATAACAAAGATAAATTTGAGCAAAACTCAATCTACAAAGCAACGACACCTGACAATAACAGTAACAATGATAGCTAACATTTATATAGCACCTACTACGTGCCAGGCACTGTTGTAAGCATTTTACAATTCTTACATCGCTTCACCTTCACAACAATCCTGGGAGGCAGGTACGAATATCATCCCCATTTTGCAGATGAAGGAACCGAGGCAAATAGGTTAAGTGATTCATCCAAGGTCACCCAGCTAATAAGTGGGACTATATTCTGAACTCAATCCTTCCTTACTCCAGGTACTCAGCTCTCTGTCCACTGCGCCACCTAGCAGTACAGTAAATATAACATTCCACAAGTGCGGTGCTTTATTTTTCTACAAAGAAAGAGGTCCATATTCATGATTATAATGACTCAGAGCCAGAAGAGACCTCAGAGGTCATCTAGTACAACCATCTTTTTTATTGATGAAGAAATTGAAGCCCAGAAATGATAAGTGACCTGTCTAAGGTCACACAAATAGTAAAATTTAGAGGTGGAATTTGATCTCAGATTCTCTTGTTCCAGAGCCTTTGCCCTTTCTGTTGTACCATGCTGCTCTGCTGCTTCTCCATGTTGTCTTCTCCCTGCCCCCATTCTGAGACTATGTCATGGCAACTAATCTGACTTTGGCGGGACTTTAGTTCTGCTTTGAGTTACAGTATATTATTGTAGTCTTTGCAGATGTTCTCTTGGTTCTTCATTCTTCACCTATTTCTATTTTTCTAACATTTCTCTAATTCTTCATATTTTATCATTTTTTGTGTTGTAATAATATTCCATCACCTTCATATATCACAGTTTATTCAACCATTCCACAATTGATAAACACACAATTTCTTTTGTTTTGGGCTGTCATAAGGAATCCTACTTTACATCTTTTGTGATATATGGGACCTTGGCTGGGTCAAAGTACATGAACATTTCAGTGACTTTTATGCACGATTCCAAATTGTTTCTCATAATGATTGAGCCATTTCATAACTCCACCAACAATTTTTATGTGCCTGTTTCCTCCACTTTCTAGCCATCAATTAACTTCATATTCTATAATCTTTGGTGATTTAGCAGATAAAAGGTAAAATCTTAAAGTTTGCATTTGCATTTTAATTTGCATTTTAATTTGCATTATCTTACTATTAGTTCTCTGGAACAGTCTTATGGTAATTAGCAGCTGCATTAGATTTTTTTGCAACCTAGTTGTTCATATGCTTTGACCACTCTTAATCTTAATGTCATTTCCCTATATGTCTTGGATATCACACTTTTATCAAAGATATAATAACTAACTAATATTTACATAGCATTTACTATATGCCAGGAAGAGGGCTAAGTGCTTTACCACTGTCATATCATTTGGTTCTCATGACAGTCATGGGAGGTGGGTGCTATTATTTCCATTTAACAGATGAGGAAACAAGCAAATGGAGGTGAGGTGGTTTGCCCAGGTTCACACAGCTGGGAAGAGTCTGAGACTGGATTTGAACTCAGGTGTTCTTAACTCCATGAGCAGCACCCTATCCACTGTGCCACCTAGATGATAGATGCTTTCCCTAACAACAGTTTATTTTCTTATGTTTATTTTCTTATTTTCTTTCCTTTCTTCTTTTTTGTTTATCCAAAAGTTTGATCATTTTTGCAATCAATTTTTTTATCTTTTATCATCACTTCTGTCCCTTCCTCTTTTTTGTAAAAAATTCTCCTCCTAGCTATCTTTGTGAAGGGTGTCTCCTGTCCTCTTTTATCATCATCATCATCATCCTCATCATCATCAAACATCTACTGTAAACTCTAAAATAACTGAGTTTAAAAGGTTTAGAGAAAAGATACATATAAAGATCCAAAAAGAATGGGAAACTATTTTAAAAGTCTAAAAACATATCACATTATCCATATTAGGAATAAAAAATAACAAAGGACAAAAAATAATGTCAGAAATACTAGATCCCAAATTGTAACAGGCTTTTGAAATACACTAAGAATAGTAAAATGAACCTTTTACGGTTATATCTGGAGGGGAAAAGAATCAACAAATGGCAGTCCACTGGTAATGATAGATAGTATAGTCTTCATGAATTAGAGGGAGAAGATAAAAGTACTGGAAAGTCTAGAACAAACATGTTTAAGTGATAATTAAGTCCAGGGTACATAAGGAAGACCTGAGTTAAAATCCTGCTTTACACAGTTACTAGCTATATAACCCTGGAGAAGTCACTTAATCTACCTTGCCTCAGTTTCCTTATCTGAAAAATAAAGAGGTTGTATTTGATGATCTCTAAAATTCCTTATAGTTCCAAATCTGTAAACCTATTAAATGAATTTACGGTTTAAGATATAAGCAAATTACATCCCACAGTCCTGACAAACTACACAGATGTATCTGCAGAACAACCATCAATAACCATTGGAAATTCAAGTCAATCAGCCAATAAAAATGCATTAAGCACCTACTAAGTGCCAAGCGCTGTGCTAAGCACTACACATACACATATGAAAAAACAAAGACAGTCCCTGTGTTCAAGAAGATTACAATCTAATGGAGAAAGATAACAGAAAATAGGGCTGGGCATATATTTATTTGCATGCTGTCTTTCTCTCATTAGATTGTAAGCTCCATTGAGGAGAGTCACTGTCTTTGGCCTCTTTTGAAAAAGTTGGGGAAGTCTTAGCTTAGAGTAATACAGCCAGGTGAGAAATGAGAAAATGTTTGAGATGAGCTCCCTTCTTAAAAGGTTTGGGGGTTCATAACTCCACCCTCCAATTAGAGGAGCAGAGGGTAGTGATGAGGTGAAGCACCAATGCTGACAGGATCTTGCAGGATGATGAGGTTTTCCCATTATGAGCTTTTTATAATGAGAAGCTATAAAATTAAAGACAAATATAACTCATATTCCCCCCAAAATGAAAGAAAGAAATTCTGGAAACTATATGCCATGTAATAGGTATAAGGAATAACCAACAGACAGCCCAAATACCATGTACATTGGTATCCCTGTCAATTTAATAAAACGAGAGGGAAGTCTCCAGTGTTGAGGCTGTTAGAAAAGATGATCAATGAGACAGGAATGAGGGAGCAAACATCATCCCTGCTTTATAGCAGTATCCTCAAATGAAGTCTCTCTATATTATACAATGTTACACAGTTGTAAGTTATTCAATTCAATTATACCAATGTTCATGAAATACTATGTTCAAAGCTCTGTGCTAGTCTATGAGGATAAATTAAAAAAACAATCTCTGCCTTCAAGGAGTTTTCATCTTACTAGAAGGAATATGACATTGTATAATACAAGTTAAAGCTTGACAGCAGCAAATTAGAGATCTAAAGTATTTTAGCAAAATTTGCAGAGGAGGGACTTTTTTTTTCAGTGGTGAAGACCAAGGAAGACTTCCTAATGGGGCTAACACCTAAACTGAGCCTTGAAGAAAGAAAAAGGAGTTTAATAGATGGTTTTAAGGATTTAAAAGACGAAGTATGAATACATTGTAAATATAGGGGAAGACGTAAAAAAAATACATAGAGTTGGAGGATAGTAGATTGAAATCAGGAAATTGTTAAGAAGTCTCTCTATTGCTTCCAGGAACAAATACGAAACACTCTGCTTATCATTCAAAGCCCTTCATAACCCAGCCCCTTCCTATCTTTACATTCTTCTTACATGCTACTTCTCCAACACATACTCTTTGATCCAATGACACTGGCCTTCTAGCTGTTCCATTTTTCAACCCCAGGCATTTCCTTTGGCTGTCTCCCATGCCTGGAATGCTCTCCCTCCCAGCTCTGACTACTGAATTCCTTGGTTTCCTTTAAGTACCAATTAAAATTTCAACTTCTCCTAAGTTCAAATCCAGCCTCAGACACTTAACACAAAACCCTAGCCATGTGATCTTGGGCAAGTCACTTAACCCCAATTGCCTTCCAAAAAGCAAAATAAAATAAAATAAAATAAAATTTCAACTTCTACAGGAAACCTTACTCCACTTTATTCCAGTGCCCGCCATGTCTTAATTATTTTCTATTTATCCTACATACTGTAGACCTTCCTTTTTATATATTTATTCATATGTTGTCTCTCTCATTAGATTGTAAGCTCCATTGAGGAGAGTGATTGTCTTCTGCCTCTTTTGCGTTGCTAGCATTTAGCATGACATCTGGCACAGGGTAGGTGCTTAATAACTCATACTGAATTAAACTGAGTTGGTTAACAAGTAGTAAATTTAGTCAAAATGACTAAATCAATTTTCCATTTGGAAATGACCAATAGGGACCTGCCCGCACTCATATTACTATCTCTTAATTTGAAAAACACAAAGTGATTTCTAAATATACACTTTCTTTCTGGTAGGCCTTGCATATTGGAAAGATAGCTACTCTTACCAAGGAATTTCAAACTTTTGAAAATCTGACAAGCTACATTTTTTTAGATTACAGAATTCCATTCCATAGTGTACTTTAAATAGAAAATGTTTTGATAATAAAGTGGAATATACTCTTTCTTATACTCGGTGGTGAAGGTTAATGATATAACCCTGATGGTAAAATATCAGGTCAGTAAGAATGGGGATAACGATTGTAAAAATTTTAATAAGATGTCCTTATATCAATGGTACTCACTATCAGTCTGACATTGAAATCCACATAATAAATGCACTACCTGGGAGTGGTAGCATCTTTCCTATTTCCTTTTTTAGTGCAGCATTTGTCGTTTCAGAGCAAAAATGAGTATAATTTGGAAATTGAAAAATTGAGATCACCTCGATTCAAAATGAATATCATCACAGAAACTTAAAAGATGAAAAAAAATGCAATAATCTCACTGAAGAATTGAAAGCTGCACTCCATCTATAGATGGATCCCCATAACACATAACAAATAAAAGCCCAAAAGCCCGACTCCATCTAGAGACAGATCTCTGTGAAAACAGATACTAGTTCATCTGTCTTGAGAGACTGTTCTTTGCTCTGCAGTAGTCTGGGTAGAGATTCATCAAGAATCTGGACTTTATCTGTCATATTTTAGTAGCAAAACACCCCCAGACTGTGATGTTCTTAGTCCTTTGTGTACTGAAAACTGATAGTATAACTTTTTCTCTCCACTGAGCCAAATGAAGTTGAGGACATCCAATCACTTGAGTAATTTCATCCTTGTAGGTAGATCTACTGTATATTTCAAACTAATAAATTCACCTTAGATGGATCATCGCTATCCCTTCATGTTTGTTCATCTTCCTTTACTTTACTATTTTTCAATAGTTTCTATTTTCTACCCTTTTGGTTATTCACTTTTAGACTTTCAAAGTGCTTTTCATCCCCTTTTATGAAGTCCCCAAAAGAGACAGGAAACTCCAGGGAATAAGTGGTTAATATAGAGCATTTGACTATTTCTACACAAAATCTTATATGTATGTGTGTGTATATATATATGTGTAT